>CM061228.1:13019959-13509959 GCA_030844895.1 Ambrosia x helenae
AGTAAACAAAAAATATGAGACTTCAATCAAAAAATGAGATTTAATGTTTTACAATTTACAAATTACACTTTGGGAAACTTTTGACCCATTAGACCTATTTGAACAACATTCTTCCTGTCTAATTTTATTTATTTTACCTAGTTGGCCCATTAGAGAGTAAAATAACCAAATTCATAGGTCAAGAAATTACCTTTCGGTTTGCCCTAGAAGAAATTCAAGATGCTTATCAAGAGCTTTTTTCTTCTTTTGATCAAGCTCTAACCGATGCTTGTACAACACCTAAAATGACATGATATTTTATAGAAAATAAATATGTATCAAAATTACAATGTAAAACAAACCCCTCATATACTAAATTGCATATATAACTTACCAGCTTCTCAATTTTTGTCCAAAATTTCTTCACCTTGGAGATATTTAGTGCAACTTTTTTCATCCGGAGCTCTTCTTCCTAACCATTGAAGATAATGAACTACAATATCAAGAAGATGGCATATACACTTCATCAGAGGCACTTAAAGGTCTTACCTTCCAATAAACACAATTAAAACAATTCTTAAAGATAATTCAATGGATATCTATTGGTATGGTCATAAGGGCAAGATTGGAATAGAATCTTAAGATGTGAGTAAGATAATGATGGTAAAATTACAAACATATCCTCCTAAGTGTCTTAATTGTCACAATTATGCCCATAATACCCTTAAATTTCTTGCTGAATATGTTGTACATCTTGCTTCTTAAGTTGTAAGTAAATGAAAATGACTATGTTAGCCATCACTCATCCTTAATAAGATAATATATATAAAAGACAAAATTACAAACTTTGTCCTTTATTTTGAGCAAAAGTATGGATTAGGTCTAAAGAATACTTTCAGACTTTGTCCTTTATTTCAATAGTTTGTTACAATATTTGTCCTTTACACTAACTGGGTTAGATTATCACAGTTAAATACCTGCACATGCTTGGCACGTGAGAGTATATTTGTAATTTCCTCACACCTTTTAAGGCTATAATTTCCCTATTCGTGCCAAGCATATGAGGGTATTTAACTGTGATAATTTAACCCCAGATAGCATAAAAGACAAAAGTTGTAATAAGCTATTGAAATAAAGGATAAAACCCAAAAGTATTATTTTTAAAAGAGCTGATCAACAATTTTGCTAAAATAAAGGACATAAATTGTACTCCCTGCGTTTCAATTTAAATGTCTTAAGTCTAAAAACACACATTTTAAGAAATCTTTTGTTTGTATGTGATAAAATGACAATAATATTCTCAAAAATAGTTTGCAAAATTTTAGAAAGTGACATTTAATTTGAAAAAAACAAAAAAGAAAAGAATAACATTTAACGGAGGTGGAATAGTAATTTTGTATATAAATAAATTTGTT
Organism: Ambrosia x helenae; assembly: GCA_030844895.1. NCBI lineage: Eukaryota > Viridiplantae > Streptophyta > Magnoliopsida > Asterales > Asteraceae > Ambrosia > Ambrosia x helenae. Next base: position 13,021,354 of record CM061228.1, read on the forward strand.
TGTTGATAAAAAAGATGTACATCGAGACAAAATCCGTGGACAGGAATCGACCAATAAAATAATTGTTGGAGGTTTACGTACAGATTGGAATGGGGATTCGGTACTCTCACTGACACCAATCTTCTCACGCTCAAATCTTTCATTTTGTCTTCACATACATCGATTTTGATTTTTCTTTTTTATTTTAATGTTAGTGCGTTTTTAAGATATTTTTAATTTCATTTTCTTTTATCATTTTAGAAACTATTTTTAATCAGTGACACTGACTTCGTAACATTGCTAGCAACTTCTTTTAGATATTATACATGTTTTATGTGCAAGGGTTTTTGTTCGTTCTATAATCTAGTTTTTATAATTTAATGATGTGAAACTAGAAGAGATTAAAAAAAATAGTGAAATGATCTTAGAGGAATCGAAGGTGATCGAATCTATCTATACATATAATAAACCAAAGCCAATTTAATGACATGTCACTTAAATATGCATTCTCTTCTTTGAGTGTGCCATGTGTCATCCCATGTGGCATTGAGATATTTTTGAAAAAAAATAATTTAAAAACAAAATTGGATTTTCCACCCTCATGTTTCCTCCCATAATTTTTAAAGGTTAATATCTATAATATACGAGATTTTTTAAAGAAAAAAATTACACCAAATTAACGAGCGTTTTATTATCTTTCCAACGAGTACCATAGTGCTATATAAAAAACGGAGAAATTTTTTTGTGGGGTTTTGTTCATACAGAAAAAACATAAAGTGTTCAGGTAAATCATTAATCATGTATAGGCAAGTCACTAATTATGTTCAAATCAGTAAATATGATTTTTTTTTTCAACCAGAGCCGAATAGGTTAATAGAGTTATACGTTGTTTTAAGTTATGTATCAATATTAGTATGTTAGAGTTGTACATTTGTTTAGTCTTTACGATATATGTTAATATTAGAGTTACATTAAAGTTCTACATTCTTTTAGGTTAGGTGTTAGCATTGGAGTTGTACATTGTTAATTTGTTTTAGGTTAGATATTAATATTAGAGTTATACATCAGTCTATTTCATATGTAAAATTGATGTATCATATTAAATTTCTCAATCCGGGACGCTCCCGGGGTATAATCTAGTAGATTTATATCTAAGTATTTGATATGGATTTTCATGATTTACTTAAAACTAATGAAAAATCAGCATAAGTATTGATGTGAGTTAAGAGATGTGGAGTGCAAGTTCGTTTGAAGCTAATATTTCTAGCATCTACGAATCTTTGGTTCAAAGGGTTGTGACGAGGAAAAAATTGATTACCATAGTTTTGTTCTTTTGGAACTAATATCTACTATGTTTAGTTAGTAAACATTAGTAAGAACTGATCCATCATTATGATTTGAGTGAACATCAACATTTGAGCGATTGACAACAAATCAACAAATAAGCCCAAGTATAAGTAAGTTATAAATGACCTAAAAATATCATCAATAGTAACTTAATTACCATTGACAAAAATATATAATCAATACTAACGTACTAAGGGGCTGTTTGGTAGCCTCTTAATCAGTCTTTTAACCATTCAGGTCTGAATCATTCAGCATTCAGACTGTTTGTTTTAGCATCTGAATGGAATGGTTAAGTGTTGAACCATTAAGCTAATAAGAGATGCTGAATGATTCAGCTCTTAACCATTCAGAGCCTCTTAACCATTCAGACCATCTTAATGATTCATCACTTAATCAACCAAAAAACTTTGCTAATAGCAACCGATTATCATAATTAATCGCCAAATTGACACACTCTTTCAAGAAATACTATGTCGATTCAAACTAAACGTTCTTATAATTCCTATTCTAGATTTTAATAATATTGTCAATTTTTAGAGAAAATTTTCATAACATAAACATACATACAAGTACTTGTCTTTTGAATTTTTCGACTGAGATTTCAAAGACTCGCTAGAATATTTCAATCTAAACGTGCTTACACGATTTAAAGTTATCATGCACAACATTACATCATATGGTTCATTTTTTTAAGAGGTTGGTGCGCTGGAGGCAAGTAGATGTACTCCTTTAAACACGACAATCACACAATCAAGCAGAAAAAACAAGTAAACCAAACATGCATAAAAAGATTTATATAACAACCGGCATAAAAGCGTATAATAATTACAAACATTATGTTATCATCATCGCACATACATAAAAAAATGTTGTCTTAACCATTCTTACACATACGCCTACACATACTCATCATCATCGCCACCATTGGCACTGCCGCCTTGATTTCCAAAAGTTAACTAGGTCCTGGGACTGAAATTGATTACACATTTGAAACATTTGCGATTGAAGTTGAGGGTTGCTCATCATCACCATAAATTGCTCCTACAAATATATATAACAAATGAGTCAAAAATTAACAGTTAGACTACAAATATATACTAAATGGGTCAATTATTAACATTTAAACTACAAATATATACCAAATGGGTCAGATATCAACATTTAGCAAACATATATGCATCAAATGGGTCAAACTACAAATATATATCAACTAAATCAAATATTAACATTTGGACTACAAATATATACTAAATGGGTCAAATATTAGCATTTCAACTACAAATATATACCAAATTTGTCAAATATCAACATTTAGCAAACATATATACACCAATTGGGCCAAACTACAAATATATATCAAATTGGTCAAATATTAACATTTACACTATAAATATATACCAATCAATTGGTCAAATATCAACATTTAGCAAACATATATGCACCAAATGGGTCAAACTACAAATATATATCAAATGGGTCAAATTTTAACATTTAAACTATAAATATATACCAAATGGGTCAACTATCAATATTTAAACTACAAATGTATATCAAATGGGTCAAATATCAACATTTAGCAAATATATATACACCAAATGGGCCAAATATTAACATTCAGCAAACATATATACACCAAATAGGTCAAACTACAAATATATATCAAATAGGTCAAATATCAACATATAAGACTACAAATATATACTAAATGAGTCAACTATCAACATTAATACTTATTAATAACTCAATTTACATGTGTGAGTTGCGATTGCGTTGGTGGTATAGAACGTGGAAGGCTTACTCTCGGATAAGGCATAGGCCCAATCCCGCGAACATGTCCCCGACGTCTGCCCACCAACATCTACCAGGGCTTCAAACTCATCATAAAAACTCTATGTATCTGAGTTCCTTTCATTAAGGTCCGTGTCCTCTTCCATACGCTCCCCTATAAGGTCTTCGATAACGCCATTCATATCGCTTCTTCCCCTAACCTCATCTACAACTACAAGAGACGGCTAATTGAAGTTTCACCGTGATAGGTCCACGTCGTTTACTACTTATAGAAACCATTTATACGTAGATCAAATGTCATTGTTTTGAAGGTCACGAAGCGAGAATTATTATACTTTCTACACGGACATCTAATTGATCCAACTTTGTTGACGAATTGTTTGGCATACTCAATGAAAAAATTCCTTTTTGGTACTCATTGCACAAACACATAGGTAATTTAATCCAGATTTTATCGATCGACATGATAATGTGACTGAAACATAATTTGGGGTTTAAGGCACGATAATTTAACTGAAACATATTATTGACAACTAATGGGTAGGCTGCTAAACCCACTTTTTGAATACCTTATCTCATATATGAATGTGTATTACATGATCGTTTGTTTAGGAAAACTTCGGTAGCATTTCCCCTTAGCCCCCAAGTATACAATGTAAATATATACCTTAGGAGCAAAGAGGAAACGACAACTAAATCTTTCAAAAACGAACAATCATTTAGTACACATTCACATCATAAATGAGATAAAGTATTCAAAAAGTAGTCCCAAAACGGGGACTACCCAAAATTAACTACTAAATCAATTTCGGTCGGGTATTTCTCAGCTCACTATGATTTAAATGATAATTCAAACATACACGAATACATGAATACATACATACACACATACATACTTACACATATACATACACACTTACATACACATATACATACACACTTACATACACACTTACAAACATACATACATACATACATACATACATACATACATACATACATACATACATACATACATATATTTACTTATATTATATACATATGCATAATATTTTTTTAAATATACATAATAATACATATTTTTAAATACATATACACACTTTAATACAAACACACATACCTAAATATACACATACATACCTAAATAATAACAATTAAAGCATAAATTAAAAAAAAACAATTAGCAGCGACTAGCCGGCTATTTTTTACGAATCTCCGATGACGAGAGTTGTAGATCGGTTCCTAATTGACAATTTATTACAAGAAAACAAAAAAAAATTAACAATTTTCTAAAAAAAATACAAACCCTAGAAATATTTAACAAAAAAAAAAAGAAAAAAAAAACAAACCGAGAGAGGTAGAGAGAGGGATGGAGCGTCACGGTGGCAGTGGAGGCTTACGGTAGTGCTGGTGGTGGTGAAGGCTCACGCTGGCGATGGAGGCTTACGGTGGTGCTAGTGGTGGTGAAGGCTCACGGTGGTGGAGGCTTACGGTGTGGTGGAGCTTGGTGGTGATGGTGGGACGTCGACACTATTGCCCTTTCTTACGATGAATCCCTGACCGGTCGATCATCTACCCAATCAACTGTTACCTTCTGTTTGACGCGGATTAGAGCAACAATGGCGACCATCTGGCTGGTTGCGGTTAAAGGTGTCACCGCTATTGCTCTTTATTCTTGTAGTACGGCAAAGACACTCGATGATGTTCTCAGATTAGATGTTCATCTCGATGGTAAAACTATTGCTCTTTATTCTTGTAGTACGGCAAAGACACTCGATGATGTTCTCAGATTAGATGTTCATCTCGATGGTAAAACTATTGCTCTATATGTTTTATCGTGTTAGATAGATAGATGCACAAAAACACAACATCTACTGTAACAAACATGTGCGAAATACAGATATCAACCATTTTTGTTTACTCTCTGTCGTTCAATTTCTACTTTAAATTATGATAAAAACCAATTCTATTTCTTCATCTCCTCTCAAGGTTTGCTACAAATTCTGATTTCCTTATTTTCTGTTAAGATGTATCTTACATATTTTGTAACCTTTTCACAATAGAGAACCTTCATACAATAACCTTAAATAAAACCTATATAATAACATAAAGCCTGTAATTTTTGATTATATGTCACTTAAAATGAACATTTGGTCATATCCAATACAACACATTCCGTATAAATGTTCTTAGATTGGGAAACAAAAACTGGTTCTTGACTGTCATACATAAAAAAACCAAACAAACAAATTTAGTTAAAAGCAAGTACATAAATCTATCCTTCCCTCATCCAACCAAACTATTTTAAAAGTAAAATTCTCCTGAACTAACATTAATTAAACAACAACACAATGACATATATATAGTTCTACTTCAACTACAACTACATAAGAGGGCTATTTATGATTCCATGCCAATTTGTTGAACCAATCCCATTCCATCCTCCAATCATTGACCTCCCTGATTCAACCTCATGAACCATGTTCCCTTGATCTCCACCACCTGCACCCATCTGCCATGGAAATCCCCATAATACCCCTCCTCCTGATCTACCATCTCCAATATTATTATTATCACTTGATCTCATCATGTTACATGCTTCTTGCTTCACTGTTGTCATTGTCACTGCTGTTGTTGCTGCCCCACAAGTCATTTCTTGATCTTGATGACCATCAAACATTGGGTTGTTCATAACCTGTTGCTCTTGATGATCATGATTGGTACCACCATTGTTTATAAATCCAATCAAACTTCCCAGTCCCACACTACCCATGTCCCCATTATACACCACATTATGAAAACCGTTGTTAAGCGCGCTATTGTTATCGAATAACCCGCCCCTTACCGCCTCAAGAAAACCTAGTTGGTCCCCATTCCCACCCCCCAAATGATGCTCATTGTGGTCAAACTGGTCAAACCCCATGACCCCATTTGCTTGGCTGTGGAGCCTAGCAAAAGCAAGTGAGAGATCAGTACATGTTGAGTCATAGGGTAAGTGTTGTAAACCTGACATTATATTATTATTAGAACTAGATGCCATAATATTATTATTAAGTGGATGTTGTGGGATAAGGTGATGATGGTCTTGAACCCCTCTAATCTTTGACAATGCAGAACAAGATGATGAATTGGATGATGTGGCAGAAGATGATGAAGATGATCTTCTATTCTTCCTGCATCCTCCACCTACTGGAACATTTCTTAGGGTTCCACCTTTGGTCCAGTACCTTCTGCATGATTTGCAGAAGTATCTAGGCTGTGTGAGGCTGTAGTTGTTGTAGTAACAGAATTTTGTGTTGCTTGAATCACATCTAGGACACTTTAAAGCTTCTTCTGGTGGTCTTGGTTTTTTGTCTTGTTGGACTTTTGTGCACAACAACATGCTCTCTAGTGTTTGTGAAGATATATCCTATAAATATAAATTCACATTGAGTTGATAAATTAATTAAATGATTCGGATCGAACTACAAAATTAAAAGACAAATATATTTTTTAAACGGTTAATTTCTCCCCCTTTTTAAATACGTCATTTTTTTTTTTTGCTTCTTATGAAGCTTGAACTCTCAACCTACAATTTGAAACCTCAACACCTTTACTCAAAGTGACCTAACCGGAATGCAAGTGTGTTAAAATTTGGTAACTAATTGTCTAATTGACTGATTAATTAAGTGATAATCATAATTGGTTGTTAAGCATAAATTTGAAGAAAATCCTAACCAATTAATTAGGGAAAAAATAAACAAATTAGTAATTTATAACCTAAAAACTCATAAATTTCAAACACTTTTTTTTAATACTTATTAAAATTTATCCTGATAGTTTAAAAAATAAGGAAATATAATTGAAGAATAATTAGAGAGGAAGAAGTAGTGTACCTGCTGATGATGATGATGGTGGAGACCTGAAACATCCATTTCTTCTTCCATGAGGTTTTGCTGTGTGTTTTCTTGTGTGTGAGAGAGGGAGATCAAAGTGTGAAGATTAAAGGAGTTTTCAATATGGGAGAGAGAGAGAGAGAGAGAGAGAGAGAGAGAGAGAGAGAGAGAGAGAGAGAGAGGTGGAGAAGGTGTTGCTACATGCAAAGTAAATATGGTTAAGAGTATCACCTAGGTGTATATATATAGACATAAACATGTACGTACACAGAATGTGTATGTAATCTTATTTTATAAGCTGTGTGTGTGTATGTAAATAGTGGAGACAATTATATGTTGTGACTTGATTGATCAACTTCAGGTTTATTTAAATATATTAATATTACTATATTATATTTTGTTGATTGTTGATTATTAAACAAATCTAAATGAAGTTAACTGGTAGTACATTTTTTATAATATATTGATTGTGTTTACTATTGTTTTGCAATCATCAGAGTATATTTATTTTAATCAAATACTTAATTAACATAGATATTTATTTTGATATAATAAAATCAAATAAATAATTGATGAAAGAAGTTAAAAGATTTTTGTTTATTACGTAATAGGAAAATATTAGAAATTCTAGTTTTTTTTATCTATTTTTTAATGGATGGATTAAATGTAGAAAAACGAGGATGATGAATCAGTCTAGTTAGTTTTCAAATAGTATATGTCAGGATCATATGACATAGGGACCGAAACTATATGGTGGTCCTTCGATTTCTCTACAAATACGCAAACACTGTTCCATGACGTCCTTTTTGTTTTGTACTATCTTTTAGTCTGTTAGATAGATAATCATGTAGATAGGTGTTTTATCTTCTTGCCTATTTGACTGATTAGGGACTCTGAACGAAGTTTTTGGTAAATTTCGTTGGTCATTCAGAAAAAAAATAAATTAGGCACATATATAACTAAAAAAAATCTTTTCTACCAATGATTTATAGACCAATTGATTTGGAAGAAGGTGAGAAGGTTTACCCATTTAGGTGGGGTTCCTATCCAAGAACTCAGGAAGTCTCGGGTTCGAATCCTGACAGAGGGTAAAATGTGACACCCAAAGGCCTAATCGGGGATCTAGCCATCCAAACAAAAAAAAAAAACTAAAACTTTTTTCTATGGTTTAATTGTAGACCAAATTATAGTATTTTGAACCGGGATACATGGCCCTCGTTTAATGTGTTAGACGTTGCTTTGTACTTGGGGGCGCGTTCTCAATTTCTTGTTGGCCTGTTTTATATTTTATATAGAAGTTTTGCCGTTTAAATAAAAACTCAAGATCACAAAAAACATGAACTTTTGATGCCTCCAACCATAAGTATACAAATATGCATAATCCATAATCTTCTAATAATAATATAAAGTTATTGGTGAATATTTAACACAAATAAAAATTACATAAGATATATTATTCAGATATATACAACTACTCCTTTCTCATTCTATATTTAGATATCTACACTCACTCTTCATTATTTGATGACACAAATATATCTAACTAGTTGATTATCCCGGGGGATTCCGCGGTTGAAAAATCTAATTTTACGTGATAACCTATTGCAAATGGCTCAAGTTAACTAACCACAAAATCTCTCAATCATTGCATGTTCATAGTATTTTAATCAGTAATAACTCATATTCCCTAATCTAAAACCTAATTAGTAATCATCTAAAGAATCACTTATGTAACCTGCAACTATTAAAAAACTCATCACATCTCTCTAATTTCTCACATTCTAATGGCTTTTATAATTCCTAACCTAATTAACTAAACAAACACTTAAGTTGGAAGTTGTAATCATTGCATCTCATTATGCCACGTGGCATAATCAAGAGATGGTTGAGGCCACCATCGAACGCCACGTCAGCAACTATCAATTCTTTTCGGGAGCGTCCCGGGGTTGAAAAATATAACCTTTCTAATAATACTAATACTAATAGTAATAATTATTACTCTTGTAATTAAATAAATAAATAAAATAACCTTGCTATAAGGTGACACCATGTGTTGCAGTGTTACGCGATTCTTTCTCCTAACTTCTCTTGATGAAGTATACCTAGTAAAATTCCAATGATAACATGGCGATTGGGCTGATTTTCAACAACGTAGATAAGAACCTGGTTTAAAAGAAAAAACATGATTAATGAATAACATGAACACTTTGTGTGTTTTTTTCCTGTATGAACGAAACCCCACAAAAAATAGTCGAATTTTCTCCGTTTTTTTATATAGGACTATGGTACTCGTTGGAAAGATAATAAAACGCTCGTTAATTTGGTGTAATTTTTTTCTTTAAAAAAATCCCGTATATAAAAAATATAAACGTTTAAAAATTATGGGAGGAAACATAAGAGAGAAAATTTTAAATTTATTTTTAAATTCTTTTTTTCCTAAAATAACTCAAGTTGGTAATTTCAACCATCTCCTCCACCACCACCACCACTGTCACACCCTCAAATCCACTTGCGGAGTTTTACCGCGAGGCGCATGACAAACCAGGATCCAAACCAACGATCACAATAAACAAGTCTAAATGTAATTAATGCAATACCAAAACATAGTTTTAAAATCCCGTTTACAGCGGAAGCTTATTCAAAATAAAGTTCAACATAAATAAACCAAGTTCAATGTTTGTGAATATAATGCAACTCTATCTAGACGCCGTGCAGACGCGTGCGCCCTAGTTCCCCTGTGCTACCTTAGCGACCTGAGAAAACATGTAAAAGTTTACGTCAGCACAAAAATGCTGGTGAGTTTACAGGTTTGCAGTTCAAGTACCACGTTCACCTGTCCATACTATAACAAATAGAAAACCAGTATACGCTAGCTAGGCGTACGTTTTGTTACTACCACGATTGGAAAACCATTACTAACACGTATACCAGTTTTGTGCCCGAATAGTTCCAAATGTTCCTGTTGTTCCTGTTTGAGACAATATGCACTCGCCCGGCCCTCCAAGCCGACGAGCGGGGTTGGTCACTCCCAATAGCGCTATTCACATTTCCCCGTTGTGCAAACCCGCACATTCATGGTTCCCCCGGGACTTCCAAAGATCGTGTAGTATACGTTAGAACCCATAGTATGACAGAATTTACCAAACAATCGTTTTAACACATGTTTTCTCCCCCGAAAGTATAAAACCAGTTTAAAAGAGGGGGGCCGTAAACTCACCTTAAGTTCCTTTACTCCTTAACCCGAGTAAACTCGCTGCTATGCTAGTCCCGTAAAGTGGCGACCTAGCATACGACAGTTACAAGTACTTAGACTAATAACCCGCAGGTTAATTAGTCCCTAGATGTCCAGACCATAACCAAGTTCGTTTGAAAACACCGTGACTGTTTAACTGACCCAAAGTACAAGACTCGACATCCCATTGGTGACCCGAGACTCCCCGTGTTATGTTTACGTTCCAAAACATACAATAACGCAAGTACACTTAACACACGTTATGTTCAACAAGTTATAGCACATAGTTCACGTATCACCGAAATACATCCAAATATATGTTACCAAGTTATTAGACATGTTACGAGGTTCCTAGCATGTTACTACATGTCAAATCGGGTCTCGGAATGCTAATTTACACTTACAGCAGCAGTACACGCGATTAGGGAGGCTAATCGCATGAAATGTCACGTGATTAGGGCTATTCGCCCCTTAAGGCAGGCGAGTGGGCCTACTCGCCCATGTTTACACGCGATTGGGGCTACTCGCCCCATGTTGTCACACGATTGGGGCTACTCGCCCCTATAGTCAGGCGAGTGGGGCTAATCGCCCTTTAGTCATGCGATTGGGGGCTACTCGCCCCTGTTACATGTGATTAGCAAGGCTACTCGCCTGTAACCTTGCTGTTCCGGTTTTTCGCGCGTTTAACGCTCCAAATCAGATCCAGACGTGTGTAACTACCCAATATCATCCCAAACACTATCCTAATATGTTTAACCCAAAACCCTTCGTTCATCCTCGTAAAATCAGTCCTGCATGCAACCAAAGCAATCCAAACACATACACGTAGCATGCAATCATCATACCAACACACGTAACAATAGCCCTAATAATCAATTAATCAGATTTCTATCATCATACTATCCCTATTAATTCTGACCTAGCATGATTACACATCAAAACATCATCAAGATTCATAAAAATCCTATCTTTCTAATCATGCATACCCATAACACATGTTTATTAATTATAATCCGATTAATAACTCTTATTGACGATTTTCAGAAATCTTTTTTCGTTTATGAACAGGTCTGGACCATTAGGGATTGATTAAAAACATTTACAAAGTATTATGGATGAGAATTAAACCTTGGTATTGCAAAAGGATGATGATTAGACCTTGAAACCTTGTGTTTTTGATCAAAATCGCCTTCCAGAGGTTGTTTAAGTGTTTGGGGCGGTTATGGGACGACTAGGGTTTGTCTAATTGAGTTTAGGAGGTTAAGTGTTGTATTTATAGGCGTTTCTAGTCGTCCAGCCCGTTCCACGCGATTATGCTGGGTTTATACGCGAGTAGGGTGCCTAATCGCATGACTGTTCATGCGATTAGCCCTATTCGCATGTAGGGATCCCCTACTCGCCCCTAAGTCATGCGATTAGGCTATCCCCCAAGCCTAATCGCCTATAGTCCCTATGTTGGTGTGTTTTGCGCGTTTAACCCCGTTGTAACATATGTTAATGTATTCATGTACCGACAAGTCATATAATGATTGTAAACACATAACACAAGTAAATACACATATTTACACTCGTTCGCCAATTCCCGGGACTCGAGACTCGTATGTTCCGTATGCCCTGACGATCCTACCGATCGTCACCGTTTGTACACTTGGTTAAGGACCGACATCTAACGAACCTCTAGACCAACATCCAATGATCTTCTAGACTAACCAATAGTTCCCGAACCATAACCCGACTTAACTAACCCAGTTAAGTACAATATACGCGTGACTCGCTAAGGTAGACTTTCATCTAGACAACGTTGTTAACCCGAATTTGCCAGGTGTCACATCATCCCCACGTTAAAAGAATTTTCGTCCCGAAAATTGCGTAAGTAACAAAAGAAACAACGAAGGGATAAACAAACAGATAGGAATCAATAGAGAGTAGAAATCAAGAGAGAGATTTACCCGAGGTGTCACATCATCCCCACGTTAAAAGGAATCTCGACCCGAGATTCATTCAGCTGCGAAGAGACATGTTTGACTCGAACGCTTCCTTAGGAAAGAGATGAGGATACTTAGACTTCATCTGATCCTCCCGTTCCATGTATATTCCGGTCCCGGTTCGAGTTCCACCGAACCTTAACGATACGAATCTTGCTGTGACGTAGGCTACGAATCTTGTAATCAAGGATCTCCACAGGTTCTTCCACAATCCGAAGACGATCATCAACCTTGATCTCTTCTAGTGGAACGATGAGAGACTCGTCAGCCAGACACTTCTTCAAGTTTGACACGTGAAAGACGTTATGTACGTTACCGAGCTCCGTCGGTAGATCAAGTCGATATGCCACCGGCCCAATCCGTTCCAGGATCGTAAATGGGCCGACATATCTTGGATTGAGTTTGCCACGCTTTCCAAAGCGTATGACGCCCTTCCACGGAGAAACTTTCAGAAGCACCTTGTCGTTAACTTGGAACTCCAGTGGTTTGCGACGCTGATCAGCATAACTCTTTTGCCGGTCCCGTGCCGCCGCCAACCGATTACGAATCTGTACGATCTTTTCCGAAGTTTCGTACACTAGTTCAGGCCCAGTGAGTTGACTCTCACCCACCTCAGCCCAACAAAGAGGAGAGCGGCATTTCCGTCCGTACAGTGCCTCGAACGGAGCAGCCTTGATGCTCGTGTGATAACTGTTGTTGTACGAGAATTCTACCAACGGCAGATGAGCTTCCCAACCCTTCCCAAAATCAATCACACACGCCCGCAGCATGTCTTCTAAAGTTTGAATCGTACGCTCACTCTGACCGTCAGTCTGTGGATGGTAAGCCGTACTCATGTCTAGTTGGGTACCCAAAGCCTTGTGCAAAGACTTCCAGAAGTGAGAAGTAAAATGGGAGTCACGATCCGAGATAATAGAAACAGGTACCCCGTGCTTAGACACAACTTCTTTCAAGTAAAGGCGAGCCAACGATCCATAGTGTCGGTCTCCTTAATAGCAAGAAAATGGGCTGATTTCGTTAACCGATCGACAATCACCCATATCTTGTCGTTCCCGCTTGGTGACCTAGGAAGTTGTGTGACAAAATCCATAGTAATCCGTTCCCATTTCCATTCCGGAATTTCAGGTTGTTGTAGGAGACCCGACGGTTTCTGGTATTCCACCTTGACCTTAGCACAGGTCAAGCATTTACTCACGTATGAGGCTATGTCCGACCTCATGTTTGGCCACCAGTAAAGCACTTTCAGATCTTGGTACATCTTATCCGAACCAGGATGAATAGAATACCGGGACTTATGAGCCTCATCAAGACAAGCTCCCGTAGTCCCCCGAATAAAGGAACCCATATGCGTTCTGCGAAATAGTGCAGGCCATCAGGCCTTCGCTCTAGATGCTTGTCGGCACCGTGCATAGTTTCAGCTTTAAGGTTTTCCTCCTTCAAAGCTTCCAATTGGGCAGAACGGATTTGATCAGGTAACGACGAATGAATGGTGAGCTGCAACGCCCGAACACGACGAGGTTTAGTAGATTCCTTCCTGCTCAAGGCGTCTGCTACAACATTCGCCTTGCCAGGATGGTACTTAATAGCACAATCATAATCGTTCAAAAGTTCAATCCAGCGACGCTGCCGTATGTTCAAGTGTTGTTGGTCGAAAATGTGTTGGAGACTCTTGTGATCGGTGTAGATGGTGCATTTGGTACCGTACAAGTAATGTCTCCAAATTTTCAACGCGAAAACCACTGCACCCAACTCCAAGTCATGGGTGGTGTAGTTCTTCTCGTGCACCTTGAGTTGACGAGAAGCATACGCGATCACTTTCTCACGTTGCATCAACACACAACCGAGACCATGAATAGAAGCATCACAGTAAACAACGAAATCATCAGGACCCTCAGGTAAAGACAGAATAGGAGCAGAACACAGTTTAGACTTCAGTTCTTCAAACGCGGACTCTTGTGATTCACCCCAGTCGAACTTCCTATCCTTCTGAGTGAGAGTGGTGAGGGGTTGAGCAATCTTCGAGAACCCCTGAATGAAACGACGATAGTAGCCCGCAAGGCCTAGGAATTGCCGTACTTCAGTTGGCGTCTTTGGTGCTCCCCAGTCCTTGATAGCTTCGATCTTAGCTGGATCGACATGAATCCCTAGTTCATTAACCACATGTCCTAGGAATTGAACCGCGCGACCAAAAGTCACACTTTGAGAACTTGGCGTAAAGTTGCTCCCGTCGTAAAAGTTCCAAAACTAACCGCAGATGTTCCCCGTGTTCGGTCTCGTTCTTGGAGTAGATCAGAATGTCATCGATAAACACAATGACAAACTTGTCCAGATACGGTTTACAGACGCGGTTCATCAAGTCCATGAAAACCGCCGGTGCGTTCGTGAGACCGAAAGGCATGACCAAGAATTCGAAATGGCCATAACGTGTTCGAAAAGCAGTCTTTGCAACGTCAGCCTCCCTGACGCGCAGCTGGTGATAACCGGACCTCAAGTCGATCTTGGAATAATAACTAGAACCCTGAAGCTGATCGAATAGATCATCGATACGTGGAAGAGGATAACGGTTCTTGACGGTCAACTTGTTCAGCTCTCTGTAGTCTACACACAAACGGAAACTCCCATCCTTCTTCTTGACAAATAAAATCGGGGCTCCCCAAGGGAAGAACTTGGTCGGATGAAACCCTTGTCCAAGAGTTCCTGCAACTGGCTAGACAACTCCTGCATCTCGGGAGGTGCAAGACGATAGGGGGCCCGAGCAATAGGAGCAGCCCCTGGTACAAGATCAATACCGAACTCGACTTGACGATGAGGAGGAAGACCAGATAAATCATCGGGAAAAACATCAGAAAACTCGCGTACCACCGGAATGTCGTCAATCTTCTTCTCATCACTAGTGGAAACAGATAAGAGCGCCAAAACGGCTGGATAACCCTTTCGAAGACACTTAAGGGCTTTCATGCTAGAGATGATGTTTAGCGAAACACCACCCTTGATACCGTATACAGAAAGAAATTCTCCATCAGGGAGAGGAATCCGAATAACCTTATCGTAACAGACGATCTCCGCGCGATACAAAGATAACCAATCCATTCCTACTACACGTCAAAACTACCCAATGGTACCGGCATAAGGTCGATGGGGAACGATAAACCCGACAACTCTAACTGACACTCTCGAAGAACACTAGTAGCTTCAATCATTTTCCCGTCAGCCAACTCAATAATATACTTGGTCTCTAATGGTACAGATACCACATCTAGCAGTTGACTAACACCCATGGATACAAAACTCTTGTCGGCACCAGAATCAAATAACACACTAACAGTATGATTGTTGAGAAGAAACGTACCGGTGACTGTATCAGGATCTTGCCTCGCCTCAGCAGCTCCAATGACGAAGGCACGTGCATTTCTGCCGCCGCCCCCGTTGTTACCATTCCCATTGTTTCCACCCTGTTTCAGTTTTGGACAATCCTTCTTGTAATGCCCAGTGTCACCACAGTTGTAGCATCCCTGTTTCCCTGTAGTCCCCTGAGTAGTCGGAGCTGAACTGTTAGTCGGAGCCTGAGTCGATGGAAGTGTAACCCGACAGTCTTTAGCATAGTGGCCTGTTCGCTGGCAGCGGTGACAACGGTTACTGTCGCAGTTCCCTTGGTGATGGCGTCCACATTTGTTGCATTTGGGCAGTTTTCCCGCATAACCACCCTGCTTATTACCCGAAGACGATGAACCCCCATTATCAAACTTTTTACCCTGCTGTGCAGACCCAGACCCTTTCCCGTCGTTTTCCCACTTGCGCTTATTGTTCTCTGGAGCCTTAGCAGTCGAACCTTTCGCCGGCAAAATCCCCTCGTTCACCTTTAATTAGTCATCCTATGTGCAGATCGAACTACCTCCGCATAAGTAGGATGATTCCCAGCAGCTACCAACCCTGCAATTTCCGGCACTAACCCTGAGACATAATGTTCAATCTTACGATACTCCGGCACGTGCAAATCGGGACATAGCACTGCCAACTCATTCCTCCTAACGTATACTTCTCGATTTCCGACCCATTCATCTTGAGGTTCCACACCTCATGCTCCAGTTTCTGTACTTCTTCTCTCGGGCAATACTCCCGCTTCAGCAACTGCACAAAGTTCTCCCATGGCATAGCATATGCCTCCCCAATACCCATGTTCTGGGTAATACCATTCCACCAAGTCAATGCTACGTCTTGAAATAACGCAGCCGAATACTTCACCCGATCTTCTGGGAGACAGTTACACATCAGGAATACCGACTCCACTTTCTCTAACCACCTAAGCAAACTGACCGCACCCTCGGTGCCAGAGAATTCCTGGGGTTTGCAGTCCCGGAACATCTTATAGGTGCACATGGGTGGGGGTGGGTCAACAGGACCACCTGAAATGAAACGTATGAGAAACCACGAATAACGTACACAAGGTTCGCCAATGAGGCAAAGAAAACGATAAAACAACTTACCACCACCGTTGTGCCCTAACTGAAAGGCAGCCTGGAGCAAGTTGTTCAGATCAGCCTGTGACAGGTTAATACCTCCACCACGACCACCAGCACCACCCACGACCACCACGCGTCCACCACCGCGTCCACCTCCTCGTCCTCCACGCACTCCAGACATGATTCTGGCAGAAAGAACGAGAGAAATTTAGTTTCGCAGTTAAAGATAACCACAAATGTTCACAAGATTAAAGCCGATCCAATCCAGGACTATCCCTTCAAACCCAAAGCTCACTAGGGCTTCCATGCATTTCGTTTTATGATTTTGTGTGCACCCAAAATGATAAAACGCTCTACATGGTCCTCCAAGTGTTCTCCTAGTTCAAAGATCAAATCACCGAACATAGACTCTTAGCTACACACCGTAATACTACGGTAGTTCATGACAAGTGTTTCTATTGGAGTGCGACAGGGGAGATGTCCGAGCCTTGGACAAATCTCAAGAGCACACGAGTTACCCCAATAGACTACACTGCCTAGAAAACAAGTAACCCAACCTAAGATAGAACGGATGATGTAACGTAGAAATACCAACGATTTAGAGACACCCCGACAAGACCATACGTAACCCACTATAACGTTTAGTACCATGTGATCGTCTAGTGTGTGCGACTCGGCTATAGACTAGACTCTACATGCAGTCCTAGTTCACTATAACCATTGGCTCTGATACCAATCTGTCACACCCTCAAAATCCACTTGCGGAGTTTTACCGCGAGGCGCATGACAAACCAGGATCCAAACCAACGATCACAATAAACAAGTCTAAATGTAATTAATGCAATACCAAAACATAGTTTTAAAATCCCGTTTACAGCGGAAGCTTATTCAAAATAAAGTTCAACATAAATAAACCAAGTTCAATGTTTGTGAAATAATGCAACTCTATCTAGACGCCGTGCAGACGCGTGCGCCCTAGTTCCCCTGTGCTACCTTAGCGACCTGAGAAAACATGTAAAAGTTTACGTCAGCACAAAAATGCTGGTGAGTTTACAGGTTTGCAGTTCAAGTACCAAGTTCACCTGTCCATACTATAACAAATAGAAAACCAGTATACGCTAGCTAGGCGTACGTTTTGTTACTACCACGATTGGAAAACCATTACTAACACGATACCAGTTTTGTGCCCGAATAGTTCCAATGTTCCTGTTGTTCCTGTTTGAGACAATATGCACTCGCCCGGCCCTCCAAGCCGACGAGCGGGGTTGGTCACTCCCAATAGCGCTATTCACATTTCCCCGTTGTGCAAACCCGCACATTCATGGTTCCCCCGGGACTTCCAAAGATCGTGTAGTATACGTTAGAACCCATAGTATGACAGAATTTACCAAACAATCGTTTTAACACATGTTTTCTCCCCCGAAAGTATAAAACCAGTTTAAAAGAGGGGCCGTAAACTCACCTTAAGTTCTTTACTCCTTAACCCGAGTAAACTCCGCTGCTATGCTAGTCCGTAAAGTGGCGACCTAGCATACGACAGTTACAAGTACTTAGACTAATAACCCGCAGGTTAATTAGTCCCTAGATGTCCAGACCATAACCAAGTTCGTTTGAAAACACCGTGACTGTTTAACTGACCCAAAGTACAAGACTCGACATCCCATTGGTGACCCGAGACTCCCCGTGTTATGTTTACGTTCCAAAACATACAATAACGCAAGTACACTTAACATACGTTTATGTTCACAACAAGTTATAGCACATAGTTCACGTATCACCGAAATACATCCAAATATATGTTACCAAGTTATTAGACATGTTACGAGGTTCCTAGCATGTTACTACATGTCAAATCGGGTCTCGGAATGCTAATTTACACTTACAGCAGCAGTACACGCGATTAGGGAGGCTAATCGCATGAAATGTCACGTGATTAGGGCTATTCGCCCCTTAGGCAGGCGAGTGGGCCTACTCGCCCATGTTTACACGCGATTGGGGCTACTCGCATGTGTCACACGATTGGGGCTACTCGCCCTATAGTCAGGCGAGTGGGCTAATCGCCCCTTTAGTCATGCGATTGGGGCTACTCGCCCTGTTACATGCGATTAGCAAGGCTACTCGCCTGTAACCTTGCTGTTCCGGTTTTTCGCGCGTTTAACGCTCCAAATCAGATCCAGAGCGTGTGTAACTACCCAATATCATCCCAAACACTATCCTAAACATGTTTAACCCAAAACCCTTCGTTCATCCTCGTAAAATCAGTCCTGCATGCAACCAAAGCAATCCAAACACATACACATAGCATGCAATCATCATACAACACACGTAACAATAGCCCTAATAATCAATTAATCAGATTTCTATCATCATACTATCAATATTAATTCTGACCTAGCATGATAACACTCAAAACATCATCAAGATTCATAAAAATCCTATCTTTCTAATCATGCATACCCATAACACATGTTATTAATTATAATCCGATTAATAACTCTTATTGACGATTTTCAGAAATCTTTTTCGTTTATGAACAGGTCTGGACCATTAGGGATTGATTAAAAACATTTACAAAGTATTATGGATGAGAATTAAACCTTGGTATTGCAAAAGGATGATGATTAGACCTTGAAACCTTGTGTTTTTGATCAAAATCGCCTTCCAGAGGTTGTTTAAGTGTTTGGGGCGGTTATGGGACGACTAGGGTTTGTCTAATTGAGTTTAGGAGGTTAAGTGTTGTATTTATAGGCGTTTTCTAGTCGTCCAGCCCGTTCCACGCGATTATGCAGGGTTATACGCGAGTAGGGTGCCTAATCGCATGACTGTTCATGCGATTAGCCCTATTCGCATGTAGGGATCCCCTACTCGCCCCTAAGTCATGCGATTAGGCTATCCCAAGCCTAATCGCCTATAGTCCCTATGTTGGTGTGTTTTTGCGCGTTAAACCCCGTTTTAACATATGTTAATGCATATTCATGTACCGACAAGTCATATAATGATTGTAAACACATAACACAAGTAAATACACATATTTACACTCGTTCGCCAATTCCCGGGACTCGAGACTCGTATGTTCCGTATGCCCTGACGATCCTACGATCGTCACCGTTTGTACACTTGGTTAAGGACCGACATCTAACGAACCTCTAGACCAACATCCAATGATCTTCTAGACTAACCAATAGTTCCCGAACCATAACCCGACTTAACTAACCCAGTTAAGTACAATATACGCGTGACTCGCTAAGGTAGACTTTCATCTAGACAACGTTGTTAACCCGAATTTGCCAGGTGTCACATCATCCCCACGTTAAAAGAATTTTCGTCCCGAAAATTGCGTAAGTAACAAAAGAAACAACGAAGGGAATAAACAAACGATAGGAATCAATAGAGAGTAGAAATCAAGAGAGAGATTTACCCGAGGTGTCACATCATCCCCACGTTAAAAGGAATCTCGACCCGAGATTCATTCAGCTGCGAAGAGACATGTCTTGACTCGAACGCTTCCTTAGGAAAGAGATGAGGATACTTAGACTTCATCTGATCCTCCCGTTCCCATGTATATTCCGGTCCCCGGTTCGAGTTCCACCGAACCTTAACGATACGAATCTTGCTGTGACGTAGGCTACGAATCTTGTAATCAAGGATCTCCACAGGTTCTTCCACAATCCGAAGACGATCATCAACCTTGATCTCTTCTAGTGGAACGATGAGAGACTCGTCAGCCAGACACTTCTTCAAGTTTGACACGTGTGAAAGACGTTATGTACGTTACCGAGCTCCGTCGGTAGATCAAGTCGATATGCCACCGGCCCAATCCGTTCCAGGATCGTAAATGGGCCGACATATCTTGGATTGAGTTTGCCACGCTTTCCAAAGCGTATGACGCCCTTCCACGGAGAAACTTTCAGAAGCACCTTGTCGTTAACTTGGAACTCCAGTGGTTTGCGACGCTGATCAGCATAACTCTTTTGCCGGTCCCGTGCCGCCGCCAACCGATTACGAATCTGTACGATCTTTTCCGAAGTTTCGTACACTAGTTCAGGCCCAGTGAGTTGACTCTCACCCACCTCAGCCCAACAAAGAGGAGAGCGGCATTTCCGTCCGTACAGTGCCTCGAACGGAGCAGCCTTGATGCTCGTGTGATAACTGTTGTTGTACGAGAATTCTACCAACGGCAGATGAGCTTCCCAACCCTTCCCAAAATCAATCACACACGCCCGCAGCATGTCTTCTAAAGTTTGAATCGTACGCTCACTCTGACCGTCAGTCTGTGGATGGTAAGCCGTACTCATGTCTAGTTGGGTACCCAAAGCCTTGTGCAAAGACTTCCAGAAGTGAGAAGTAAAATGGGAGTCACGATCCGAGATAATAGAAACAGGTACCCCGTGCTTAGACACAACTTCTTTCAAGTAAAGGCGAGCCAAACGATCCATAGTGTCGGTCTCCTTAATAGCAAGAAAATGGGCTGATTTCGTTAACCGATCGACAATCACCCATATCTTGTCGTTCCCGCTTGGTGACCTAGGAAGTTGTGTGACAAAATCCATAGTAATCCGTTCCCATTTCCATTCCGGAATTTCAGGTTGTTGTAGGAGACCCGACGGTTTCTGGTATTCCACCTTGACCTTAGCACAGGTCAAGCATTTACTCACGTATGAGGCTATGTCCGACCTCATGTTTGGCCACCAGTAAAGCACTTTCAGATCTTGGTACATCTTATCCGAACCAGGATGAATAGAATACCGGGACTTATGAGCCTCAT
Source organism: Ambrosia x helenae (assembly GCA_030844895.1). Classification (NCBI taxonomy): domain Eukaryota; kingdom Viridiplantae; phylum Streptophyta; class Magnoliopsida; order Asterales; family Asteraceae; genus Ambrosia; species Ambrosia x helenae. The sequence continues at coordinate 13,042,785 of CM061228.1, forward strand.
CAAGAACAAGCTCCCGTAGTCCCCCGAATAAAGGAACCCATATGCGTTCTGCGAAATAGTGCAGGCCATCAGGCCTTCGCTCTAGATGCTTGTCGGCACCGTGCATAGTTTCAGCTTTAAGGTTTTCCTCCTTCAAAGCTTCCAATTGGGCAGAACGGATTTGATCAGGTAACGACGAATGAATGGTGAGCTGCAACGCCCGAACACGACGAGGTTTAGTAGATTCCTTCCTGCTCAAGGCGTCTGCTACAACATTCGCCTTGCCAGGATGGTACTTAATAGCACAATCATAATCGTTCAAAAGTTCAATCCAGCGACGCTGCCGTATGTTCAAGTGTTGTTGGTCGAAAATGTGTTGGAGACTCTTGTGATCGGTGTAGATGGTGCATTTGGTACCGTACAAGTAATGTCTCCAAATTTTCAACGCGAAAACCACTGCACCCAACTCCAAGTCATGGGTGGTGTAGTTCTTCTCGTGCACCTTGAGTTGACGAGAAGCATACGCGATCACTTTCTCACGTTGCATCAACACGCAACCGAGTCCATGAATAGAAGCATCACAGTAAACACGAAATCATCAGGACCCTCAGGTAAAGACAGAATAGGAGCAGAACACAGTTTAGACTTCAGTTCTTCAAACGCGGACTCTTGTGATTCACCCCAGTCGAACTTCCTATCCTTCTGAGTGAGAGTGGTGAGGGGTTGAGCAATCTTCGAGAACCCCTGAATGAAACGACGATAGTAGCCCGCAAGGCCTAGGAATTGCCGTACTCAGTTGGCGTCTTTGGTGCTCCCCAGTCCTTGATAGCTTCGATCTTAGCTGGATCGACATGAATCCCTAGTTCATTAACCACATGTCCTAGGAATTGAACCTCGCGTAACCAAAAGTCACACTTTGAGAACTTGGCGTAAAGTTGCTCCCGTCGTAAAAGTTCCAAAACTAACCGCAGATGTTCCCGTGTTCGGTCTCGTTCTTGGAGTAGATCAGAATGTCATCGATAAACACAATGACAAACTTGTCCAGATACGGTTTACAGACGCGGTTCATCAAGTCCATGAAAACCGCCGGTGCGTTCGTGAGACCGAAAGGCATGACCAAGAATTCGAAATGGCCATAACGTGTTCGAAAAGCAGTCTTTGCAACGTCAGCCTCCCTGACGCGCAGCTGGTGATAACCGGACCTCAAGTCGATCTTGGAATAATAACTAGAACCCTGAAGCTGATCGAATAGATCATCGATACGTGGAAGAGGATAACGGTTCTTGACGGTCAACTTGTTCAGCTCTCTGTAGTCTACACACAAACGGAACTCCCATCCTTCTTCTTGACAAATAAAATCGGGGCTCCCCAAGGGGAAGAACTTGGTCGGATGAAACCTTGTCCAAGAGTTCCTGCAACTGGCTAGACAACTCCTGCATCTCGGGAGGTGCAAGACGATAGGGGGCCCGAGCAATAGGAGCAGCCCCTGGTACAAGATCAATACCGAACTCGACTTGACGATGAGGAGGAAGACCAGATAAATCATCGGGAAAAACATCAGAAAACTCGCGTACCACCGGAATGTCGTCAATCTTCTTCTCATCACTAGTGGAAACAGATAAAGAGCGCCAAACGGCTGGATAACCCTTTCGAAGACACTTAAGGCTTTCATGCTAGAGATGATGTTTAGCGAAACACCACCCTTGATACCGTATACAGAAAGAAATTCTCCATCAGGGAGAGGAATCCGAATAACCTTATCGTAACAGACGATCTCCGCGCGATACAAAGATAACCAATCCATTCCTACTACAACGTCAAAACTACCCAATGGTAACCGGCATAAGGTCGATGGGAACGATAAACCCGACAACTCTAACTGACACTCCCGAAGAACACTAGTAGCTTCAATCATTTTCCGTCAGCCAACTCAATAATATACTTGGTCTCTAATGGTACAGATACCACATCTAGCAGTTGACTAACACCCATGGATACAAAACTCTTGTCGGCACCAGAATCAAATAACACACTAACAGTATGATTGTTGAGAAGAAACGTACCGGTGACTGTATCAGGATCTTGCCTAGCCTCAGCAGCTCCAATGACGAAGGCACGTGCATTTCTGCCGCCGCCCCCGTTGTTACCATTCCCATTGTTTCCACCCTGTTTCAGTTTTGGGCAATCCTTCTTGTAGTGCCCAGTGTCACCACAGTTGTAGCATCCCTGTTTCCCTGTAGTCCCCTGAGTAGTCGGAGCTGAACTGTTAGTCGGAGCCTGAGTCGATGGAAGTGTAACCCGACAATCTTTAGCATAGTGGCCTGTTCGCTGGCAGCGGTGACAACGGTTACTGTCGCAGTTCCCTTGGTGATGGCGTCCACATTTGTTGCATTTGGGCAGTTTTCCTGCATAACCACCCTGCTTATTACCCGAAGACGATGAACCCCCATTATCAAACTTTTTACCCTGCTGTGCAGACCCAGACCCTTTCCCGTCGTTTTCCCACTTGCGCTTATTGTTCTCTGGAGCCTTAGCAGTCGAACCTTTCGCCGGCAAAATCCCCTCGTTCACCTTTAAATTAGTCATCCTATGTGCAGATCGAACTACCTCCGCATAAGTAGGATGATTCCCAGCAGCTACAACCCTGCAATTTCCGGCACTAACCCTGAGACATAATGTTCAATCTTACGATACTCCGGCACGTGCAAATCGGGACATAGCACTGCCAACTCATTCCTCCTAACCGTATACTTCTCGATTTCCGACCCATTCATCTTGAGGTTCCACACCTCATGCTCCAGTTTCTGTACTTCTTCTCTCGGGCAATACTCCCGCTTCAGCAACTGCACAAAGTTCTCCCATGGCATAGCATATGCCTCCCCAATACCCATGTTCTGGGTAATACCATTCCACCAAGTCAATGCTACGTCTTGAAATAACGCAGCCGAATACTTCACCCGATCTTCTGGGAGACAGTTACACATCAGGAATACCGACTCCACTTTCTCTAACCACCTAAGCAAACTGACCGCACCCTCGGTGCCAGAGAATTCCTGGGGTTTGCAGTCCCGGAACATCTTATAGGTGCACATGGGTGGGGGTGGGTCAACAGGACCACCTGAAATGAAACGTATGAGAAACCACGAAATAACGTACACAAGGTTCGCCAATGAGGCAAAGAAAACAGATAAAACAACTTACCACCACCGTTGTGCCCTAACTGAAAGGCAGCCTGGAGCAAGTTGTTCAGATCAGCCTGTGACAGGTTAATACCTCCACCACGACCACCAGCACCACCACGACCACCACCGCGTCCACCAACGCGTCCACCTCCTCGTCCTCCACGCACTCCAGACATGATTCTGGCAGAAAGAACGAGAAAATTTAGTTTCGCAGTTAAAGATAACCACAAATGTTCACAAGATTAAAGCCAGATCCAATCCAGGACTATCCCTTCAAACCCAAAGCTCACTAGGGCTTCCATGCATTTCGTTTTATGATTTTGTGTGCACCCAAAATGATAAAACGCTCTACATGGTCCTCCAAGTGTTCTCCTAGTTCAAAGATCAAATCACCGAACATAGACTCTTAGCTACACACCGTAATACTACGGTAGTTCATGACAAGTGTTTCTATTGGAGTGCGACAGGGGAGATGTCCGAGCCTTGGACAAATCTCAAGAGCACACGAGTTACCCCAATAGACTACACTGCCTAGGAAACAAGTAACCCAACCTAAGATAGAACGGATGATGTAACGTAGAAATACCAACGATTTAGAGACACCCCGACAAGACCATACGTAACCCACTATAACGTTTAGTACCATGTGATCGTCTAGTGTGTGCGACTCGGCTATAGACTAGACTCTACATGCAGTCCTAGTTCACTATAACCATTGGCTCTGATACCAATCTGTCACACCCTCAAAATCCACTTGCGGAGTTTTACCGCGAGGCGCATGACAAACCAGGATCCAAACCAACGATCACAATAAACAAGTCTAAATGTAATTAATGCAATACCAAAAACATAGTTTTAAAATCCCGTTTACAGCGGAAGCTTATTCAAAATAAAGTTCAACATAAATAAACCAAGTTCAATGTTTGTGAAATAATGCAACTCTATCTAGACGCCGTGCAGACGCGTGCGCCCTAGTTCCCCTGTGCTACCTTAGCGACCTGAGAAAACATGTAAAAGTTTACGTCAGCACAAAAATGCTGGTGAGTTTACAGGTTTGCAGTTCAAGTACCACGTTCACCTGTCCATACTATAACAAATAGAAAACCAGTATACGCTAGCTAGGCGTACGTTTTGTTACTACCACGATTGGAAAACCATTACTAACACGTATACCAGTTTTGTGCCCGAATAGTTCCAAATGTTCCTGTTGTTCCTGTTTGAGACAATATGCACTCGCCCGGCCCTCCAAGCCGACGAGCGGGGTTGGTCACTCCCAATAGCGCTATTCACATTTCCCCGTTGTGCAAACCCGCACATTCATGGTTCCCCCCGGGACTTCCAAAGATCGTGTAGTATACGTTAGAACCCATAGTATGACAGAATTTACCAAACAATCGTTTTAAACACATGTTTTCTCCCCGAAAGTATAAAACCAGTTTTAAAAGAGGGGCCGTAAACTCACCTTAAGTTCCTTTACTCCTTAACCCGAGTAAACTCCGCTGCTATGCTAGTCCCGTAAAGTGGCGACCTAGCATACGACAGTTACAAGTACTTAGACTAATAACCCGCAGGTTAATTAGTCCCTAGATGTCCAGACCATAACCAAGTTCGTTTGAAAACACCGTGACTGTTTAACTGACCCAAAGTACAAGACTCGACATCCCATTGGTGACCCGAGACTCCCCGTGTTATGTTTACGTTCCAAAACATACAATAACGCAAGTACACTTAACACACGTTTATGTCAACAAGTTATAGCACATAGTTCACGTATCACCGAAATACATCCAAATATATGTTACCAAGTTATTAGACATGTTACGAGGTTCCTAGCATGTTACTACATGTCAAATCGGGTCTCGGAATGCTAATTTACACTTACAGCAGCAGTACACGCGATTAGGGAGGCTAATCGCTTGAAATGTCACGTGATTAGGGCTATTCGCCCTTAAGGCAGGCGAGTGGGCCTACTCGCCCATGTTTACACGCGATTGGGGCTACTCGCCCCATGTGTCACACGATTGGGGCTACTCGCCCCTATAGTCAGGCGAGTGGGGCTAATCGCCCCTTTAGTCATGCGATTGGGGGCTACTCGCCCCTGTTACATGTGATTAGCAAGGCTACTCGCCTGTAACCTTGCTGTTCCGGGTTTTTCGCGCGTTTAACGCTCCAAATCAGATCCAGAGCGTGTGTAACTACCCAATATCATCCCAAACACTATCCTAAATATGTTTAACCCAAAACCCTTCGTTCATCCTCGTAAAATCAGTCCTGCATGCAACCAAAGCAATCCAAACACATACACGTAGCATGCAATCATCATACCAACACACGTAACAATAGCCCTAATAATCAATTAATCAGAATTTCTATCATCATACTATCCTATTAATTCTGACCTAGCATGATTACACATCAAAACATCATCAAGATTCATAAAAAATCCTATCTTTCTAATCATGCATACCCATAACACATGTTTATTAATTATAATCCGATTAATAACTCTTATTGACGATTTTCAGAAATCTTTTTCGTTTATGAACAGGTCTGGACCATTAGGGATTGATTAAAAACATTTACAAAGTATTATGGATGAGAATTAAACCTTGGTATTGCAAAGGATGATGATTAGACCTTGAAACCTTGTGTTTTTGATCAAAATCGCCTTCCAGAGGTTGTTTAAGTGTTTGGGGCGGTTATGGGACGACTAGGGTTTGTCTAATTGAGTTTAGGAGGTTAAGTGTTGTATTTATAGGCGTTTCTAGTCGTCCAGCCCGTTCCACGCGATTATGCAGGGTTATACGCGAGTAGGGTGCCTAATCGCATGACTGTTCATGCGATTAGCCCTATTCGCATGTAGGGATCCCCCTACTCGCCCCTAAGTCATGCGATTAGGCTATCCCCAAGCCTAATCGCCTATAGTCCCTATGTTGGTGTGTTTTGCGCGTTAAACCCCGTTGTAACATATGTTAATGCATATTCATGTACCGACAAGTCATATAATGATTGTAAACACATAACACAAGTAAATACACATATTTACACTCGTTCGCCAATTTCCCGGGACTCGAGACTCGTATGTTCCGTATGCCTGACGATCCTACCGATCGTCACCGTTTGTACACTTGGTTAAGGACCGACATCTAACGAACCTCTAGACCAACATCCAATGATCTTCTAGACTAACCAATAGTTCCCGAACCATAACCCGACTTAACTAACCCAGTTAAGTACAATATACGCGTGACTCGCTAAGGTAGACTTTCATCTTAGACAACGTTGTTAACCCGAATTTGCCAGGTGTCACAACCACACCACCCCACCACATGTGCAAGGCACTAGAAACCCAATACAGCTCTTGGTAGGAGTCGAGTCCAGGTACATCCCCCCATCTTGCTTGTTCTTCGTCAACCCTACGCCAACCATCAACATCATCTTCATTTCATCATATAACATAACCCTTCAATAATTCCACAAACCTTCAATAGTTCCTTTCCACAAACCCTTCATCATATAACATAACCCTTCAATAATTCCTCTCCACAACCCTTCAATAATTCCTCTCAATAATTCATGTGCTGTATCCACTTTCTTACTCCAATATTATATGGACTGAGATAATAATTCATCATAACAAACTTAAAAAAACAATAACAAGGGGAAGGGTTACCTGTTGGCCGGATCTGTTAACAAGGCGACGATGGTAACGATTGGAACCCGAATTAGATGATGTTGCCTACTGCTGTTGTTAATTAGTCAGGTTAGGTGGTAGATGGTGACGTTGTTGTCACGACAGGGAGAAGACGGAGGACTGTGGAAAGAATGAAGGTAATGGTCGCAGTTATCTATGGTGGTTGGTGGTTTCTTGATTGATTGTGGTTGTCTCTGATCAATGGTGGTGGTTTTCAAATGGTGGAGGCAAGGATTTTTTAATTTAAGGTTAGAGAGAAATGAGAGATAACAGAGAAAGGGAGTTATTTTTTTATTAACAAGGGTATTTTAGTCAATTCACAAAGATAAGGATTTTTAACGTTAAAAAACTAACCAAGTTAGGCCCTTAGGACAGTGGGTGTAAGATTTTAGATCGTTTAAGGACGATCTCATCAACTGAAACGCGAAAGGACATCCACTGAAAAATGGGTCAAACCTAAAGGACGAATTTTGTAATTTGTCCTTTAGGGTTTTATGTTTATATTTTTTTTAATTAAAAAAAGGAAATAGTTCAAAAACACTAAAATCTTTCATTTATGATGTCACGTGGCACTCTCAAGGGGAGGTTGAGGCCTCTATTGCACGTCACATCAGCATATACGTTTTCTTTTTATATATATAGATAGATTAATAATAGCTAAAAGATATAAAATATATTTATAAAGTTTATAAATGTGCACTCATTCGCCTTAAATGAGCATAGGAGGGATGTTTTATGCCTCAAAATCAATAAAATCTCTTAGTGTTATCTAACTTTTTTTAATATTTTTTTTATTAGCAAATTCCACTTTTATTACTCCCAAGGGCCAGGTCCAACATATATACAGATATGCAACTTGAAGGCTCTAGCAGCAGGTCACATACAATCACCAAATCACCATTTTAAATAAAAACCACAACAATCACGTAATCGGAACATCAAAAACGACCAATTTGTCCCATGTCCATGCTTCATCTTTGGCTTTGTACTTCACCCATTAGAAAGTAATAGCTTGGACCTCTTCGATTAGCCCTTGAGTGTTCACTCGCTTCCCTTTAAAGATCACATCATTACACGCCTTCCATAACGTCCAACAACCCGCTAGAATTATCATACGAATCAACTTTCTTTTTTGCGCGGAAACGTCCATAGATTTGTGTAAATTCAGCGTATCTCTAACCGAAACGCGAAGATCTGGGGTATTTTGCACCACGCGCTAACATTCTGCCATAATATAGTCGTCGTGTAGCAAGACGTAAGCAAATAGTCCGCATCTTCCACACCTTCCCCACACAACCTGCAGGAAACCGATCTGTTAGAATCCTTCTCCTTTGTAGTCCCTTGAGTGTTGGCAGCCGGTCCTGTTCTGCCCGCCATCCGAAAAAAAAAAAAAAAAAAACTTTTTTTTGTAATGTTTATAAGTAGTTTATAATGTTTTTTTTTTATCAATTCTTAATTAAAACATAATAAATGAAACGGATCCAACTTTGTGATAACAATCCATCTTTTAAGACAACTTTGAAAATAAAGTATAATTTTATTTAAGATTAAAGGCAGTATTTCCTTAATATGATAATGAAAACAATGGTGGATGCAGCGTAATGTGAATGCATGGAAGGTTTGAGACATTGACTATTTGACTATACCTTCCTTTCATGTTACTTCAACAAATATTCTTTCACATCTTAAATATATCTTATTATAGCGAGGTGTGGAGGGCCTACTAGACTAGAAGGGACTTCTTTTTCTAGTTTGGCCTATTATGATGTAGACCTTGTGTGATAATGGCAATATGCCCCCACTCTATATAATGTTATGTTTAACAATTAAATATGTTACTGCACTCATCAAATAATCTTTGTTTCAATATGTTAGTTTGATAATGTTTTTCTTTTAGTTTGTCTAAAAACATGATACAATTATTTGAATAAAACAATATTATGTGAGTGTGTTGCATTCATTAAAAACAAAATTAATAATACACATTTTTATCAAGTATATTTCTAGTATGAATGAAATATAATAAGATATTTAATATTTGTACTTTTGATTTAGTATGACATGCATGTCTTTTCATCTTCGTACGATCATTAAATATTCAAAAGGCATGTTGTTATGCTCAATTTATGTATGGGTGATGATATCTACGTACCCTTTAAATTATTTGCACACTCTTTGTACACCTTGTATAAAGGAATTGCATAAACTTTTATGCGTTATTAAAGCCCATCAGTTAGAGACATATCAGGGATCTATACGCCGCACGTATAGGGGTTATACGCAACGTATATGGGATTGCACAAACTTTCACGCAGCCCCTTATACGCTGCGTATAGACCTATACGCGACGTATAGGGAAAATGGTGTGCCAAAATTCAAAATCTTATCTATATAGTGACCATAAAGTCCTTTGAGGTTTTAGTGACCATTTTTTTTTTTGGTTAGTTAGTTATTGTCAAAATCTTATCTACACGTCATTTAAACCTTTAACAATAACTAACCCAAAAAAAAAAAAAAAAAAAAAAGCAAATCACATTATTATCATATCGTCATGTAACTGAGTTTTAACCGGTCTGGAGTTGACATAATAACCATGATAGTGACAAGTTTAATAACCATACCGATTTGAAAAGGTAATTGTACCATATTAAAACAAAACTAAAAATATTAGTGATATATAACCTATTGCTAAGCTGGCCAGATTTAGAAAGTTTAATAAGGTTATAATTCGTTACCTTTTTCTAAAGGTGAACTTCATTCAATACCGAACTCACTCGTCTCCGAAGAGGAGGACAATCAGCCCCCAAAATAACGTTACATCGGTATAAAATTACACCACGGCCCCCAATCACATGATCTAACCTTATGTCTATACTTATAACAAAGAGAACCATACGACTTAGCATTCGACACAACCTCAGCCACATTACTTCGTTTACCTGTAAAAATGAGTTCGTTTCTAGCCTTCTAAATGCACTAACAAGTTATCTTAATTATACCTTGAATCGCATCTATATAAACCGAAGGCCGAAACAAAAACTTAGCAATCTCAAACAAATCTTTAGTATCAAACGTCACTATATCCGGTATACCACACCATTTATCCATAACCTTTTAAGTTTGTGTGATGTTTATCCATAACCTTTTAAGTTTGTGTGATGTGTAATTCGTTACCTATTATAAAGAATTAGTGAATTACATCACATCTTTTTCCCTAATACGTAACAATTATTACGAGTTTGATAGTAATATTAATGGTAGTCATACATTAGTCCTTATCAATCTTAACGGGTGTTTTGATGTGTCGTGAATTAGACTGTTTTGATTCTTAATTGTAATACAATAGTGTGTGAAAATTATAATTATGAAATTCTATATTTTCTATTTATATATATAATGGAATCTTAATAATTCCTAAGAATGAGACTTGTTACTCAATTTGGTCCACGTATATATCATTTATAATTGATTTTTATTTTATTAAATTCTTTTAATATATAGTCGTTATCACAAAACTCACCGTTAATTTACATGGATATTTATTATTTAGTTTATATTAAAAAAATGAGTTATTTTCTACAAATATCTTAATCTATATAAAATATAAAAACAGTAAATATGAATTCTATCTTCAATCAGAGCCGAATAGGTTAATAGAGTTATACATTGTTTTAGGTTATATATCAATACTAGTTTTTATCCCGGGAGCGTCCCGGGTTGAAATATCTGATATGACATAATAAAAATATATTATTATTATTATTTTAAACCAATCTCTTCCATAAGTTATCATATTTAAATATAAAAAAAAACGAATCTCTGCATCGGGGTATAAATCTAGTGCCATTACAAATGAATTCGGAAGTTTGTAATCGATCATTTTAAAAAGAACTAACATGAAATAAGAAAAAAAAAGTTAATTATTGAAATATCAAACGCATTAGTCTAAGGGTTTATGTGATGCGTTAAAAAATTCATGGGTATATGATCGGGTATATAGTTCGGGTATTTGGGTATGTTGTTTCGGGTAATCGGGTCGGGTATCACCTAATCCCAGACCCGACCCAAACCCACAATTTTTTTTAAACTAATCCCAAACCCGACACAATACCTGTCTGGTTACAAAAAATAGTCATTTTTTTCTCCGTTTTTTATATAACACTATGGTACTCGTTGGAAAGATAATAAAACGCTCGTTAATTTAGTGTAATTTTTTTGTTTAAAAAATCTCATATATAAAAGATATTAACGTTTAAAAGTTATGGGAGGAAACATGAGAGAAAAAATAGTAAAGTTTTAATATTTAGATTTAGTAGATTATATATTTAATATATTAGGTTAAAGATTATAATAGATTTGGTTAAATCATATTTATTCCTTTTTTTTAATTGATTTACACTTGCCACATCACATCCTATGTGCCATCTCTCAAAGAAAAGATTGCATAAGAGTATGACATTGAGGATTAATCCCTTTGCAATATATATATATATATATATATATATATATATATAGATATAGATTAGTATGTTAGAGTTGTACATTTGTTTAGTATTTAGGATATGTGTTAAGACCCCCGTAGTGGGGCTTTATTTTTCTGAATTATGCAAATATAGCGCCCCCAACACCGGAACAGGGGGGTGCTATATGCTGAATTGGAGGTGGGGCTTTATATAAATGGCGCCTGAACTCATTTCATCCATCCAATGAGGAGCTGCCACGTGGCGAGGTCAAAGTCAAGGTTTTTTTTTTATTTTTAATAATAATAATAATTTTAATAATAATAATAATAATAATAATAATTGAAAATTTTGAATTTTAAACGGTTACTGTTCAAACCGTTTGAATTTCAAAATTTCCCCCCAAACCGTTTGAATTTCAAAATTTGAATTTCAAACGTTTTCCCCCCAAACCGTTTGAATTTGAAAATTTGCTAACCCTATAAATAGGTAACCAAATCAGATTTATCAACCACACCTCCAATTCCTCATCCTCCTCCTCAAACCATAATATGTCTGGTTTTCAACCAGGAGCCTCATCCTCCTCTAACCTCCGACAGTACTCTCGCCGGTATCCCAGGGGACGGGGCCGCCCCCGGAGACTACCATTCTCCTCATATCCTCCTCCTACTGCTCCACAACCTCCTATTTATCCTCCTCCTCCTCCTCCTCCACAACATTGGTTATATCCCCCTCCTGCTGCTGCTGCACAACCAACCTTTCCTCCTCATCCTCCTGCCGATGATGACTGGACGGATGAGGAATTGGTCTGGGCTATGGATTATGTCATGGCCCAGCAACAAATGGAGCGACTAACGTTGTCGCCCCCTACCCCCTGGGCTGCTTCAGTCCCCTACCACCAGACTACCCCCACCCCCACCCCCACCCCCATCCCCATCCCCCAACAGCAAACTACCCCCATCCCCATCCCCCAAGACCAGGCTACCCCCACCCCCTACCATGGGACTTCCCCAACTGAGGGGGACTTGGAAGCCCTGAGGGAGATTGAGGAGGAGGAACTCTGCTATAGCCGACCTGCCCCTCCTCGTGAGTACTACTACTTCCCCTCAGATGCGAGATCTGATGGACGGAACAGCTCACGTTCCGTCTCACCCGAGTGCATCACCTTCCCCGGGGAATGGGACAACTACTCTCCATAGTGGAGAAAATTAGGATTAATAAGTAATTTAGGAATATTAATAAGTAATTTAGGATTAATAAGTAATTTAGGAATTTAGGAAGTGTGTAACTTTTATTTTTAATTTTAGTTGTAATTTTTTTTAATATCAGTTGTGTGTTTTTTGTAAGACCCTAACCCGTAAACACGCGATTAACTTTAAAACTTACGGGCTTTGGTCTTATTGAATAACACTCCCGATTTAATACTTTGATATCTGTGAAATCCAACCCATTATGATTTCTACATTATAGGTCCCAACAAAATTTTTGTAATTAGGTTTACTAAAAACATGTACTAAAACCTGCGTTTAATCGGGAACTTCAAATGCGGAAGCTTGATGAGTGCTTGAGTGTGTTCGGTTCTTGTAACAAGTCTTGATCATCATCCATCCAGTGCAACCGAGTACCTGTGGGTTAAACACGATTAATTAACCCATTAAACGTTACTAGAATCGAGTAGGATGGAAAGTATAAGAAAAAGAGTTTTGCTACTATAGTTTCCAGCATTAATCCCCTTTTAGGTTCTGGATCCCCTTTTAGGTCCTGGATCCCCTTTTTAGGTTATGGATCCTCTTGAGGTTCTGGATCCCCTTTTAGGTCCTGGATCCCCTTTTTAGGTTCTGGATCCTCTTGAGGTTCTGAATCCCCTTTTAGGTCTTGGATCCCCCTTTTAGGTTCTGGATCATATCCAAAAAGGGGAACCACGACTCGTTAAGGCTATAGGTTTTACAAAACCTCATTAGACCATTCAAAAAGCATAATAATCATTTTGTGAACTTATTGGACTCTTGTTTAACTAAAAACATCATCCGATTTATGTCATTAAGACCCGGTTCCCAGTTTTAAATGTTTATGTCGATTTTTACCCAAATCTACCCGTTAAGGCCTTGGACTCTACAAGACACTTTTTAATCACACCAAAGTCATTGAAATCATATTGTCAACTCATTGGACACATGTTCAACTAAGAGCATTTCCGTTTTGTGTCATTATGACTTGGTTATTAGATTTAACCTTTAGTAAATCTATAAATTCCCAAAATGCCCCTTTATAGCCAAATCCATAAGTTTAGCCATCCATGGTGACACTTTTGATTCAACCCATTGCTTTTAACTCATTGACTTGTTTAAAAACCTCTAAGTCCTTCCGGACTTAGATTTTCACCTTTTCTCAAGTTTTCTCTTATCTAGTAAATTCTAAGCGCATTAGCGCGCATTAGACATAGTGATGGAAATAACTTACTTGTTTGACACCCACACTTTATGTGAGTAGCTTTAGTACCCACATTGCTTCGCCCAAAGGCGTTTATTTAGCTATGGACTTACCGGGTGGCGTTGACCCATACCTCGCACCCATATGGATTACTTAGGCAACGAGTGCCCAATTTTCCAAGTGTTCTCCTGCATACACTCTAGATTGACCACATTAGTCTCTTGGGACTCAATGGTATTGCATTTACCATTTGACCCATTATCCACAAGTTTCTTAAAGTTTAGATAACTGGATTTTAATGTCGGGTTCGAATGGTGAGGGAATCACCCCTTCGATCCGTTAAGACTCATGATTACTTAACTTCCTTATTCATGTGATTTTCATCCAAAATCTGAGTTTAGACTCTTGTTTACCATATGCCTTTATTGTTTGATCCAATTGATGATTTCCATCATTTGATCAACACCATATGACTCATTTATGACTATGAATTTTGTTTTGACATGAAATCGCATCAATCACTTGATTAGTAGGTTTCACCCCTTGAGGTCATACCTTTTTTTCCCACTTCAAAGTTTAAACACTTATATCAATACAAGAGTTGTATTTGTAGACTAGTAGTGTAAGTATTACTTACCTCATACCCGTTTCGCTTCCATACGTATTGAGCTTGCATCCGTTTGACCCGTTTGCTCCCTAGTCCTTGTACCTAACTTAGGGACATGTCAAACCCTTTTTTTTGTTAGAACACATAATATGGATTTCTTTCATAATCCATGGCATCATGTATTCATTTTTCCTCAAGCTCAACATTTGCATTTCTAGTTCATGTTCATACATGTTCTACACATTTATTTTCTCGTTCAAGCATTTCATCAAACACCTTATATGCACTAATTTCATCATGTTAGTTCTAGGTGTTCAAGACTTTCTAGATTCCACCATGGCTTAGCTAACCATTTGCACATGATCAATTCACCAATTAGCATACATGCATGATACATATCACATATAGTTGCAAGATTTACCACATAGTAGGGTAATTCATGTTTAGGGTAAAAACCCACTACTTATACATAATGAGAATTCACAAATTCATATGAATCAACATCATATAACAATTCATCACGTTGTATAGCTTCCTTGATGTCTACTAACACATAGAAATCCATAGAAGCTAGGAATTCACGTTTTTAATGTGAACCCTAATTTACCATGTTCCACATACAAGTGTTTTAGGTGAAATCCAATGGGTCTAAAGATACCTTGTGATGTGTAGAACACTAGATAAACAAGAATTTCATCATGCATCAAGAAACCCCCTTGATTTGAGCAGATTTGTGCTTGGTAGATGAGTTAGGGTTGGAGCCCTTCTTGGGGTCTCCTGAAGATCACACGAACACACACACACACACATTGTGTATGTTTTATTTGTTTTATTAATAAACCCCACTTTATCATGTTGGCAACTATGGCCCCTCAAGTTTTTCCAAAGTCTTTTGTTGTTAAAACTCATTTAGCAAAACTAGTGTTATTCCCATAATAGGACATAACCCAAGTTCTCATTATTCGAGTATCACTTTATTATTTTGCTAATTACGCCTAAGGGCGTAATTAGGCGAAAGGATGATTTTGGGGTGTTACAAGTCTACCCCCCTTAAAGAGGTTTCGTCCCCGAAACCTTTCTTGTGTTGTTGCTTTGGTCACACCAAAGAACCTTAGTGTCTATAATCAAATTTGAGCGCCGCTCAATCCCATGACATTCTATTGTCTAACAGTTAGTATTATATACTTGGGGTTGTTACCCTTTTACTCGACCTTCTAACTTTTTGATTTTTTTTTTGTGTGAAGGCCTCGATTTTATATCACTACTTTGAGTCACACTACTCTTTTGTTTAACTATACGTTACTTCATTGCATAACATCCATATGCATAACCTTACATGGTATTCTAGCTACTCATGTATTTCTCCTAGACCCGTCTTAGAAACGTAGACAATCCCCGTCTACTATTATCCCGAAGGATGTAATGATTTAAGGGTCCATTCTATCATACACCTATGCATATGCATACATGTTTATGCATCATTTACTAACAAGTAATTTGTCTTAATTTCCAAGACTAACACGGCTTTTCAACATAGCCACTTTCTAGCCTCTTGGATTCATCCCCGAATCCAACTCTCGTCCTTTTTGGTTTACTAGTATGTTATAACATACTTTGCTTTACACTAACATTTTCCAAGTATCATAATCCAAGGTACAATCCATTACGGTTCGCCCAGTTTAAACCTCACACCAAGTGAGTTATCCGGTTTACTATGCTCGGGCTCACCTGTAACAGCCCAAGCTAACCCGTACCACGGTATTGTCCGCTTCGCCGCAGTTCACGGTTTTTTTGTTGGTCTTACTCCCGAAGGACTGACCAAAACGCGTCTATCAGGGTTGCACAGCGGAACTGGGCCCTTTCAAGATATTGTCCCCTTTGGTCTGCCAGCAGCGTAGTCTGGTCAGCCTCAAGGTTTTCAACTAGTCGCACCTCCATCGTGTGGTAGGCTACGCTAGGACGTGTCTATCAGGGTTGCACAACGGAACCGGGCCCTTTCAAGATATTGTTCCCTTTGCTCTGCAGCAGCGTAGTCTGGTCAGCCTCAAGGTTTTCAACTAGTCGCACCTCCAACGTGTGGTAGGCTACGCTATAACGCGTCTGATAGAGAGGGTTCCCCCACCCCTTATAAGGAAGTGTTTGTTTTCCTTCTCAACCGATGTGGGATCTTACATCACCCATAACACATCTATGTTGTGTTCGATAATTTGAACTTGGGTTTTCCCCCCAAATTCCCGTTTTGCTAGCTTGGTTGGTGGTTATTGCCCCAACCGACCCGTTTAAAGACTTTTAAGTTTCAGATTTCAAATCGTTTATATATTAAGAACACTTAGTTTCTAAAAGTCCTTTTTCTGATTTACCAATCTCAATATAAATTGGGGTCAGTTTTCTATTCATAAAACACGGTGTCGATTGGTCAATACAACGTATTGTATCGACTAATCTCCTGTTATCACGGTTTGCGTTATGTTGTACAGACTATATAATCGTAGCATTGAGTAACAGGTTTTACTAGATTGTACCAAATCCACGGTTTGCACTAGATTGCACAAAATATACAATCGTAGTGTTATGTCACATATTTCACCAGATTGTACCGGATCCACGGTTTGTACTAGTTTGTACCGAATCCACGGTTTGCACTAGATTGTACCGAATCCACGGTTTGCACTAGATTTTACCGAATATACAATCATAGTGTTAAGTCACAGATTTCACCAGATTGTACCGTATCCACGGTTTGCAATTTTTATATTTTTTTACTCAAGAGTTAAATGATTTATTGATTTATCATGGCCCAAGTCTGTTGTTTATGATTTATCAACCAAAATTGTAGTTATGGTTAATATTATGGATTTCTCATGCCTCTTAGGCAATCATGGCCATCTAGACCCTGTTTATCTAATCCATGATTTTTTTTTCTCCCGACACCTCACACTTACTTAGTCCTTGTTACACAGGTTGTATATGTATCAATTGTAAGAAACCCATAGTATCATATGTTTAACACTTACCTGGCCAGGGTAAGAAATCCGCATATGGTACATATGGACTTGTTATAATTAGTACATCACATCCTATGTAAGCAAAGCTTCAGCTCATGCTTGTGTCCCTTATTTCATTTGGTAAAAACCTTTCCTTGATAAATTATACCATGTTAGATTTTTACCTTCATTCATTAAGAATAAACAATGTGTTTTTGTTCTAATAAGCTTTGTGTGATCACTCACATTGGTGTGATCACAACGCCTTTCTAGCATCCTTTAATTTTAAGCATTTGCTTGGGATGATTACCCCCATCCCAATTTCGATATTCAAGTTACTTTTGGGTATTGATTGTTCACTATTGTAAACAATCCACATTTCCCATCTTGCTTCTTGCTTGTGTATGCAATTCCCACTCTCCGGGTGATAACTGCATACTAAGGCACCTACTATGATTCAGAGCGTGTACCTGATTGATACTTGTCCTTGTGTTTCCCTTTCTTTATCGATCCATTAGTCTAAGTCGTTACTTGACGTGGTTCCTGGGTGAGCATCCTACCAGTCGTGCTCCCGAACCCTCCACAACCGTGTTGTGTGATTCATTCGATCCTATCTTGATTGAATACCGTGTTCTTTTCCCTGTCACATTTTCAATTACAATTGATTAGCCACAAGACATCTCATTGTTAGTATGCATCATTGCAATAATAATGCTAGAATACTTGTTACACAAGAATTTCGTTGCCCGAATTAGTCCTTGGTTAGGCCCCATGCCACCTAACCATTTCTTTACCAAGCTTTTGAGACAAGCTAAAGTCTCATGACATTCGAATTACTTATCTATAACAATCTCTGATTGAACCGGATTGTTATTTCAGATCATACTCACCGGATTCTTTGATCAAGCCCGGAACCGAACACCCTTCAACACTTTGAGCGCACAGTTTGAGTCCAAGTATCCTTCCCAACACTTGGATCCCTCAAACCTATGGCTCTGATACCACTTGTAAGACCCTAACCCGTAAACACGCGATTAACTTTAAAACTTACGGGCTTTGGTCTTATTGAATAACACTCCCGATTTAATACTTTGATATCTGTGAAATCCAACCCATTATGATTTCTACATTATAGGTCCCAACAAAATTTTTGTAATTAGGTTTACTAAAAACATGTACTAAAACCTGCGTTTAATCGGGAACTTCAAATGCGGAAGCTTGATGAGTGCTTGAGTGTGTTCGGTTCTTGTAACAAGTCTTGATCATCATCCATCCAGTGCAACCGAGTACCTGTGGGTTAAACACGATTAATTAACCCATTAAACGTTACTAGAATCGAGTAGGATGGAAAGTATAAGAAAAAGAGTTTTGCTACTATAGTTTCCAGCATTAATCCCCTTTTAGGTTCTGGATCCCCTTTTAGGTCCTGGATCCCCTTTTTAGGTTATGGATCCTCTTGAGGTTCTGGATCCCCTTTTAGGTCCTGGATCCCCCTTTTTAGGTTCTGGATCCTCTTGAGGTTCTGAATCCCCTTTTAGGTCCTGGATCCCCCTTTTAGGTTCTGGATCATATCCAAAAAGGGGAACCACGACTCGTTAAGGCTATAGGTTTTACAAAACCTCATTAGACCATTCAAAAAGCATAATAATCATTTTGTGAACTTATTGGACTCTTGTTTAACTAAAAACATCATCCGATTTATGTCATTAAGACCCGGTTCCCAGTTTTAAATGTTTATGTCGATTTTTACCCAAATCTACCCGTTAAGGCCTTGGACTCTACAAGACACTTTTTAATCACACCAAAGTCATTGAAATCATATTGTCAACTCATTGGACACATGTTCAACTAAGAGCATTTCCGTTTTGTGTCATTATGACTTGGTTATTAGATTTAACCTTTAGTAAATCTATAAATTCCCAAAATGCCCCTTTATAGCCAAATCCATAAGTTTAGCCATCCATGGTGACACTTTTGATTCAACCCATTGCTTTTAACTCATTGACTTGTTTAAAAACCTCTAAGTCCTTCCGGACTTAGATTTTCACCTTTTCTCAAGTTTTCTCTTATCTAGTAAATTCTAAGCGCATTAGCGCGCATTAGACATAGTGATGGAAATAACTTACTTGTTTGACACCCACACTTTATGTGAGTAGCTTTAGTACCCACATTGCTTCGCCCAAAGGCGTTTATTTAGCTATGGACTTACCGGGTGGCGTTGACCCATACCTCGCACCCATATGGATTACTTAGGCAACGAGTGCCCAATTTTCCAAGTGTTCTCCTGCATACACTCTAGATTGACCACATTAGTCTCTTGGGACTCAATGGTATTGCATTTACCATTTGACCCATTATCCACAAGTTTCTTAAAGTTTAGATAACTGGATTTTAATGTCGGGTTCGAATGGTGAGGGAATCACCCCTTCGATCCGTTAAGACTCATGATTACTTAACTTCCTTATTCATGTGATTTTCATCCAAAATCTGAGTTTAGACTCTTGTTTACCATATGCCTTTATTGTTTGATCCAATTGATGATTTCCATCATTTGATCAACACCATATGACTCATTTATGACTATGAATTTTGTTTTGACATGAAATCGCATCAATCACTTGATTAGTAGGTTTCACCCCTTGAGGTCATACCTTTTTTTCCCACTTCAAAGTTTAAACACTTATATCAATACAAGAGTTGTATTTGTAGACTAGTAGTGTAAGTATTACTTACCTCATACCCGTTTCGCTTCCATACGTATTGAGTTTGCATCCGTTTGACCCGTTTGCTCCCTAGTCCTTGTACCTAACTTAGGGACATGTCAAACCCTTTTTTTTGTTAGAACACATAATATGGATTTCTTTCATAATCCATGGCATCATGTATTCATTTTTCCTCAAGCTCAACATTTGCATTTCTAGTTCATGTTCATACATGTTCTACACATTTATTTTCTCGTTCAAGCATTTCATCAAACACCTTATATGCACTAATTTCATCATGTTAGTTCTAGGTGTTCAAGACTTTCTAGATTCCACCATGGCTTAGCTAACCATTTGCACATGATCAATTCACCAATTAGCATACATGCATGATACATATCACATATAGTTGCAAGATTTACCACATAGTAGGGTAATTCATGTTTAGGGTAAAAACCCACTACTTATACATAATGAGAATTCACAAATTCATATGAATCAACATCATATAACAATTCATCACGTTGTATAGCTTCCTTGATGTCTACTAACACATAGAAATCCATAGAAGCTAGGAATTCACGTTTTTAATGTGAACCCTAATTTACCATGTTCCACATACAAGTGTTTTAGGTGAAATCCAATGGGTCTAAAGATACCTTGTGATGTGTAGAACACTAGATAAACAAGAATTTCATCATGCATCAAGAAACCCCCTTGATTTGAGCAGATTTGTGCTTGGTAGATGAGTTAGGGTTGGAGCCCTTCTTGGGGTCTCCTGAAGATCACACGAACACACACACACACACATTGTGTATGTTTTATTTGTTTTATTAATAAACCCCACTTTATCATGTTGGCAACTATGGCCCCTCAAGTTTTTCCAAAGTCTTTTGTTGTTAAAACTCATTTAGCAAAACTAGTGTTATTCCCATAATAGGACATAACCCAAGTTCTCATTATTTGAGTATCACTTTATTATTTTGCTAATTACGCCTAAGGGCGTAATTAGGCGAAAGGATGATTTTGGGGTGTTACATTTTTAATATTTACTTGGGTGTTTTTATTATTATTTGTAATTTTTTTATATTTATTTGCATTTTATTTTAATTATTTTGAATTAAAAGATTAAAAAAAAAATAAAAAAATCAACCAATCACAATCAGGGGCTTTATAAATAAAGCCCCACCACTACACCCCTTTTTCAGTTTCTCTCTCCACGCTGACTCAGCAGCCACGTGGACCAATCAGGAAGGGGGGCTTTATATATAAAGCCCCCCACTACGCTATGGTCTAATATTAGAGTTATATTAAAGTTCTACATTGTTTTAGGTTAGGTGTTAGCATTGGAGTGGTACATTGTTTTAGGTTAGATATTAATATTAGAGTTATATATCAGTCTATTTCATATGTAAAATTGATATGTCATATTAAATTTCTCAACCCCAGGACATTCTCGAGGTATAATCTAGTGTTATATAACTGAAAAGACATGTTATAGACCTTTTAACCGAATGCAAGAGCAAATGACTGAATCCAATACATGTAAAAACTGAAACAATTCACATTGATCCTATGTAGTTTTAAAAGTTATGAACATATTTTCAAAACTCAAATCAAAATCCATCTATCTATATTATTAGTAAACTAACATAATTAAATAGAGACGTAATTTGACCTGCAATTCAATTATTGGGTGTGATGATGGTCCTAACAAGGTTTTCAGAACCGGACCGGACGTCGAACCGGACCCCCGGCCGGTTCACCGGTTCGACCGGTTCGACCGGTCCAACGAACCGGCAAAAAACAAAAAAAAAATAAAAAAAATAAAAAAAAATACAAAAAACCGGTCCAACCTCCCGGTTTTCCGGTCCGACCTCCCGGTTCTCCGGTTCGACCGGCCGGTTCACCGGTCCGAAGCCGGTTCACTGCACCAGCGGTCCGAACACCCGAACCGGACCGGTCCAGGCCCCGGAGCCCGGTCCGACCGGCCGGTCCGATCCGGTTTTCAAAACCATGGGTCCTAATCATCATCATCACACACGACATCACTACCACATCATTCCATCCTCTTAATCATCTCCCATCACTATATGGTGAGGTAATGGTTCCCCCATCCAAACCACCTCTTTAACCCCCACCTACATATCACCGTCAGGAGGAGGGGGGGGGGGGAGGGGGTTTCACATTCCTCCACCATCCTTATCACCACCTCCATGATCCTCCCATGCCCCCTACACCTAGAAGCCTTAGCTTATTCAATATCGACTTTCTTAATTTTTTTCATTTGGGTTCATACTAGATTGTGAATATTTAATTAGATGTTGATTTGAATACAATATTCACTATTTTCCTCGCAAATCTATCTATACTATCTTATAATACATTTCACAAATACCTCTTAAAATTTAAGTTTTACAAGGATAATTGCTTAGAGTACAACACACAATGCATATATTAACTACTTTTTAAGGGTAAATATGTCTTTTATACAATACTTACAAATTTATCCTTCAACTTTATTCAAATTTTGGTTATTTAAATAATAATTACGCTTTTTACCGTTATTATTATAACCAACTATCCCTCACGATTTTTAAATGTTCATAACTTTTTCATACGTCAATATTTTCTTAATATTATTACACCATATAAACGAGCGTTTTTTTTTTCTCTTTAATTTGAGTATAGTATTGCCATAGTTTTTTTTTTTAATTTAAAAAAATGATATGTTAAGATTAAGTAATAATGGAAACGAAAATGAACTGAAATCTTCTATATTATACTATCTTATGATACATTCCTCAAAGACCTCATATAATTTAAGCTTTACAAATATAATTGGTTAGAGTACAACACACAATGCACATATTAACTACTAGTTTTATATCCCGGAAGCGTTCCGGGGTTGAGAAATCTAATATGACATATCAATTTTACATACGGAATAGACTGATACGCTTTACAGTTACATGCAGGAAAGTTTCGGGTAGCACCTAACCTAAAACAATTAACAATGTATCTCCAATGTTAACGCCTAACCTTAAACAATGTATAACTCTAATATTAAAACCTAACCTAAAACAATGTACATATTTATTGGTTTAAACATAATTAATGACTTGTCAATACATGATTAATGAATAAACTGAACACTTTGTGTTTTTTTCTGTATGAACGAAACCCCACAAAAAAATAGTCGTTTTTTTTCTCCGTTTCTTATATAGCACTATGGTACTCGTTGGAAATATAATAAAACGCTCATTAATTTAGTGTAATTTTTTTTCTTTAAAAAATCTCGTATATAAAAGATATTAACGTATAAAAATTATTGGAGGAAACATGAGAGAGAAAAATCTAAATTTGTTTTTAAATTCTTTTTTTTCCTAAAATAACTCAATCTCTTTTGTTTTTAATTGGTGCCACATGGAATCCTACATGGCACTATCAAAGGAGAGAATGCATGTATGAATGCCATGTTGGACAACCCATTTTCATATATATATATATATATATAGATTTTTAGGGTAATATGTCTTTTATACAATACTTACACATTTTCCCTCTCAACTTTACTCAACTTTTGTTTATTTAAATAATAATTACACTTTTTCACTCTTATTTCAACCAAGTACTCCCACAATTTTTAAACGTCCATAACATTTTTATACATTAATATTTTCTTAATATTATTACACCGTATAAATGAGCATTTTGTTTTCTTTAATTTGATTATAGTATTGCTATAGTTTTTTATTTTTAATTTAGAAAATGATATGTTAGGGTTAAGTAATAACCGGATCGAAGTGAGAAGTTACATTTGCACATGTAACGTCTCACTTCCTCACAGTCACCCTAACTTTTTGCTTAGTGCATCATATAAATTATTGCTATGTATATATTCATGTGCTTGCATTTCCGCTAGCACGTTGGATTCGATTGTGGTAAAAAAAAGTATTTTTATTTATTGAATTCAAAATTTTGTTTAAAAATTGTTTACCACTTACTCACCCGATATTATTCATTAATGCCAGAATTTTATCTCATTTGTGTTTGTAGAATTTTTTTGTGTAATAAGTTGTTGAATGAGAGGATACACGTTGTGACATAGTTCTCAACTTGATTTCTTTAATGAAAAACATTATAACATAGTTCACAACTTTGTGTTTTTTGGCTATATATATATATGTAAGACCCCAAACTCGAGAGGTCCTACAGTTGGTCATTCATAAGCATAACAGTTCAAGTACTGTAAATTTATTAGAATAACGCAGCGGAAAATTATGGAGTACATGACCATTCAAAATGAAACATCCAACGAAACACGTCAAGCTTCAAAAGTAAAATTCATAATCAAGAATGCCAGTCTTCGAGGTACGGGTAACTTTGTAAACAAGCCAAGAGATCCATGGGCACCATCCAAACCTGAAAATCAATCTGATATACGTGCAAAAGTCAGCAAGGCTGAGTGAGTTCTATTTTTATAAATAATTAATGGTACGTTTATCATATCTTATAATAGTCCATGACATAGATTAAAAATATACAAATTAACATGCATACGCGGTGGATGCACATGGTCTCTAAGGTCCATCATTCATCATTATGCCCAAGAATGTACCGGTACTGTTAGGGACTTCGTTAAATATTAATTAATGCCTACACTAGGTGTCCATATCCCTAGTGTGAGATTAGGTTTCCATATTCCTAGTCTCATAAATAGGACTTCTTACGAATTCGCCAAGACTAGGTTTACATATCCCTAATCATAGACATCCTCCATAAGTTGACTTGACCATTTGGCATAACCACTAAAAACATTAAAGTCGATCAACACATATCATTCGTTACCATTATATTTACTTATATAGATAGATATAAATAAATATGGTTTCATTTAATAATAATATTTGGCACATATATCAGCCCTAAAAGATTGAAAACATGTAAAAGAGAGGGCGAGTAGAACTCACCTTAACGTAACGCTTTAATTTCAAGTAGCTAGTGGCCCCTTTAAGAGACACGATTCCGAGCACGATCTTAACAGCCTAATAATCAATTAAAACCATCAATATCTAGTCTAGGATTCTAATAAAATCTCAAACGGGTCAAACGGGTCAAACGTGAATACTCAAAATCTCACATATATATTTAGAGGTATATATTTTTATACATACGTGAATACCCATACATGCCATGAATTCATAATATAAATGGCATGCATACATTTCTTATTTATATGCATGACTTGTTCTTATTTTTTTTTTACAAAGTACACACACCTACATATCCACATATATATATATATATATATATATATATATCTATAAACCTGCACATCGACAAACACCACACATATATATATCGCATCACCCACACATATATATATGTATAAACGTATAGTCGCATACACACCCGTTGACACCCGTGACCCATTTGTGATGAACACCGGTGACCGACATTTAAACCAGGAACTAATGATCAGGTAGAGTACCTGGTAGAGTATCGCTTGGTTCCGCACTAGAGCGTAGGTCTCTTCCTTTACGGAAACTAAACCGAATAATCAACTTGTTCGGTTGTTTCTTGGATCTGCTGCACTCGTTTAATTCAACCTACAATAGTTGTAAACCTCTCATAATCCAGCACATAACCTATCCTATTGAAGACAGACAAGAATGCGTACCGTTGGCGACCGAAGCTTGACGACAATCCCCGATTCATGTACTTTGCTAGACAGCAGCCATAGATGATTTGATGAAGAGGATACTCACGCATTTGAGTCTATATAATGCCAAGCAAGAGACAAAACGGCCTACCTTGAATGTCCTCATGATTGTTAGTCGTTTCAAGATCCAATTTTCGAAACCGTCGAGATGAAAAAATGGAACAGAAGCCATCGACTTCTTAATTCCTTGTAATTAATTAACTTCTTGTATATGGCAACATAGGTCCCTCAAAAACCCTTCTTGATACATTTTAGACCAAAACTCATTACAATACCAAGGCCTTTAAAAACACAAAGTATACATGTGGTACAATGACGACCTTCAAGTTTGGGGCGTTACAAGTCTTCCCCCCTCACATTAGGATTCGTCCTCGAATCCTGCCGTCTAGAAAACAACTGAGGATATAGTCTCATCATTTCATCCTCGGATTCCCATGTAGCTTCGGAACCTTTCCTATGCCTCCATTGAACTTTCACTTGTTTAATAACTTTATTCCTTAATTGCTTTTCTTTCCGATCAATAATATCGATAGGCTCCTCAATATAATTCAATTTTTCATCAACTTCTATGTCATTCAAAGGCACATGAGCCTCCTCGTCTGCTAAACACTTTCTGAGATGAGATACATGAAATGTAGGGTGGATGCCACTAAGTTCATCAGGCAACTCCAACCTATAAGCAACAGCACCCACACGAGCTACTATCTTGAAAGGTCCAATGAATCTTGGACTTAACTTTCCTCGTTTACGAAAACATATGATACCCTTCCATGGAGAAACCTTCAACAACACTCTATCACCAACCTCAAATTCAATCGGTCTTCGTCTTTTATCTGCATAGGCCTTCTGTCTATCTTGAGCTGCTTTCATAAAGACTTTAATCTTATCTAGTTTTTCGGTTGTTGCCTCCACAACTTCCAAACTTCCCAACTGTTTCTGTCCAATAGAACCCCAACATATAGGAGTCCTACACCTCCTCCCATACAACATCTCATAAGGTGGCATCCCAATACTAGCATGGTAACTGTTGTTATAAGAAAATTCCACTAATGGTAGATGATTATCCCAACTGCCACCAAAATCAATGATACACGCCCTCAACATGTCTTCAAGTGTTTGGATAGTCCTTTCAGATTGGCCATCCGTTTGAGGGTGATAAGCCGTGCTGATATGAAGTTTAGTTCCCATCTCCTCATGAAATTTCTTCCAAAATTTGGAAGTGAAACGAGTGTCTCTGTCAGACACAATTGATACTGGCACCCGTGCCTTGCAATAATTTCTCTGATAAATAACTCTGCCAACCGCTCAGATGTATGGGTCTCTCGAATTGGTAGAAAGTGAGCGCTCTTAGTCAGTCTATCTACAATCACCCAAATTGTGTCATAACCCTTAGCTGTGCGTGGTAACTTGGTAATGAAGTCCATCGTAATGTGTTCCCACTTCCATTCAGGTATTTCCAACGGCTGAATTTTACCATATGGCTTTTGATGCTCGGCTTTAACCTGTAAACATGTCAAGCACTTACTTACATATTGAGTAACCTCATACTTCATACCCGGCCACCAGTAGTTCTTCTTGAGGTCTTGGTACATCTTTGTCGCACCTGGGTGAATTGAGTAACGTGTCTTATGGGCCTCATCCATAATCTTATTTCTGAATCCCCCATACTTAGGTATCCAAATTCGCCCACTCCTGAATTTCACCCCACTACCACTGTCTTCCAAAAACTTCTCCTGGCCCCACATACGTTCTTTCATAATCCATCCTACCTGTAAGGCTTCATTTTGTGAACTAGAGATCTGTTTCATAATGTCTGGCTTCAAAACAAGTTGGTAGGATTTCACATGAATGGGCTTTGGTCTCTCTTTCCGACTTAACGCGTCAGCCACCACATTTGCCTTACCAGGATGATACATTATGTCACAGTCATAGTCTTTGATTAATTCTAACCACCTCCTCTGCCTCATGTTCAGTTCCTTTTGATCAAAGAAATACTTCAAACTTTTGTGGTCGGTATGAATCGTAAACTTAACGCCGTATAGATAATGTCTCCAAATCTTCAATGCAAACACCACTGCCGCTAGTTCTAGGTCATGGGTGGGATAGTTAGCCTCATGTGGTTTTAGCTGTCGAGAGGCATATGCTATCACCCTACCACGTTGCATTAGGACACACCCCAACCCTTGATAAGAAGCATCTGAATAAATAACCAACTCTTCGTTACCATCAGGAAGAGCCAAAACTAGAGCTTGTGTCAATTTCTGTTTTAGTATTTGGAAAGCATTCTCTTGATCTTTTCCCCAAACAAACTTAACATCCTTCTTTGTCAGCTTGGTCATTGGAGAGGCTATCCTTGAAAAGTCTTGGATAAACCTCCGATAATAACCTGCTAACCCCAAAAAGCTACGAATCTCGGAAGGTGACGTAGGAGAATCCCATTTCATAACTGCTTCAATTTTGGCTGGGTCAACCATGATACCACTCGGATTAATAACATGACCCAAGAATTGAACTTCCCTCAACCAGAATGCACATTTAGAAAACTTAGCATATAACTTCTCTTTTCTTAAAGTCTCAAGAACTTCCTTAAGGTGGAAAGCATGATCATCTTCAGTTTTAGAATAAATGAGAATGTCATCAATAAAAACAATAACTGATCGATCTAGCATGGGTCGACAAACTCGGTTCATCAAATCCATAAATGCGGCGGGGGCGTTTGTCAATCCAAACGACATCACAAGGAATTCATAATGTCCATAACGTGTACGAAAAGCCGTCTTAGGAATATCTTGCTCTCTTATTTTCAACTGATGATACCCTGACCGAAGATCGATTTTTGAAAACCAACTAGCTCCTTGAAGCTGGTCAAACAAATCATCAATCCTAGGTAACGGATATTTATTCTTCACTGTTAACTTATTCAGCTCACGGTAATCGATGCACATTCGCATGCTACCATCTTTCTTTTTAACAAAAAGCACTGGAGCACCCCAAGGGGAGATGCTTGGTCGAATAAACCCCTTCTCAAGTAGGTCTTGTAACTGTGCCATAAGTTCCTTCATCTCTGGTGGAGCCAGGCGATAGGGTGCTTTAGCAACGGGTTGAGCTCCTGGGACGAGATCAATCTGGAACTCAATTTCCCGATCTGGTGGCACGTCTGATAAATCATCCGGAAATACTTCAGGAAAATCACATACTATAGGAACATCTTTGAGCTCAATAACATCCTTTTTAGCATCAACAACATAAGCCAAGTAAGCCCCACACCCACGCTGCATAAGCTTCCCTGCTTTAATCATGGAGATGATTTTCGGCACTGAACAACATTTATCACCATAAATCGTGACTTGGCTACCATTAGGGGCTGTGAGACGAATGAGTTTCTTCCCACACACAATATTTGCCTCATGAGTTGCTAACCAGTCCATACCGAGCACCACATCAAAACTACCCAAGCCCATAAGGAAAAGTCTAACTGGAAAATTATGGCCTGAGAGTTCTATATGACAATCACTAACAACTTTGGTTATGCTAATAGTTTTACCAACGGCAACTTCTACTTCGAAAGCATTATCAATCAATTCAGGACTCTTATTAAGCAAAGAACAAAAAGGTACAGCTATAAAGCTCCTACTAGCACCCGAATCAAACAAGACAGACGCGGGAATACCATTAATTGAATATGTACCTAACATAACATAACATAGGAATTTAACATTATATAAACCATAAACGTAAATGTGATACACATAGATCATACCTGACACAACATCAGGGGTTTCCTTAGCTTCCTTTTGAGATATGTTAAAGGCACGAGCTTTGGCCTTAGGTTTGTTATCTGCTTTTGCACTAGTTGGTTTCTCATTTCCCAATCTATTTGGAATTCTCTTTGAGCAATGGCTAGATAGGTGACCATTCTCGCCACAAGTTCCGCATGTAGCCTTAGGGCAATAATATGAGAAGTGGCCCGTCTTTCCACATTTGTAACATAGGTTAGAGCCCTGGCGGCATTCTCCAGGATGTTTCTTTCCACACTTAGGACATTCCTTTTCATTGACACGATCCTCCACCTTGATTTTTTTCTCACCAGACCATTGTTTGTCATTCCTGGACCGTTTTCCTTTCCTGTCAATGCTATTACTCCAGTTTTTCTTTGGCTCAGATTGCGGCACTTCATCTTTCTCTTCGTATATCTTCCCGGTAAGGTGCACTGCCGACTGGAAAGTAGAGGGATTACATGTTGCCATATGCTTGCGAATCTCAGCTGGGAATACTTGAATATACCGTTTGATCCGTTTCTCCTCTGGGGTCACTAATTCGGGAACTAAGCGAGCCATTTCATTAAACTTCGTAGTATATTCACGGTGCGTCATATTCCCGATCTTTATTTGCAAGAATTCCTTTTCAACCTTATCTAATTCATGTGGAGGGCAAAATTGGTCAGTCACAAGCTTTTGTAACTCCTCCCACTTCATCCTCTTAACCGCTCTCTCTCCCAAGACTTGAACAATGTTGTCCCACCAACACAAAGCTTCATCCACGAACGAATGAGCAGCATACATTACCTTCTGATCCTCACTACAGTTGCTAATTTTGATAACCGCATTCATCTCTCTAATCCATTTTTGGGCAGCAACAGCATCTTTGGTTCCATCAAACTTAGGAGGGTTACACCTCTGGAAAGCCCCATACAAACACCCCTTGGATACTTCGCGGTCTGACTCATCATTCTCTTCTTCACTACTGATAATAGTCGTTGGTTCCCTATTCCTTCTCCTGGTATCCCTTCCTTTGTTTCTTCTCCCACTCTCAACTTCCTCAGTTTATGATTTAAGAGCTTCCGCCATGATAGCGGGCATTGTGTTGTGAATTACCTGATATACTTCATTAGCAATGGCATTTCTAACTGGTGATTCGAGAACGACTCCCTCCTCAGACTGCTGGGAGTGGTTTTGAGACTCCTCGTGATGAGAGTCTTCGTACTCGGTTTCGTTATGTCCGGCATGGTGAGGCCCAAAGCGACCACCACCACGTCCATTACCACGACCACCAGAACGTCCTCCTCTAGTTCTAGCCATTTCTTAGTACCTACAAAGAGAATGCACACACCAACATTTATCATTCTATGTCATACTTCAGAACGTAGTAAGTAACGTAAACTGCTAATTACATTGGCCAGGTGGAATTAATCGTTTACCTTACTTACATGTTCTAAAATTTCCTATCATGAATCATATCAGTGTCTAACATGTTTTATTGAGAAAACTAGGAAATTCTAAAGAAGAGTAATAAAATATAACTTGGATCTTTACCTCTTGGCCCAAGATTACCCATACTGACATTCTTGACTTTGGTCCAATTCACAGTTTGAGTCTAGACATCGAGGATGCCTAGATCCCTCAAACCTGGCTCTGATACCAACTTGTAAGACCCCAAACTCGAGAGGTCCTACAGTTGGTCATTCATAAGCATAACAGTTCAAGTACTGTAAATTTATTAGAATAACGCAGCGGAAAATTATGGAGTACATGACCATTCAAAATGAAACATCCAACGAAACACGTCAAGCTTCAAAAGTAAAATTCATAATCAAGAATGCCAGTCTTCGAGGTACGGGTAACTTTGTAAACAAGCCAAGAGATCCATGGGCACCATCCAAACCTGAAAATCAATCTGATATACGTGCAAAAGTCAGCAAGGCTGAGTGAGTTCTATTTTTATAAATAATTAATGGTACGTTTATCATATCTTATAATAGTCCATGACATAGATTAAAAATATACAAATTAACATGCATACGCGGTGGATGCACATGGTCTCTAAGGTCCATCATTCATCATTATGCCCAAGAATGTACCGGTACTGTTAGGGACTTCGTTAAATATTAATTAATGCCTACACTAGGTGTCCATATCCCTAGTGTGAGATTAGGTTTCCATATTCCTAGTCTCATAAATAGGACTTCTTACGAATTCGCCAAGACTAGGTTTACATATCCCTAATCATAGACATCCTCCATAAGTTGACTTGACCATTTGGCATAACCACTAAAAACATTAAAGTCGATCAACACATATCATTCGTTACCATTATATTTACTTATATAGATAGATATAAATAAATATGGTTTCATTTAATAATAATATTTGGCACATATATCAGCCCTAAAAGATTGAAAACATGTAAAAGAGAGGGCGAGTAGAACTCACCTTAACGTAACGCTTTAATTTCAAGTAGCTAGTGGCCCCTTTAAGAGACACGATTCCGAGCACGATCTTAACAGCCTAATAATCAATTAAAACCATCAATATCTAGTCTAGGATTCTAATAAAATCTCAAACGGGTCAAACGTGAATACTCAAAATCTCACATATATATTTAGAGGTATATATTTTTATACATACGTGAATACCCATACATGCCATGAATTCATAATATAAATGGCATGCATACATTTCTTATTTATATGCATGACTTGTTCTTATTTTTTTTTACAAAGTACACACACCTACATATCCACATATATATATATATATATATTTATAAACCTGCACATCGACAAACACCACACATATATATATATCGCATCACCCACACATATATATATGTATAAACGTATAGTCGCATACACACCCGTTGACACCCGTGACCCATTTGTGATGAACACCGGTGACCGACATTTAAACCAGGAACTAATGATCAGGTAGCGTACCTGGTAGAGTATCGCTTGGTTCCGCACTAGAGCGTAGGTCTCTTCCTTTACGGAAACTAAACCGAATAATCAACTTGTTCGGTTGTTTCTTGGATCTGCTGCACTCGTTTAATTCAACCTACAATAGTTGTAAACCTCTCATAATCCAGCACATAACCTATCCTATTGAAGACAGACAAGAATGCGTACCGTTGGCGACCGAAGCTTGACGACAATCCCCGATTCATGTACTTTGCTAGACAGCAGCCATAGATGATTTGATGAAGAGGATACTCACGCATTTGAGTCTATATAATGCCAAGCAAGAGACAAAACGGCCTACCTTGAATGTCCTCATGATTGTTAGTCGTTTCAAGATCCAATTTTCGAAACCGTCGAGATGAAAAAATGGAACAGAAGCCATCGACTTCTTAATTCCTTGTAATTAATTAACTTCTTGTATATGGCAACATAGGTCCCTCAAAAACCCTTCTTGATACATTTTAGACCAAAACTCATTACAATACCAAGGCCTTTAAAAATACAAAGTATACATGTGGTACAATGTCGACCTTCAAGTTTGGGGCGTTACAATATATCGGTAGAGGATCCTGTAGGAATATTGTTTTGTGTGAGAAGTGTAGGAAGGATTAAGAATTGACATGTAGGCATCATGTTTTTTATTTTGGAATGATGTATTGGGTTGTTTTGGCTTGAAAAACACTTAACACAACAATATACAAAAAATTAAAACACAATCCAATGTATTATAGTCATTAAATTTAAATTAAAGATAAAATATCCTAGTAATTTCTTAAAACACTCTGCTTAAAATACATTGTTTTCGGTTATTAATTTATTATGTTTGGTGTTTTTCTAAGCAAAACAATCCAAAACATTATGAATACGTCAAAAAAACTATGCATACATATCAATTTTTAATCATTCCTACACTTCTCACACAAACCAATATTCCTACAGGAACCTTACTATATATATATATATATATATATATATATATATGAAAAGAAAATATCTTGAAAATGTATAATAGGATAGTTGAAATCTATATACATTATCTATACTTTGATCGGTTAATTTGGTTATGCCAATTGGCAGAATTTCTTTGGGGCCACGACCCCATCCCCCGTTTTGTTCGTAGTGTATTTTTTTACCTAAAAATTCTGAATATTTTTTATATATTGCGTATGCCCCCCTGATTTTACCGAAAATGTAGTCAAGCCTCGCTAATTATTATACCACACACCAAGACAAATATTTCGGTCAATTGATTATTGTTTAACCTAATCAATCTAAATGTTATTACCCGCCGCAACACCCGGGCACCCCTCTAGTGATAAACTATGTACTCGAATTCATTATTACACTTAAATTCGAATGAATCTATTTTTTTTTTTCAAATTAAATGTTTATTTTTTTTTATGAATGTTTCCAGAAAATTTTAAGAAGTTGTTGGCAACCATGTTGGAAATAAGATTCCCGTTGGTAGCCATCTTCACTAGATGGAAAAATATAGTGTGGCAAGATTGGTGTAATTACCCTTTGGATTTGATGTAAGCTGTTTGTTTTTGGCCTGGGGGTCCTCGCTTTGAGGACCGCTTGTGGTGTTTTTTAATGAAGTTCTCCTTTCAAAAAAAAAAAAAAAAAAAGAAAAAAAAGAAGCCATCTTCACTAACGAAACGTCAAGGAATATGGTTGTCGGTGATGCAATTAATTATAACTATATTTATGGCTCAAGTGAATTGAATAGTACTTTGCGAAGGGTAATTTGGTCTTTTGTTATTGTTATTATTATTATTATTATTATTATTATTATTATTATTATGTTGTAAACACGTGTCTTCTTCTCATTTCCCTTCCTTCACACACCTCACCCTCTTTTGACAGCTTATCCCCCGTTCTCTCTCAAACTTTCCATTCTCTCCCTCTTACACAACTCTTTGTTCTCTTCTCTCTCTAAACCCTAGAGGTTGACAACGGCGGCGAGAGCCCTCGGACTTCATCCCTTCTGTTACAGTAGCCGGCCACCACCATGCTTCGGTGGTGGCAGCGCAAATTTGTGGCTCCAAATTATTTATATAATTGGGGAAATCGAATATGGTGTTGTCGTAAATATAAGCTTTAGTCAAACACAACACGATGTTACTTGTTATGTGTTGATTGATACAAACAATGTTTATGATAAGCAAGGGTGTCAATCGTGTCGGATTGATGGGTTGGCAGGTTTACAGGTTGCGGGTTGGCGCGGGTTTATGGGTTGAAAGGTGCAATCCGATCCCAACCCATATTATTATCCGTGTCAAAGATTCCGACCCTAACCCGGCCCACATAAATCCAGGTCAACCTGAACACGACCCGTTTAACCCATATTTTTTAAATGAGTCATGCATGTTCATGAGTTATAAGCGGGTAGTTGGGTTTTAAGCGGGTTATCAATAACATGTTTAATGGTGAGTATATAAGTGTGACAAGTAAATAATATAGTGTGCCAAAAATAACCCAATTATAACTAACCATGTAAATAGAAATGGAAAAATAAAAAACAAAAATATAATAGATTTTTTTTCTAAATACTTAAATGGCTTAAAAAGGTCAACCTATTTTTTATATGTGTCAACCCGAACCTGACTCATTGTTAATACGGATTGACCCGAACCCAACCCATTTTTTAAACAGATCATGTTATTCGATCCAAACCTGTTTTTTTGTGTCGGGTTTGAGTCAAGGCAATAATTTCTGCCCCTAATGATAAGGCATGTGTCAGGGTGAATTTAACTTTATAAAACTTATCAATGGAAATCCAACATAGAATTTGTTGTATATTAATCGTTGAGGTTTTACATGTTGTTTTATGTGATATATGTATACTATAAACTAGGTTATGATTCTATGTATTATATGAGTTGATAAATCAAATGTCATATCTATACTACATTGTAAAGGAAGAGGCAAGGATAAATACGTTAAAATTGTCTAAAGCTAAGATGGTATACCAAGGGTCCTTTACAAGTCTCTAATTATTTGTCAATTTCTTCCTTTTATGCCCTTATGTACAACCTTTAATACTAATTGTATATATCTATTATGCACTCTTTGTATCCACATGAAGATGTAACCCATTCATAAACACTATAAACACCCAATTGAATATGTTGTAATCTTTGAAACCCCAAAATGCTCTTCACCTTCACAATGTTATTTTTTTCTTCTTCTAAAAGTGGTTAAAAATATAATATATGAATATTTGGTAAAATAGTGGCCCTTTGTGCTAATGCATAATTGCATATCACCAAAAGAAGAATATATCAAGTATTCATGGTCTAACTTTAATACTTTTTTTATTATTTTGTTGTTGGAATATCCTAGCAACTTCTTGTATATATTCTTTTAATTCAAGTTGTAACAAAGCTGCTTGTTACATTTCTTATGTTCGGAAGCAATGAAGCATTGATCTATGCATTATATAACATCCCTAATTTGCATTATATGTTGGTTGGTTTCACTTAAATTTACAAATTTAAATTAGTGGATTTTGTGTGAATACCAGTGTAAATTACTAGATTTGAGTGATTGCCACCCATCACCACAACCTACCCATTGCCACCGACACGACCACACCTCACCACCTACACGTCATTCTTGCAACTAGCCACTATAAAAAGAAATAAGAAATGTAGCGAGAGAACACTATTTTGGAACATCTTTGTCATTTCTAAGATTGACCACTTTGTAAAAATTGTACATCTACATATATCATGACCACTTTACAAATACTATTTTCAGATATAGCAATTAATGATTATCATGGTTTGAACATTGGAATAATTATAATGTTTTTTTTCTACATGTAATGTAGGACAACAAAAGGATAAAGTACAACCGATTTGAAAATTTTGATGGGCAAAAGAAGTACTAATAATTGAATTGCCCGCACTTTTGCTTGATTAACCGAAAGAGAAAACAAGAATTTTGGATCAAATGTATTGATTGATGAAGGTTCTATTGGAAGGGTTTGCTAATGATAGCGAAGAAGAGTGGTGTTTACCTAAAAAGACATCCATGAAATTTTATTCCACCTAATGTACTTGTAAGATGGTTTTTTTCCCTCTATTGTTTCTCTTGACAAATTTTATGATTTCTACCACTAGGCTTGCTAGCTATATTCATTTAAGTGAATTAAGGTATTAGCTTATTGATCGCGTGTCGAAGTGCTAATCAAAAACTAAATAAAAACTACTCCTTAGCTACAACTGACTGCAGTATAGGAAGTAGGGTTGTCGAACCTCAGGGAGTTTGTGGAAAGTGCTAAGTTACTAATTTCTAATTAAATTAAGATTAACTAAACTAATTTTTATGAAGTTGAATGTAAAAGTGCTGGAGTGCTGCAAAACGGATTGATAATTGATTTTTTAGAAAAGACAATAATATGGAAAAACGGTCACTCCGGGTTTCTGATTCGGTAATTATCAACTGAATTATGTTAATACCCTATCTAGGAAATCACATAGACATGACTTTGTTTAAGTTGTTCGACCCAATTCAGCTATCATAACATTAATTGCAAAGTTAAATTAATCCTAGTGCAAGAAAACCAAGATACGATAACATAATGCAATAATACTAATCAACCAAACTGTCTAGATCAGTCAAACATACAATTAGACGCAAAGACCGTTAAGGTGTTCACAAAATCTAATCCAAGTAATGAGTATCAAACATAAAACAATTGATAGAATAACCAAATCGTTCACCCGGAGAAACCGCAAGATGATTAGCCTTGCATCTTCATGATTTCGGCTTCAAAACTTGTTATGGATTGCTCTGGCATCAACCGGAATGAATGGAACTGCAAAAAGTCTTCAAAATCGCCCCTTTTCTGCTCTGGAAGTCGATGATTACATCCCCATACGACTGCTAGGTTTTTAATTGCGAAAATGGGCTTTTTATGGGCTGAAGAGTTATTAGAGACCCATGAACAACTATTTCTGGAATTAGAGGGTCTCTAATAACCTAAAAGTGACGCGAGGGCATATTCTGTAATTACGCCAATTCATTAAGGGTAAAATCGTCATTTTCCTATATTTTACTTCCTGGAGACCCGCGAATAACTTTTACTGAAATTAGAAGGTCTCTAATTTCAGTTCTTCCAGATTTGTTTCTTTTTTGATTTCCAATTTCATCGAATGCTCGTCTCCTCTCCAACTAAGCTCTTTTTCTCTCGTTTTTGCCCACGAACACCTGCTTAACACCAAAACACAAATAAGTATCTAAGACACGATATTTACGAACGATAACCGATTAAAAACTATACAAAACTAATATATAAATGTGATGCATTTGGCAACACATCACTTATTTCCATGTCACATTCTTTCACCTATTATATGATCCATTCATGGTAAGTTGCCAGTCTATATGGTTTGAGACTTTGAGATAACGGTACGGATTTGGCAATTTCAATGTTCGGTCAACAGTTTATAACTTGGATCGAGGTTGTGTAAAGTGTAAACGCCTGTTTATTTTTTATACATATTCCTTTTGGAATGTGATTATGTTTAGTATTCACCCACAAACCCCACACACGTGCCATAAACCCCAACAACTAAAAGGCGACAAAACAGACGCACCCGCTGCAACGTGCGGGCATTCACACTAGTAACTAATAATTAACCAAAAGGCTTTTGGCCTAGTGGTATCAACATATTGGATAACGATTTATCTTTTTAAGTGGTGGGGGTTCAAATCTTTTTATAGACAAAAATTTAGCTTTTAAAAAAAATGTTTTTTTAATAATAAAAAAGTTATGTTTAAAAAAATATAAGAATTACCCTGTTGAATAAACTCGTATATTATAATAATAGAATAAAATATAATGTAATTTGTTAATATACATATTATGAGTAAAGATCAAATACATATAGTTTTTTTGTAAGAACTGTGAGAATCAAAGGGGATAAAAATTTTTTTTTTTTTTTTTTAGAATTTTTTTTTCCCATGTGCTTAAACATTCTTTCTAGATGAATAATACAAAAAAAAATAAAAAAAAAATTAGTGTAACTACGTCATTAAGGTAAATACATTAGTTTACACTAGAGTAATTATGTAATTAATCTACACGTAATTACTCTACACCAAATTTTATTTTATTTTATTTTATTTTATTTTTAGTTTTCAATACTCTAATACATGTTTAACAATATGGGGAAAAAAAATTTGAAAAAAAAAATAAAAAAAAAATACCATCCTTTGATTCTCACAGTTTTTACCAAAAAAACTATTTGTACCGGATCTTTCCCCCTATATTTTAAGCATTCAATGATTCAATCACATTAAATATTTAAAAATCTTTACATATGAATGTTGTATTATTATATGTTGTGACTTATTTTAATAATATTTGTGAAGAACTAATTTAGAAAACATTAAATTGGATTCGTAAGATATTAAATTTCTTATTTGTTTGTATGATGTTGTTTCGATTTTATAATTTATAAGTCGGATTTAGTGTTTATGAAGTCACCTCCAACACTATAGTTATATTTAAATGGAAGGAAAATCACATGAAATATTAATGGATGCGATGTGTCATCATCATTGTGCTGGATGTCACAAATATTTTTTCTATGGTAAGCTTTCTCTATTTCATTGACACGTTCTTGTCGTGAGCACCCAGATTGGGGTGTGTTTTGTTTGCAAAACAAGTAAAGAATATGTACCTTATGAACTCATTGCTACTCCACAATTATTATTACTAATTACTTTGTTATCATTCAATATAATCAAAGATTAGAGATGTTAACTTCTATTTATTTAGGGATAAATAAATAAATATATACAGAGGCATCCTCAGTGGCTTATGATCCTTCTTTTCTCTCCAAATGAATCATGCCTCATTTGAAAAAAAAAAAAAATCATGTTTGGATACATCTGGCGAGCATGCCCTCCACTGTAAGGAATTGTCGGGGTTCAAGTATCGTCATGACTGAGTTAGAGATGTGTTATACAATGCGCTTAGGCGTGCTGGGATCTCAGCCAAGAAAGAAGCACCTGTTAACTTTTTGACTGATCCGTGAGAGGGAAGATTTACCCTGTGTCCTGCGGCCCAGGGGCGATTCTTTTAAGGGGCGGCCGACCCCCCCCCCCCCAAATTTTCGCTCAGAAGTTCCGATTATATAGTATTTGTATAGAATTTTTTTGGTATATAAGGTTTCGACCCCCCCCCCCCCCGAAGTTTCAGTTCAGCATTCGCCACTGCTGCGTACGTCCTTGTGTTTGGTTGAGCGGGGGTAAGCATGCTTGCATCGATCTCACTGGGGTGTCCCCGTTGGTGGGGCTGAGAGACAATGGTTTCGTTCCGGGACAGACGGTTTTGAGGGCGGAAGCTAGAAAGGTTGCTAAGTATAAGACAACATGTTTAGAGAATCGGCACGTGTCCATTACATTTGCCTTCGACACATTTGGATCCCTAGCTCCTTAGGCGGTTCACTTTTTGGAGCGGGTATAGAAGGTGGTCCACAGTGACTCGTATAACCCCAAGAAACAAGGGGTTTGTATTGAGTAGAATAGGGTTTGTGATTC
This sequence comes from Ambrosia x helenae, assembly GCA_030844895.1. Classification (NCBI taxonomy): domain Eukaryota; kingdom Viridiplantae; phylum Streptophyta; class Magnoliopsida; order Asterales; family Asteraceae; genus Ambrosia; species Ambrosia x helenae. The sequence goes on from CM061228.1 coordinate 13,082,838, forward strand.
AAAAAGGGATAACGGCATAACTTGTTGCTCGCTTACCCATCATGTAGATATAACTTGGTTTTTATGATGAAGAAAAAATTACTCATAGGGATAAACTCCTCTAAAATATGTTGAAAAGCATACAAAATACAGATTATTAATTATACGACAAAAATAAACTATTTTTTCATTCAAGCAATTAGCCCGTTATGTATATGTATATCAAGTATTTTAGTTTTAATAATGTATGTATGTCTAAACATGTACATACGTATAAAAATGAATATTATGTAAACTTTACTTTACATAAGATGCAAGAGGGGAGATTGAGATGTTGCATCGATTTCGTTAGTATGTAATGGAAAAACAAATAAACATGTACCTGAGAGATTCGTGAGACCTACTACTGATGCTGAAAGCGTTGAGGTCGACATAACTATCAGTCTGTTCGAGTTCCCTTTAGGGTATGCAGTTATGATGGCTAATGATCCTTTGCAGAATCGTTATGGGAGAGAGAGTAGAGGGACGAATTCTAAGAGGTGTTATGATTGATTAAGTTGTGATCGTCCTCCTCCAACCCTAGTAATCTCTTCCTATTTATGCATACCCAGGGGACACTCTAGTTAGGCCCAACTAATGACAAGTCCGTCCATCAAAGACTAGTCAGTTATGGGCTTAGAGTATTTAGCAATTGATCAAACATAATATAAATGATTATAATGGCTACACCGATAAATATACAAGACATAACGTATATTTATTCCAACATTCTCCCACTTAGCCGAGTAATCATTTATTATGAGTATTCCATAAGTCTCCGGAGATCAATACTCATTTTAGTTCTAAACCCAAACTGTAGCAGAGAAATACAGCCGTTAAGTCTTTACTCGACTTAGGACCCCCATTAATCATACTACAATCCAAATCTAAAACTTAACATTAGGATCAATTATCATTATGCCCTTAGTTGATTTGTTGCATTATTGTCTTTATGTCATTATGCTAGCTTAACATACTAATAGACAAACAAATCATACTGAGGAAATTTCATTAAACATAAGTCATTATTCATAAATCATAAGTCATAAGTCATAAGTAAACATAAGTGGTCAAATAAGTACATATGCTTCTAAGTAAGGTCATTAGTAAGTCCCATCTTCGAAACATGATCTTCGAATACTTTAGGTGGGAGACCTTTAGTCATCGGATCCGCAAGCATATCATTAGTACTTATATGTTCGATACAAAGATTGTTTTCCTCGACTCGTTCACATACGAACAAATACTTTGTATCTAAGAAATGACCAGCGCCAGTCGAACTGTTACTGTTCGAGAAACTAACGGCGGCTGAGTTATCACAGTAAAGCTTCAATGGTCTAGTGATGGAATTGACAATTTTGAGTCCAGTAATGAGATTCCTAATCAACATTCCATGACAGGTAGCGTTATACACATCTATGTATTCTGCCATCATTGTGGATGTTGCCGTAAGTCTCTGTTTATGACTCTTCCATGAAATGGGTCCACCTGCTAACATAAAGATATACCCCGAAGTGGATTTGTTATCATCTTTGCATTTAGCAAAGTCAGAGTCAGAGTATCCTACCACTTTTAAATTATCACTTCTCCTGTAAGTCTTTAGTCCCTTGCAGATATCTTAACACCTTCTTAGCTACTTTCCAATGATCATGGCCAGGATTATTCAAGTAACGGCGTAGCATTCCAGTGACATAAGCGATATCTGGACGCGTACAGACTTGAGCATAAGCAAGACTACCGACTACTGAGGCATAAGGTATCATTCTCATCTGTTCTTTCTCCACATCTGTTTTTGGATATTGAAATAAACCGAAGACATCTCCCTTAGCTACCGGAGCTGGAGTAGGTTTACTATGTTGCATGTTATAACGTGTGAGAACACGATCAATGTAGGCCCTTTGGGACAAACCTAAAATCCCATTGCGTCTGTCTCGGTGTATTTCGATGCCAATGACATAAGAGGCTTCGCCGAGATCCTTCATGTCGAAATTAGACGAAAGTAATCGCTTCGACTCATGCAACAGATCTAAGCTATTACTTGCCAGTAAGATATCATCAACGTAAAGGACAAGAATAGTAAAATTACTCCCACTCATCTTAAGGTAGGTGCATTGATCAACTTGATTCTTCATGAAACCATTACTCTTAACGACTTCATCAAACTTTAAGTACCATTGACGTGAGGCTTGTTTTAAACCATATATGGATTTATTCAACTTGCACACTAGATGTTCTTGACCTTCAGGTTTAAAGCCTTCAGGTTGCTTCATGAGCACTTCTTCGTCCAAGTCACCATTAAGGAAAGCAGTCTTAACGTCCATCTGATGTAACTCTAAATCAAAATGAGCTACGAGGGCCATAATGATCCTTAAGGAATCTTTTCTAGAGACAGGTGAAAACGTCTCTTGATAATCAGTTCCCTCTTTCTGAGTGTAGCCTTTCGCAACCAATCTTGCTTTATAGCGTTCAACGTTCCCATTCGGATCTAGTTTTGTTTTGAACACCCACTTACATCCTACGGCTTTTGCACCGCTAGGTAATTCAACCAAATCCCAAACGTGGTTTTTCTTCATGGATTCAAGCTCGTCAGTCATGGCTTTAGTCCATTCAGAAGACTGATCACTACTAATGGCTTCTTTATAAGAGTTAGGATCAGTAAGCTTTCCAGTATCCATATCTGCTTCAGTAAGGAAGGTAACATAATCATCAAAATTAGTAGGCCGTCTAGACCTTGATGACCTTCGAAGCGGGTTTTCAGGTTCAGCATTGTCATGGTGATGATTGTCTGATGGGTCTTCATTAGTTGGTTCGTGAAGATCTGGCTGAGAAGGGTTGGTGTAGTGACGTTAGGGATAGAATTGGCATTGGGTACAAGAGGAATCATCGGAGTTGTAGTAAGCGACAAATCTGTCTCCCCCGCATCTTGTATTTCTTGCAATTCTTCATAAGGATTTACATTACTCCCACTGACCTTGAAATCCTCTAGAAATGCGGCACGCTTAGTCTCCACAATACGAGTGACATGGGAAGGACAATAGAATCTATAACCCTTAGAGTTCTCGGGATATCCGATAAAGAAACAACTGACGGTCTTCATGTCAAGTTTACGTAAGAAAGGGTTATATAACTTAGCTTTGGCAAGACAACCCCATACTTTCATATATCTAACACTCGGTTTCCTACCTGTCCAAAGTTCTTAAGGAGTTTTGGGGACAGACTTCGTAGGAACTCTATTGAGTATATGAACGGTTGCTTTTAAGGCCTCAATCCAGAGGAACAAAGGTAAACCTGAGTTGGCTAACATACTGCGCACCATGTCCATAAGGGTTCTGTTTCTTCGCTCAGCTACACCATTCTGCTGAGGAGTACAAGGCATGGTGTATTGGTTCATAATCCCCTGGCTCTTACAAAACTCATAAAATGGGCCAGGGGCTTGACCCACATCAGTATGTCTGCCATAATATTCACCTCCCCTGTCTGAGCTAACAACTTTTATCTGATGATTTAATTGCTTTTCAACTTCAGCCTTATAATCTTTAAAAGTTATTAGTGATTCAGACTTTTCCTTAATGAGATACAAGTGCATATAACGAGAATAATCATCAATAAAAGTGATAAATGAAGTATGTCCAGTTATGCCAGCAACATTATAGGGGCCACTAATGTCAGTATGAATGAGTTTTAATAAATTAGAGCTCCTAGTGGCACCTTTCTTATTTGCCGACGTCATCTTGCCCTTAAGGTATTTAACACATGTTCCAAAATCATCGAAATCAAGATAGGGTAATACCCCATCTTTCACGAGTCTGGTTAACCTTTCTCGTGATATGTGGCCTAAACGTTGATGCCACGACATGGATGAAGTTTCTAAGTCTCTCTTGCGTTTCTTCTTTGTTAGTAATTCATTAACATTATATGATAACAAAGACTTGGAAAAATCATCATCTAGTTCTAACTTATAGAGACCACCATCCAGAAAACCATGACCATACACTTGGGAATCATAAGTAATCGTAAGTTTGCCATGACCGTGAGAAACGTCAAAACCATCCATGTCTAACTTAGGTCCAGATACAAGATTTCGAGTAATCTCAGGAATATATAAGGTATCATAAAGAACAATACATAAACCAGTTTTGAATTTTAATTCTAATGTTCCCACAGCTTCGACAATAAGTGACTTTCCATTCCCAACATTAAGTGTTCTTTGGTTTCTTGCCAGCTTCTGTTTCGTACGGAATCCCTAAAGAGAATTGGTCACATGGACCATAGAACCAGAGTCAAACCACCAAGTATTAGATGGAACATTTAATTTAAAGGACTCAAGTATCATAAGTAGATGATTACCTTTCTTAGTTAGCCACTCCTTAAATTCATGGCTGTCCTTCTGCTTATGTCCTTCTTTCTTACAGAACTTGCAAAGGAACTTACCTTTGGAGTTATTATGGCTAGATGAGGCACTTGCTTCATTCCTCTGGGTTTTAACATTATGATTCTTGTTAGATTGTCTCTTCCTCTTCTTTGGATTAGCGGTGGTAAGGTAAGCAACTTCAGGTTTCTCCAGCTGCATCCGCTCTTCCTCTTGCACGCACATAGCGATCAACTCCTGCATTGTCCACTTTTCTTTCTGTGTGTTGTAGTTGATCTTGAAAGCATCATAAGCAGAGGGTAGAGAAGTCATGATGAAATGCACCAGGAAACCGTCACTAATCTCCATTTCTAAGCCCTTAAGCTTATGGGCCATATTGTTCATCGACATAATATGCACACGAACACCGCTTCTCCCATCATACTTAGTTGTCACAAGTTTCAGAATAAGAGTGGAAGCATGCGCTTTTGAGGTTCCTTTGAACTGATCCTCCACAAAAGCCAAATATTCTTTAGCAACATTAGAATCTGGAATAGATCCTCTAATAGGCATGCTAATGGAGTTCTTAATGAACATGAGGGACATACGGTTGCATCTCTCCCATTTCTCATGCACCATTTTATCAGCAGCGGTGCTTTTGTTAGTGAGTTCGGGAGGAGCATCCTCTCTCAGTGCGTAATCGAAATCCAGCAGTGCCAAAGTTAACATAAGCGAATCTTTCCAGGCAGCATAGTTATCACCAGTTAAGGTAGTGATGCCGCAGTTGGGAGCTAATAGTGGAAAAATTAGAATAGTAAGATACAACATTAGAGAAGAACTTATAGTGATCTAAGGGGGCAACTAATTATCTAAGGCAGGCAGGACGTAGACCATTATACTAATGAAGTTGTGATAACTCTTCATAACACCAAAAAACATAAGCTACTTAAATACAATGCTCTAGCTTTGGCTATACGCTATTTATTTAAGTATTAAATTGCCGACAGTGAATGTAACCCATCACCTTTGGGCAGAAGTGAAACATTCAAAGTCCTAATGCAATATGCTCAGTTCACTAACATAATCTGTTACACATCACCTTTGGGCAGAAGTGAAACCTTATGGCACTTATGTGAACGAGCTGCAATGCTTAACAAGATCTATATAACCACCTAATGTGACACATCACCTTTGGGCAGAAGTGACACCTCGAATGTTATTGCAAGTTAAGCAAGGTCTAAGTAATGATAAAACTGATTCGTTAGGTTTCATCAAAATATTTCATTAGTTAACGATAAACCTCTCGTTAGTGCATATTGAAACCCACAGAATCTTTTCTGGGGGGTGCGGGGGGCATGGCCCCTTGCTGGGGTTCGGGTATTAATGGGTTCGTATTTGCTGAAAATTCCCCCCCCCCTAATTTTATAGATGTTTCCGTATTAATGGGTTCGTATTTGCTGAAAATAAGTGGGTTTTCGCTAATGATATAATGGTTCGTAAATACCTTAATGCTCGAAACAGAAAACTTGGTCGAACACTCTTTATGGTCGAACTCTCTTGTGAGGTCGAACTCCCTTTATGAGGTCGAACTCTCTTGATGAGGTCGAACTCTCTTGTGAGGTCGAACTCTCTTGATGATGTCGAACTCCCTTTATGAGGTTGAACTCTCTTGATGAGGTCGAACTCCTTATGGCCGAACACTCTGTTCCTTTGTGAGCAAGTTTATGTTGAGCTAATTTAGGAACCAATATTATCTCTTAATTTTAATTAGGATTCTTTTAGGTTGTTGCCATATTTTAAGGGATAAATCTTTATCCTAAATTTTAGCAAACAACAATCAATCCTAATTCTTAAGCAAAACATAATCAAAATTTCGGTTTTCATCATGCATTCTAAGAACACCTAAGCCGAAACTAAGAACATTATCATAAAAAAACACCTTAACATGAATCATAATCCTCGAACGTTAATAGATTTTAAATAAAACATCGTTTCATAATACGGCTGTTAGGGTTTTCAGCCGAAAGCCTTTTTTTTAATCCGATTTTCAGGTTTCATAATTCGTTTTCTGATTTGATTCCGAAACTGATGGAACTAACAAAATCGATCATGAGCAACATAGCTCTGATAACCACATGTTGCATCGATTTCGTTAGTATGTAATGGAAAAACAAATAAACATGTACCTGAGAGATTCGTGAGACCTGCTACTGATGCTGAAAGCGTTGAGGTCGACATAACTGTCAGTCTAGTCGAGTTCCCTTTAGGGTATGCAGTTATGATGACTAATGATCCTTTGCAGAATCGTTATGGGAGAGAGAGTAGAGGGACGAATTCTAAGAGGTGTTATGATTGATTAAGTTGTGATCGTCCTCCCCCAACCCTAGTAATCTCTTCCTATTTATGCATACCCAGGGGACACTCTAGTTAGGCCCAACTAATGACAAGTCCGTCCATCAAAGACTAGTCAGTTATGGGCTTAGAGTATTTAGCAATTGATCAAACATAATATAAATGATTATAATGGCTACACCGATAAATATACAAGACATAACGTATATTTATTCCAACATGAGATGGTTTGAGCATGTGAAGAGGAGGCATACCTCAGCGCCAGTTAGAGTAGTAGAAACATTCTGCGTAGAGGGGAGGAGAAGTAGAGGCAGTCCCAAATTGACTTGGGATGACCGAATTAGGCAAAATTTGCTAGAGTTGCACCTCTCTGAGGACATGGTCCATGATAGGAGTTCGTGGAGACGTAGGATTAAGGTAAAAGACTTTTAGGGGAGGGTACAATTTGTACCTTAGCCAGGTTTTCGGGGTTTATATTTTTCAGACAACGTAGTTGGGCCTTACCATGCAATCATAGGATTTTTATGTTTATGTGTTGCGTCTTGAGGTGTTAGCCATTTCTGTTTCTTTATTGCACTCTCTCACCCCTTTGTAGCTATTTTATTTAGGTATTACAATTATTATTATTGATTTATTGTTATTACTAGTGTTGGTGTTGTTGCCTTTATTGTGTGATGGATGTACATTTACATCTTTAATAAACTTGGAGCCGTGGGTATTTCCGGAAGCAGTCTCTCTATTTTTAGGTATAGGGGTAAGGCTGGCCTACATCTCACCCCCAGACCTTGCTAATAGCTTTACTATTTGTGAGATTTTACTGTGGGTATGATTGTTGTTGTATGTAAACTTTACTTTGATACTTGTTTTTTTTTTTTTTATGGACTATTTTGTTCCCTTATTATATCATATTTATGGACTAGTTTGTTATTGTATGACCGAACGCAAATAAACATTTCTTTAATGGACGACTAAAGCAAGAAAATCCATTAATTTAAATGTTTATATGTTCGTTAAGAAAATCCATTAATCGAGCATACCTATTTTTATCTATGTCTCTCTATATAATTTTTCAAAACCGATTATAAGTAGTAATACACAAGTAATCGAAGCACAAATGAACATATTATCAAAAGTACCTCACATTTAGTTCTTTTTATAAACGAACGTCATATAACCTTTCGCTATTTTACCATACAACATAATGTTATATAAAATTTTGAATATATCGTTGTGACGTGCTTATTTTTATCTTAGTTTTGAAAAAAATAAATTCAAAATCGAAATAGCAAAATGTAATTGATTTTTTTTTACCGTGACAAACTGAATCACTACCGTCCTAACAACTTCGGTAGCAGTACCAATTCTTGTGTTTATGGTTTTTCATAAGTTTCATTTAAAACGAAGTTGTAATCGTAAGAGAGTATCCTTTTTTTATTACACACCAGATTGATATTGTTCCTACAACATCGCTATCACGCCAATTTCAATCAAACATTAGTACCGGTTACGATACTGAGTGCCAATACGATATCGATAACATAATGCTCTAATACCGACTGAATTCCTTTAACAACGCTCAATGGAATTCCATTAGTGTGTATAAACAGGTAAAACTAATATAAATAAATAAATAAAATATAAAATAGGTCAAATTTGATTTGGACATATGTCGGTGTGTCTTTTGATGTCCCGCTAAAGGACAAAAAATGTCGCTATTAAGATTTTAATTTAATGATAGTTAATGTTAATACAATAGTAATTTTTTTTAATGGCCAACGAATCAATTTTCGAGCACTTTCGGGCACCCTTTTAGCGAATCTGGTACTCAAGAGTACCCGGGCCACCAATTGCCACCAATTCCCGGGAAAACCCGACCACTCACCCGCTCGAAGGCACGACAGTAAAATAATCGGTAAAACCGGTCGGGATCAGGACTCGAACCCAAGCCAATGGCCGGGTCATCCCTCATTTCCCCTCCACCAATGTCTTCCAAATGTACTTTAATACAATAGTATTAAAGTACTTAAATTATAATAAATAAATAAATAAATAAATAAAAATAGTAGTGAACATAATTTAAATGGATGATTGAGTTTTTTTTTTATCGGCTAAGGACATCACATTAGTACCCTGTTTCGAATCCCCTTTCCGCATCGTCCCTAATGGCATAAGCCCTTTCAACATCAAGAGGTGTATTTTTGCTGGCCTTAGAATTTAAACTGTGTACCTCTCCCAAATAAAAACCTCACCAAAAAGTAAACCCTTCCACTCTTTCCAACTAAACAACTAAACTGCGGGTCATTGGCGATGATTGAGTTTCTTAGTACCTAAGAAAATGCCAAAATATCCGGACGCGAAACACATGCATCCCACTCACTAATTTACCAACCCAGTCACATTATTATATTTAATAATTTTAAATCGTTAAATAATTTTTCGTAAAATAAGAGGTTTAATATTATTAAAATTGAAAATTTTCTTTTCAACGGCAAGTGATTTTTTTTTTTTAACGGTAATCGTTACTATTATTCTACTTTACGCTAATAATTTTTTTTGAAAGGTTAATTTCTTTTAAATCCTGTAGTCTGTGAGACTTAAACACAAGACCTTCCACAACCAAGGTGTTTTAAATCGTTAATCTTTGTTTGTCCCGTCACTTTAAAAAAAAATGAAAGAAAGAAAAACAGTTTTTAACCTAAGATCTTAACATTAAAAAATCACGTGGATTAACTAACCTAGTTTCGACAACAAACAAGAATTTAAATTGAAATAGTTGTAGTAAACAATAGCTGACATCCCAACAAATACGGGGATGACAAAAGATTTTAGGGTGGTCGTGGTGGGTATTCCAAGATTACCAACAAATATTCTAACTTGTCATTATCTTGTCAGACCCAAATAAATAAACAAACAATCATTCATTATTCCACTCAATCTTCCTTGGATCCTATCATTTTTGGCTCCTGTTTCAATACATAACATATATACGCAGTTAATTAAATACAAAAACAATATATGACAAAATTAGGGACTTGGAGAAAAAAGTTTGAGGATTTCCTTGAAGGTCAAACTTAGGGACTTGGAGAAAGCCAAAGCAAAAGATCTCCAACAGAAGGCGCGGGTTAATTGGATAAAGTTCGGAGACGAAAACTCTAGCTTCTTTCATGCCTTAGTCAATGTTAACAAGGCAAAAAACCGAATTCATGGCCTACACATTGCGGGGAACTGGGTCACGGAGCCGGACACTATTAAGGAGGAGGTCAGGAAAAGATTTAGGAGTCAGTTTGCCGAACCTATTAGACGGAGACCCAATTTCACAAACTTGGGTCTTCGAACCCTCTCGGAACAACAAGCTGATCTAATTACAACCCCATTTTCAGAGGAAGAAGTTTGGGAAGCAGTTAAAGAATGTGATGGGGGAAAGTCTCCTGGGCCCGACGGTTTCACGATGGCGTTTTTTAAGAAATTTTGGGTTCATCTCAAACAGGCTGTTATGGGTTTCATGGCTGAGTTCTATGATTCAGGAAAAATAAGTAAAGGCTGCAATGCCTCATTTATTGCATTAATTCCGAAAAAATCAGACCCGACAGATATCTCAGAATTCAGACCAATCTCTTTGGTAGGCTCCATATATAAGATTATGGCAAAGGTTCTTGCTACTCGACTTAAAGGAGTGTTATTTGAGATAATAGGGCCGTTCCAGTCGGCCTTTATGGGCGGAAGAAACATTTTGGACAGCCCTTTAATTGTCAGCGAAACGATTACTTGGGCGAGAAAGACCAAGAAAAAGCTGCTCGTATTCAAGGTCGACTTCCGGAAAGCGTACGACTCTCTCAACTGGAAATTTCTGTTCAAAGTTATGAAGTACATGGCTTTTCCTGACAAATGGGTGGACTGGATCAAAGGTTGTTTGGTGTCGGGGACCGGCTCGGTGCTCGTCAATGGTTCTCCAACGGGCGAGTTTACTTTCAAGAGAGGTTTGAGACAAGGCGACCCTCTTTCCCCATTCCTTTTTATCATAGCCATGGAAATGCTGAGCATGTTTATGAAAAGAGCCGTGGATTTGGGTTTGTTCCATGGTATCCACCTTCCTAATGATGGCCCATACCTTTCGCACCTTATCTATGCAGACGACGTGCTTTTCATTGGCGAGTGGACGAAACAAAATGTTGTCAGCTTGAAGAGATTTTTGAGGTGCCTTTTTCTTGTGTCAGGGCTGAAAGTTAATCACAGTAAATGTCAACTTTTCGGAATTGGTGTTGGAGACCAGGAGGTTAAAAGGTTTTCTAGGATACTCGGTTGCGACACTGGTTCATTCCCGTTCGTGTATTTGGGTATTCCTATAGGCATCGACATGAAAAGAACTAAATTCTGGCAGCCTATTGTTGAGAAATTTCAGAAAAAGTTGTCTTTATGGAAAGCGAGGCACTTGTCGTTCGCGGGGAGAATTACGCTTGCTAAGGCCGTTTTAGGCAGTCTACCATCTTACTACCTTTCTCTATTTCGTGCACCTAAGACTATTATAAAAAAGTTAGAAAGTATTAGGCGCGACTTTGTCTGGGGAAAGTTGGGCGGCGGAAGCAAAATTAGATGGGTCCGATGGGAGAGGATGCTAAAACCAAAACAGTGTGGGGGGCCGGTATTGGAGGTATCGAAGAATTTAATCTTGCGATGCTTTCTAAGTGGTGGTGGAGGTATAGAAATGAGCAGTCTAATCTATGGGCTTCTGTTGTGGGATCGATCCATAGAACCACGGTTGATAAGCATTTAATCCCGATAAAAAAAACGATTAAGGGGACCTGGAAAGACATCGGTAATGTGGAGGGTGTCCTCTTCAAATTCGGTATTAACATAACAGACATGCTCAAGGTCATTGTTCGTGACGGGTCGAAGATAAGATTTTGGAAGGATGGTTGGATTTCGGAGGTTCCTTTTAGGAGTATGTTGCCAGATTTATACAAGTTGTCTAAGCTAAAGAATGGGCTGGTCAGCAACATATATATCGCCCCCAATGAATGGGCCTTGGAGTGGACTCGTATGCCTAACTCGTCTGATGAAATTGCTCAGTTGGAGACATTTTCCGAAGTTCTTAATCGGACCTTTCTGAATGGAGGACGGGATACCTGGGAATGGGTTAATAATTCTGGGGTGGGATTCTCAGCTAAAGATCTCAGATCGCACATAGCTCAAAACCGAAATGGTAATCAATCGGACCGTCTGTTCAGGTGGAACTCTTGGGCGCCGCTCAAATGCAATTTCTTGGTATGGAGGGCGGTTGAAGGGAAGGTGGCAGTCAAGTATGAGCTAATCAGACGTGGTGTTAATCTCTCAGCCTCGACGTGCGACAGATGCGGTATTGATGAAGAGAATTCTGATCATGCTTTCGTAGGGTGCATTTGGGCGAGGGCCATCTGGTGGAACATCCTGAGATGGCTGAGAATCGAGTGGAAGGACGGAATCAACTCTCTTTCGGGGCTGATGGAATACCTGGATGCTGCTCCAGGTTCGCGCAAATGGAAGAAAGTGATTTCGGCAGTTCTGATGTCAACTGTTTGGCGTATATGGATGGCAAGGAACACGAAGGTGTTTGAAGGCAATCATATTCCGGTCCAAAAGACGATGGACCACATCAAAGAGGAGACCTTTTTGTGGGTATGTAATCGGTCCAGTCTCCCAAATCCATCTTGGGATGCTTGGTGTTTGTTTGATGTAGTCGGCTTGTTTTAGTCGCTTGTCTTTCTGGTGTATGTTTCTTTTTCAGCCGCTGGCTGGCTCTTTATATATAGATATAAAGCGATTGCCGTTCAAAAAAAAAATATATGACAAAATGTAATACCAATTTTTTTTTAACGGCGAACGAAACGTTTCTGTCCGACTACCCATTGGACCCGTAAACTGGCGAACCCAAGAACCCCCCAGGACTATGCAATAACATATATACGCAGGTTAAATACAAAAACAATATATGACAAAATGTAATACCAATTTTTTTTAACGGCCAACGAAACATTTCTGTCCGACTATCCATGGGACCCGTAAACTGGCGAACCCAAGAACCCCCCAGGACTATGCAAGGGGCTGGCCAGGGTAGCCAGGCTTGCCCACGAGGTTTTCAAACCGGGGAAAACCCGATCCCCCACCCGTCCGAAGACCCGCTGTGGAGAACCGGTAAAACCCGGGCGAGATCAGGACTCGAACTCCTGACCATAGGTAGGAGTCATCCCTCATTTCTCATTAATGTCCTCCAAATGTAGCTAGTGGGAATTGAACTCAAGCCTCCCATAGAAAACTTAAGCCCTTAACTAACTAGGCTACATGTGCTGATAATAATATGTGATGTATTTTGTGTTTTATATAGGGTTTTATAAACTATAGAAACTGATCAATAAACTGGTTTAATTACAAAAAAACAAAAAAAAAGGCTGCTTTGTGATTTATACAGTTTGGATTATTGTTTATAGTTTGCAAATTTGGATTTTGTTGTTTGTTTTGTGATCTGGAACTTGACCATGTAATCCGATCGTTTACAAAATCTTTTATTTTATTTTGGAATATCATGCAAAACCTTCCAAGCCGTCATACCTAACCGTTTTGTCCAGTCAACTTGACCGTATCTAGTTGTCTGGCTTAGTTTGTTTTCTTTAAAACTTTGATTAGCGGTTCGATATATAATTTATGTGATGAAAATTGAACCGTACGGTAAACACCTTTACTCAATCCTAATAACAACATATCTTCATCTTTTCTGTAATTTCATTATTTACTTTTAACAATCTTCTTGTTAAAAGGATACATCATTACTTGATATTTAATTGTTTTAGTCTGATATATTATATATTTATATTCAGAAATTGATAATAAAATGAGAAAAAAAAAGTGAAAACCTAGTTTTGATTTGAGGGTTGTTACGGAAGGGGTGGGGACAGGGAGGCATGATACATATATGTGTTGGGATTGAGTCAGGTTTATTGACTGGTCAAACCATATTATTAGTCAGAGAAAACAAGTGTCAAAAAAAGTGAAAGGATAAATTATGTACACATATTAAAAATAATGTTATTATAAACAAGATAAAAATAAAGGGTTTGTTATGAATCCAAGAAATTCTGTTTAAGTAACAGAACATCTTCACATGGAAACTTCTTCAGCTTTGTCTCATTTTCAAATATGAACTTCACACTTTTCTTTTCTGACACTTTTGTCCCTATCCATTCTCATGCTTCATTCCTCCTATTTTTATTTTCTTTTCAAAAACATAAGAATAATATTTAAAGAATCTATACAACATACCATTTTTTATTTTTAAAATTTATAAATGTTTTGTAGTGTATTAATCAAACTTCAAATTTATCTCGTTTACATACAATTTGTTTTTGGCAGGACAATACAGAATTCTTGTTCTATCAACTAGACAAAATTAAAGTAGTTTTAATATTTAACCTTATGAATTGGAAAAGTTCTATATAATTTGAAATATGAGCTGAAAGTGTTACATTACATTATGTTTTTGTTGATTCAACCATCAAATTTGAAATATGAGTTGAAAGTGTTACATTACAATATGTTTTTCGTTGAATCAACCATCAAAGAATTTACATTATGTTCAAAGGAGATGCATTTACTATTTGAGTTTGATAAGTAAATACCAACCCTTTTACCATGACCACACTATTAGAATAGTAAATATATCGATTAAATTTTAAACCTTAAACCCTGTAATGATATCTAGTAAAACCAAGTATTAAAAGGGTCGTCAAGACCATGATCGACACCATTTGGTTGAACCAATGGCTTAGCTACGCCTGGTGTTGGCTCGGCTGCTGCTAAATTAGCATCAAGAAAAGAAATTTCGGATTGAGCTTTTGCTAGTTGGCTTTGTGCTATTTGGATTTGTTGTTGCAACGACGATATTATTCCAACACAACCATACACAGGATCTTGTATTCTACATTTGGCTTCGTAGTACAATGAATCTACTGCATCGGCCCGTAGGTGCACAGGCATATCCTCGTGCATCTTGCCAATGTTGCTAGCACCATAGAATCTACGAACACAAGTGAACTTTTGTGGATTCTTATTTGGGAAATATGGTGCAAAAATACAATCTGAAGGACATCTTCGCCTAAAATACTTGCAAACCGCACATCGTGTAGAGGTCATCTTATCAAGCTTGTGTTATCGAATAACCTTGTACAATGTCCCTCTTCTTATAGGGATGAATAGGCGAGATACATGGAGAGAAATATGGGTAACATATGAAGATTATTGACTCTCCTAGTTAAGCTAGCAAAGATCATTGACTCTCCTAATCAACCTAACAAAGACCATTGACTCTTATAATATTTTACATTTAATTTAATATTCTAATACACACCACCAACGGACATCTTCCACAACCTGGCTAAATCCGCCATTTTTTTATCCTTTTGTGATCAGTTCCATTGCCGCTATCATTAACCCTTCCTCACCTCATTGTTGTGTGTATCATCCCTCACGGGTATGAGCCAAAGCTAAAACTATAATATATATTCCAATAAAAAAAACATGCTAAACGTAATGAGATTATATGGACACACACATTCGATCCAGTGACACTTACCCATAAACTAGAAACATAAAAAAAAGTGTGTTGAGAAACATAACTACATAAGTACTCCAAATTCGTTTAATCCCATAATTAATTTTTGTTAGGTGCTTTGTCAATTTTAATTTCTTCCCCTAAGAAAACAATATATTTCTTTTCCTCTTGAATGTAAGAAACATAACAACATAACTCATATTAAACTTTCAATTAAATGTAGTATATTTATTTATTTATTGAACGTCAAAATCTTCACCAAACCTAATCTTTGTAGGATTTGAACCCACAACCATTTGGTTGAGGAATACACCACTTTAGCACTAGACTATCCCCTTGAGGACAATTATAGCGTTATTTGATACTTGAATCCTATCCAAATACATTGCATTCAATACTCAAAACAACAATGAAACACTTCGGAATCAGATGACATAAGTTGAAAATTAAATAATCTCACAATTCAAATGCCTGTTTTACAATTTACTATGACATAAAGACAGGTCTGAAGTGGGCCTTGGCCCAGTGTTAGTGACTGTGGAGTGTAAACTCGTCATGAGTCGTATTTTAAAAACAGCCCATAACGCGTGAAAGAGCCATATTTTAAGCCCATTTAATCTTTTAGTAATTACTACAGTTCCTTTTAGTAGAACCAGATTTTTTTTTGTTGGGCTAAGGGAAATATGCTTGTGTAGACCTCACGGGTATCTCCTTTGATTGATTTGAGGGACAACGGGTTTGTATCTGGAAAAGCATCGAAAAAGGTGGAATCGAAGAATGTGGATAAGCACGCTAAATCTTGTGCAGAGAACCAACATGTTTTTGTCCCCTTGGCCTTTGATTACTTCGGCTCCCTAACACCAAAAGCTATTCGTTTCTTAAACAGGATCCAACGGGTTATCCACAACAATTGTTCATCTCCAAGGGGTAGGGGTTTGTATTTGGTAGATTATGTTTCGCAATTCAGAAAGGGTTGGCTGCGCAGCTTGTTGCCCGACTACCTTCTATTTTGATGTAATGTGACAGGTTTAAGAAATTAAACTGTGAGAAATTTTAAACGGTAAAATAAAAGTTGTAAAAATGTTGGGAAAAAAAAGGATACAGCTTAATGCCAATAAATAACCAACTTACTTTTTTTATTTTATTTTTTCTGAAAAAAACTCTTGACTTAATTTTAGTTTAAGATATACGTGTTCGTGCAATAAACAATAAAAAAAAAAAAATCGGCTACTAGCAAACTCGTTACAATGTTACATTATGTGGATAATTTGTCTAGCTAATAAGTAAAGCCCAAATAAAGACCCAGTACAAAACAGTCCAATAACTTATCATGCTAACAATATGTTCATTCCATGTCCAAAGTTCACTATTAAGACATACTAGTAGGAATTTTTCGCGCGTTGCGGCGGGTGCATCTGTTTTGCCCCTTATGCATTGTGTTTGTTGGTTATTCGTTATGTTAAAATAGAAAAACAACGATGTATAAAATATATGTTATCAAAAACTGAAACTCATAAGTATATCTTCTGAATTTTTTAAATGGGTACATCACAATAGGCCGTACTATTCCTTACAACGCCCTTAGATTGGCCCACTTCCTTCGGTGAGACCCTTTTATGTATCTCGAAGGCAGATAAGTATGCCATAGCGTAGTGAAGTGGCGTTGTATCTCTTAATGACCATAATATTGTGGTGGAAGTGATGTAATTACTAAAATGCAGTTTGTAGTGTGCAACATATTTCTATTAGTTTAGGGCACCCGCGAGATGCAGCGGAGTCAATGATTTACATAGATACTCTCGTTTTATGTTAGTATGACAAGCGTCGTAACAAATATATTGGACCAAACAAATTAGTAATCAATATAGTTAAAACTACCAAATCGACTGATAAGAACTTGCCTTCTTTTGGATATGTAAACAATTGGTGACTTCGTGAGATCAGAAACTTAAATTCTATTCCTAGAAGCTTATAGTAGCGGAGAAAACAAAAAAACCATCGAGGAAGATGATGACGTTGCTCATGAAGTATCTCTACCATATTTGCTTGTATAAAAGTCAAGCCTACATATATCGCTCACTTTAATGGGTTTAAACATGCCATGGGTTGGGTGTGTTGGCAAACTTCAAGCCTACATATTCATTTGTGTGCAGAAGTGTCACATCATACTATCCTGCAACCACATAAATTTAAAAAGAAGATATAAATACATAATATGATGTAATTTATTTACTATAAACATTGAAAGATATGTAAGTTATGTATGTGAAGAGTCACCATATTATTTATGTACTAAATACATGACAACTATTTATAAGACTATAACATTGATACAAACATAATAAAGACATGGAGGTTATGAATGTAAAGAGTCACCACATTATTGTTAATTGCCTCATCAATTTTATAATTATGTTTAAATTAATTTCTTCAACAATTTAATATTTAGGTAGAAAGACAATTTTACGCTCTAAATGACTTCAATAAGCATTGTACTATAAGCAATAAAAGTTGTATTTACTTAAATTTTGCGGGTATCCTTCACTGATGCTTTATAATATATAGTATAGAAGATAAATATTCGGGTTGATTCATTAGCGTGAGCGTGAATTTATGGCTTTTTGATTTCTTATTTATTAACACAAATAACATAAGTAACTAACACATAGTTAAGTTTTTGTTTTCTTTTTATGCTAGTGGTTAATTTATTTTATTAATTAGAATTAGAACTTAAACAATATACAATTGCCGAAAGCAAAATAATATTGTGAACCACACTTCATACAACGTTTAACAAGAACATTAAATAGATAAACAAATACCTTAAAAGTCTTAGAACAAATATAGTTTACGTATAAAGTTATATTTGAGCATGCATATATAGATTTATAGAGTTAACTATTTCATGGCGTTCAAGGAGACCATGTTGATTGAAATTGAGGAATGTCTCCATACCCTTCTCCAACCATCCTCTCCATCATCTGTCCTTCATGTCCATTTGTTCCCTGCAACATTAGGTTTCATCCCATGCAGTAAGTGGACGTAATATTTATAATATATTATAAACGTATTAGCAAATCTAGAATGTTATATTTATAATTTTGTCTGTTGTATTTAGTTAATAATATATATGATTCAAGATAAACAACTTCTTAACAAAGATAGTTAGGAAAGCCACATGCCACCTTCATAGGGGCCACATCATCCAATTCAGTAGAGTTGAGGTCAATAGGTCATAGAACATGATGGCTTCTGAAAGCTTCATGGAGAGAAACTAAAAATGCACAAAGAAGAGAAAAAGTGTACTAATTAATTTTGAAAAATAGTTTCTCATCAATAATTTTGAATATTGTTTGTTTATTGTCCTATTGTTAGCTGCACAATTAAATTACCTCAATTTGATTCTGCAACGATCCAACATAGTTGATTATTCCATCCAACATCACTGGCATTCCCATTGTCTATAGCAAATAACTAAATTTAAATGGAGCAAAAAATGATATATTATGAAGATAAATTTTTGTAATTGTCAAAGAAAATATGAACAAGTAGAAAAAAAATGTATATATGTATATAAAGATTAACTAATATCTTTATACCTTGTAGCATCCGGGAACCATATCTTGCAAGCGTCTTAACTTCTCATTGATTTTTTCCCTTCTCATCTAATAAAGACATAAAATTTTTGGACAAAACAATGTTTCAAATCATGAAATTAGCTCTAAGATTTTGTTTGGGGTTATGAAAAGACTATTAGCATTCAAGAAATTGATTATAATGAAGTATATATAATAATATAAATGGGGAGTTGATAGGTCTCACATTTAAGATGCATCATAAGTTAAGTTGTATTTTGTGTTTTAAAAGTTGGACATAAGGGCATAATTGGGATAAGGTTTTAGGATGTGAGGTATTGGATTATGTTAAATTTACTAATCTACCCTCCTAAGTGTCTTAGTTGTCACAACTATGCCAATAATACCCTTAATTTTTTTGCTTAAATATGTTGTACATGTTGCTTCTTAAGTTGTACGGAGGTGAAAATGACTATGTTGTACATCACTCCTCCTTTATAATGTATTATAGATATAGATTATAGATTATAGATAAGTTGTATTTTGTGTTTTAAAAGTTGGACATAAGGGCATAATTGGGATAAGATTTTAGGATGTGAGGTATTGGATTATGTTAAATTTACTAATCTACCCTCCTAAGTGTCTTAATTGTCACAACGATGCCAATAATACCCTTAATTTTTTTGCTTAAATATGTTGTACATGTTGCTTCTTAAGTTGTACGGAGGTGAAAATGACTATGTTGTACATCACTCCTCCTTTATAATGTATTATAGATTATAGATTATAGATGACGACGAGTAATAACACTGCATTAAAATTTCACAAAATATTTATCAAACAAATTATGCTAATCTTCATTTCTATCAAATCAAATGAACAATCTATATAACGACTACATTGGCGTAGCAAAAATACTTAAACAAGGCTTATGTATGTAGGTTCAAGTATATTTTCATCGCATATTAGATAGAATATCTATACTATATTATAAAGCATGAGGGAAGGGTTCCAACCAAAATTAAGTAATTACAAATGATAATGCACATTATACAAACCTTTTAAGTTATATGTATAATTAAATTTCAAATAAATATGCAATTATAACCATTAAAACTTTTCTTCCTCACTAATGCTAACCCCCCGACTCTTCATGTCCTAGGGAAAAGAGTAAATAAATATAGATGACAACCTTTCACTTTTCTCACTTCCCTCATACATTAGTTACTAACATCACATTTCTCTCTCTAATTTCACAATGATCAAGGGAAGGAACACTCCAAACGATCTTTAATATATAGATTACAATCTTTCACTTTTCTCACTTCCCATACATTAGTTACTAAGAGCACTCACATCCCATCCACCAAATGTATGTGAGTGTGTCCACCAAATTATATGGGGTGAGTGTAAGTGGTTGTGAGTGGATGAGAGATAAAATATTTGATGGAAGCACTGTTCCACCCTAAATATGAAAAGCTACTGTTCACCACTATATATATTTTAATATTTTTGTAAGTAGTTATGAGTGAGGAGAGATAAAATGTAATGATAAAAGTATGATTATTTTAATTAGGAGAGAGAAAATTTAGGGGTGAAGTAGTGATTTTTAGTGTAATTTGATGAAGGAGATTTGGTGGATGGGTTGTGAATGCTCTAACATCACATTTCTCTCTTTCATTCTACAAGATCAAGGGAAGGAACACTCCAAACGATCTTTAATCTGGTAAGTAAATATGAATATGTTCATATATCTTATTCACTATTGTTCATCTTTTATTGATAGTCTCATGATTTTTCTCTGAAAATTTTGAAACACTTTCTGATAGGTTTACGGAGAAAACCTACAAACTCCCAAGAACACAAGAGGAGAAAAGAGACATTTTTCCTTCAATAATTTTCTTCTTATTCCTTGAATGAAAACCATTACATTACAATTTATAATAAAAGACAACCTAAACATGGGTCCTAAAATTATGCAAGGAAATGTAAATATGTAGAAAGTGGTAACACCATGATCATAGCTATAGTGGCTAAAAATTAGGAAGCACATTTGACCCGGTCATCAGTTAATGATGTGGGTCCAGGATATTGATTAGGTCATGGTTTTGGGTTGGATCGTATAAATATTCCCGCCATAAAAAAAACGTCCTTGTCCTCAAGGACGGAATGAACTTCCACGGGAGCCGCCATTCGACTCTTCCAAAAGCGTTCGGTGTAGTCACAACCAACTGCGACGGTGGTCGCCACGGCGGCCGCCAATCGACTCTCCCAACGGCATTTGGTGCGGTCTCTACGGTGAACCATGGTGGCCGCCACTCGCGAATCTCCATTGTATCGGTGATCTTCAGCCTAGCCGCATGTGTCTTCTTTGATAGAGTGCTAACTGTTCGAGTTTGTTGGGCTGAAAGCTTGTAAAA
This sequence comes from Ambrosia x helenae, assembly GCA_030844895.1. Classification (NCBI taxonomy): domain Eukaryota; kingdom Viridiplantae; phylum Streptophyta; class Magnoliopsida; order Asterales; family Asteraceae; genus Ambrosia; species Ambrosia x helenae. Next base: position 13,104,129 of record CM061228.1, read on the forward strand.
GTCCATGACTTGATCAAATTTACCCACAACAAGAAGTTTCTTCAACATGGTCAATGAAACTTTCTTAAGATACATCAGTAGAGCCTTTTGAGTTCCTTTAAAAAATTCTTTATTTGAATTAGTGGCGATGAGTTGTGTTGGAGAGTTTGTTGGAGTCGGTGGAGGAGTTGTATCCAATGGGTTTGTACGTGGGTGATTTAATGGTGTGGTTGTTGGTGGTGGTGTCAGAGATGGCATAAGTTTTGGTACTAATATTGTGGCCGCAACCGATGATAAAGCAGGGTTTTGTTTTTGTGGTGGGGACGGAGGTGGTGGTTGGAAATGATGAAGCATTGCAATGGTGAAAGACTTCCAAGTGAGGTGTTCGGGCCCTCGATACCATGAATTGAACTAGGAAAAACGGTTCTTCATCAAAGTATTCAACGACAAAAGGGAACCGTTCTTCCTCATATATTGCATATGAGGAGAAGAACCGTTCAACCTCAAAGAGCCAACGAGACGGATTCGAACCGGTGAAGCGAGATAAAGTAGTGGAGTCATTGAGTTCTTCCAAAGCCATGAAGGCTAAGGCTCGATGAAAGCACCAATTGATAGGTTTACGGAGAAAACCTACAAACTCCCAAGAACACAAAAGGAGAAAAGAGACATTTTTCCTTCAATAGTTTTCTTCTTATTCCTTGAATGAAAACCATTACATTACAATTTATAATAAAAGACAACCTAAACATGGGTCCTAAAATTATGCAAGGAAATGTAAATATGTAGAAAGTGGTAACACCATGATCATAGCTATAGTGGCTGAAAATTAGGAAGCACATTTGACCGGGTCATCAGTTAATGATTTGGGTCCAAGATATTGATTTGGTCATGGGTTTTGGTTGTAGTATTGTGGATCGTATCAATACTCCTGCCCTAAAAAACGTCCTTGTTCTCAAGGACGGAATGAACTTCCACGGGGGCTGCCATCCGACTCTTCCAAAAGCGTTCGGTGTAGTCACAAGCAACGACGACGGTGGTCGCCATGGGAGCCGCCAATTGAATCTCCCAACGACATTGGGTGCGGTCTCTACGGTGTGCCATGGTGGCCGCCACTCGCGTTTCCCAGGTACACCTTCACATGTGGCCTCTAGCGATGATCCTTCGAGGCCGGTTAATGGAGAATGAATCCCATCAAAACTATACCTTGGATTTTGATAAACATTATGTGCACCTTTTTCATATGAACCAATTGCATTGAAAATTGCCTTCTGATATTGTAAGGTGTTCACATTGGTTAGACCATTTATGCCAATAACACAAATTTCAACACTGTTTGAATTTCCCTTAGTAGAGCCAACAATCAAAGGTGGTTTGACAATAGCCAGAGATGGTTCATTATCAATCTTGGACGAAATTGGTTGGTTGAGTACACGTGGTGTTAGACGAAATTGGTTGGTTGGTTGAGGTGATAGTGGTGAGTATGTTGGTGTCGGTTCTGGTGTCGTTATTTCTGTTGGTGTATAGGGCGATGGCGGTGTGGTGTTTTGATGTTGTGGCGGTTTTAACGGTGTTTGTGGCGATGAAGAACTGTTGTTGTTGGTTTTGGTGAGAGCAGCAAGGATGAGTTCGGTTTGCTCGGTTTGAGCGGCGATGAGCAAATCTAATTTTGAAGATTGCTCCTTTGAGATGGCGGTAAGGGTTTCGGTCAAGACTGCAATGGATTTTGCTATTGTGGGGTTTTTGTGATGGGGAGGCATGGTGAAGGGTAATGAAAGCACCAATGTTAAGAGACCGATTCGAGATGGTCAATCTCCCTAAGAATATATTAGATTCAAGAAAAGAAAATAGACTTAGACATATATTTTTTGCACCAATGAATCTCTCAATGAAAGCACCAATTGATAGGTTACGGAGAAAACCTACAAACCCCCAAGAACATAAGATGAGATTACAAACATTTTTCCTTCAATAATTTTCTTCTTATTCCTTGAATGAAAACCATTACATTACAATTTATAATAAAAGACAACCTAAACATTGGAAGAAATACCCAAAGTGTTGTGACGTCTTTAAAACAAAAATCTTGTAAGTATCTTCATCCATGCACGATAAAACCTATATTAATGACTTTAAAATTTATTAATATCTAATACCTTTATTTTTTTTATTTCTGATCGTTATCATAAAATTTGGTTCATGAACACTTTTAAATTGGATAGCATCAAAATGTTTTTTTTTCTAGATGACAACCATAATAATAATATTAAGTGTTTATCTATCTATATCTATATCTATATCTATATCTATATCTATATCTATATCTATATCTACATCTATATCTATATCTATATCTATATCTATATCTATATCTATACTATATTATAAAGCATTTCTCAAGGACTTCTTAAATTTTAAGAGGTATAAGTTTAGATGCTTATGATACAACACACAATGCATAAAATAACTACTTTTGAGGGGCAAATATGTCTTTAGAACACCATATTTAATCAAAAGAAAGTCAAGAGTCAAGAGATGTTTATGAAACCTCACTACATTCAATTTTATAATTACATTAAACATATTACATAGAAAACATATAAAAAACAATTCATAATGCTACATCTTTTATTATAATATTTTATATGTAGATACTTTATAAAAGTTAAAGTTTTATAAACTTGATCATACTATATAGAAATCGATAAATCAATACTGGAAGTTGTGTTTTCAATCATGAGGTAACGGTTTGAATTTTGAAAGTATTACGTGACTCATCATCATCATCATCATCATCATCATACTCAGTTAATCCCACCTATAGCAAAGCTAAGGTAGGGTCTGAGGAGGGTAAGATGTAGACAGTCTTACCTCTACCCCTAAGAATAGAGAGGCTGCTTCCATGGAGACCCCGGCTCGATGTGGTTTGGTATCAAGCCTTGGACATAAGGCACAGAACACTTAGCAATCGGGACAAACCCGATCGGTGCATGTACCCCTTTGTCTTTTGGCTATCCACGCCACCACATGATGCATGATTAACCGTCCGTCGTTTTTAACGTTATTTTCACGAAATTAGTAAAATAACGTTAAAACTAGTGCAACTTTACTTTTGCCCCCCAAGGGCCACACATATATACATTATATGCGCACACCGAAAGTGGGGCGTTGAAAGTATTACGTGACTAATCTGGTCTAAACTATATAATCACTGGATTCAATGACCGGAGAAGAAAGCTTATGTTTAATTTAGCCATCTCTAATTATCTATATCCATACACGTAAACATGCCTAATCCGATCTAAACTATATGATCACTGGATTCAACGACCGAAGAAAAAAACTTTTGTTTAATTTAGTCATCTCTAATTATGTTTATGCGTGTTAGGGGATTAGGTTTCCTAAACCCTATATTAGAATTTTTATATTGATGTATTGTACTTGTAACTCCTTATAGCACCCAAATAATAAGAATCGTTATACATTTTACACATTTTTTGTAACATCGCGTAATTTTGTTACTTTTACATATATTTTAAACTCTATGTTTAACAAATTCCAAGTTCGCCTTTACTCGCTTTTTTTATGTTACTCCTACCACTTCTTGGCGAGTCGTCAATATAATTTATCCTAATCAATTTAGAAACTCATTTAGTTAAGATCTTAATATATATAAATATATATATATATATATATATATATTGTTTTAAAAAAAACATATGTAATACTTTAGTTTAAAAAAAAAAAGCATAATATAATTTCCGTTTGACTTTTATCAAACACAGCAACAAACAAATGTGATACTTCGTTGCTTTTGTTTTCTTTTTTTTTTTTTTTTTTTTTTGAACTCGATAACAACATACATACATATGCAATTTGTTTATTTTTTTTCTTTGGACTCGAGTTACAACAGCAGAATTCAAACAATTGTCACCCCATATTTATCAAACTTAACCCCCATTAATCTCTTCCTAACCACCCCATTAACTCTATTTAATACCCAACCAACTCACCCCACTTATAAATACCACTCCTCTCCACCCTCTAATCCTTTGTTCATCCATAATATCTCTACAATCCCTCTCTAATCCTCCAAGTTTTGAGCAAACTTCCTGATTACACATCAGTAAGTTTTCCAAGCTCAAACCTTCTTTCTCCTCTATTTTTTCTTCTCTTTTATATCCAAAACTCCTTGGAGAAACCTCTAGGATCTTCCCCATATTTATCCACAAAAGTGTGAAAAGGGTCGAGCACCTAAAAGAGGTCTCAAAGGTGGTTGTTTTCTGAATTATGCTATATAATAATATAAACATATACTTTCAAGTTTCTATCTTACTAGTTTATTGATCTTTGGAAGGTTTGTGGTTACACCCTACCTTACCAACTCTCTTGACCCTTCTTGTGCTATGGATTTATCCACACTAGAAAGGGGAATCCCGTGTCCAAAACCCACGTTTATTCCATAAGCGAAGTGGTTATGACATGAACCTATCAAATGGATTCACATTCCTAACTTTATACCATCCGAATCATCTATGATGGTTTTGTGCTTGGTCTAAATTAATCTCATGACCATCCGAATTGCCCTAAAGGCAATTTGTGCTTGGTTTGCCTAAAAGGCTTGCATGACTCTCGTGAATCTATAATCTAAACTCGAACCTAAGACCCTTATTTCTCTAATTCTAGTTAACCAAGGCTAAGGAACTAATCTCCCAAGACTCGTCTTTGGAACCTTACTAAACGCACCCAAAGGTGAGTTCATACTTGTCCCCCTTTTATCCTTTATTCTTTGGGGCTCAACATGTATCACTATCAAAACTCAAACGATTTTAAACTCTACAATCTATTATGCTTAGTCTAAAGTCTATCATATTCTAAATTCTATCATGCGCAACCTAAAGTCTATTATACGCTTGTACGCTATGCTATGTAGAATTATTTACTCTAACATACAAATGTTCATATAGTTGACAACCCACCTTGCATGTATAGCGCTATAGAATTGGCTATCGCCCCCTACATGGGTCATGTTAAGCAAAATTCTTCGTGGCTAGTCGCCGTTTGTATGGTTCTCTTGCACATGCCTATAAGCAAAACTTTATTATACTATGTATGTATGTCAAAACTAGTATGCTCACCAATGTTTTATGTGTTGACGGATATTTTATACATGTTGCAGGAAATATTTATTGCAGGACATTCAAGAAAACTACTTAGGATTGGACATAGAAACTCACTCTAGTTCAAGTTATCATATTCTTGTTGTTGTATTTTTCGTTATTTGAACTACTTGTATTTCTATTTTTAGACAATAAATGAAATTCTATCTTTAAACTATATTGTCACAAAATCTAGTGTCATGAAGTCTTTGAACAATCTATCACAAGTCGCGCACCGATGTATTCCGCCATCGGTTGGGGTGTGACATTTTTGTAGGTTACGATTTTAGTAAAGTCTGGCTCACAGTGCATCCTACTATCTTACTAATCGTTTTCAAAAGATGAGAATCTGCAGAGAAAATTAATGAATATATATAGTTTGATACAATTATTCTTTACTTGAGATGAGAATACTCATGTCATGTAGTTACAAGTATTTTTTTTTAACATAACATAGCATTTAAACAAAAAGTTTTGGATGTATTTTACATCACAATGAATTGATACATTTTGATGCAATTTTTACTTCCACCGCAACGCGCGGGTTACTCGCTAGTTAAATGTAACGTGTTAGAATAATTTAGTAAAAGGGTTGGAAGACGATTTTATTCATATAACTCAAGTTTTTTATTTCTTTTCTTTTTTTACTAAACTACTAGATCTATAACATCAAGAGAACTAAATAGAGTTTGTCAAGTTAACCATGCTTGTATAGTTTAATTTTTTGTATTGTTTTAATGCCCTAAGCTGTTGTGGTAGATGTAATAGTGACAGAATATAAAACGAAAATAAAACTCTCGGTGAAAGAGGAGGATAGGGTAGTGATATAGGAAGATGAAAGTGTCGGTCACTCTTTTTATGAGAGTCTCAATGATGAAGACCGGTGGTCGAACAATGTAGTTGGTGTATGTAACAAAGTTGATTTCATTATGATGCAGTTGGTTGACATACGAAATTTATTCTTAAGTTACTATCTTCATGACTGATATTTTCCTACTCTTGTGTTCGAATTGGAATATTTTGATAGTCATGCGTTTTTTATTATTTAATTGTGATATACGTATGATTTTTTTTTTTAACAAAAGTACTATAAAATTACGAGAGGCATGATAAACTAACATAAAACAAGTGTCGCATTGTAAATTATAATTAACGCCGCATCGTGCAACACTAACATTTTATTATTTGCTTCAATATAAGTCGTCCCGTATTAGCGTAGCAAAAATACTTAAACAAGGCTTATGTATGTAGGTTCAAGTATATTTTCATCGCATATTAGATAGAATATAATAATAGAACAGAAATGAAAAATCATCATTGTTTGCTGTTTTCTTCGGGAGCCAAATGTAGAGCGTTTATATTATCGTTGACAACCTAACAATAGAGAGTGAGATGTTAAATGATAAATTGCAAATACTAACATTGAAACCATTGAACCATCATAAGCCAAATGAGACCTTACTAAAACATGGTTTGGGGTCTGGGGATGAACCCCCATGTATAGCACTAATACTTTCTGGCGACCTAAGTGTATGTTAAATGATAAATTGCAAATGATAACGCTGAAATCATTGGAGCATCATAAACCAAATGATAAAACATGGTTCATTTAAAAAATGATAGAAAATACTAGTAAAGGTCCCTTCTCAATAACCATCTTTGAACTCGTGTTCATTTTTAAAAATAGACCAGACAAATTAATCCTTATGAACTCTATTGTGTATTATCGTGAAAAGTTTTAACTCTATCTTTGAACTATCATGTGTAAATCATAAATTTCGTCAATCTATTGAGTTAAAACAAAGCGTCATCGTTGAGTTGTGGATTAGTTTGTGAATGCGTATGTAAATGAAAGATGTGAGAATGGTAAATGAGATTTTGTGAAGTGTAGCTAACTATCTTTTTTTAAAAGTAGGATGTTAGAGAGAACCATTTTGTATTTGCTAGTAATCAATAATTTATGATTAAGTATTTGTTTGTAATCACATAAATGGAGATTTTGCTATCAGTAGAGGCAAATATGAAGGGAATAATATTATATTATTAGTTTGTGTATTAAATTTGTTTAAAAAAAAGGCTAATAAAAAAATTACAACTCATTCTCAAGCCTCCCCACCCCCATGAAATCCCCACTGTGAGACGCCACCAGAGAGTGGTGTAGATGGGCTTGAAGCCCCCCCCCCCCCCCCCCCCCACACACACACACACCCACCCCCACACACTTCCTGCACTATTAGGAATTATAGAAGGGAGTAAAAGTCAAGTAGGTGAAGGTTGGTGGGGTTACAACTCTAACCCCTCCTAAGTCGATTTTCAAGTTTCCTTCATTGCATTTGCCATGACTCGTGTGGGGTTTCTCTATGATTGTTGTGTGGTGGTTGTTTTTAATGTGATGGTGCTTTAGTGTTAGAGTGGTGGTTCGCGTGGTTTTTTTTTTTTTTTTTTGCCTTCTTGGTGGTGGTTGCGTCATTTTTCTAGCTTTTTTCTAGTCGTGGTGGAATAAAATTTTCTTTTGCAGTTAAAAAAGAACATAACATGTGTGTATATATTATATATATACCAACTCTTTTTTGTATTAGATGATCTTTTAGTCTCTTTTCTTGTATGATTTTTTTGAACGGCTAATGTTACTCTCCACTATATACATTGTCTAGATTTGAACTTAGGACCTCCCTTTAAAATGCATAAGCCTCTACCAAATGAGCTACCCTATATTGACCTATTTCAGTATATGTGATTGATTATTTTTTTATATATCATGTACAAGTAATTATGTAGGGTTCTACTTAAAATTGGTTAGTATATAATGCTTAGACACCATCATTGTTAATATAAGTAAGAACTAAGAACAACAAAAGTATATTAATAGACTGCCTAGCCCGTATGGCTTGTATCGCGGGTGGATATCGTCAAAAGAGGAATGATCCCTCACTTGTGGCTCAATGGTTGTCAGCTTAAATCTTCTTTGGGAGACTTTGAGTTCGATTCCCGTAAGCTCCATTTGAGGGTATTGCCAAGTGATGGTCGAAACTAGCCTACTTGTAGGTGCCAGGTTCGATTCTGATGCCCCCCCGGTTTTTTCTACTACCGTGCATTTACTCCAGAAAGGCTTGTCTCTTGTGGAGGGTGCAACATCTGTAAGTGGCAGGTGGCGGGAAATTTTCCGGGTGGAAGCCTTAGTGCCCCTTATGCGCAGCCTCGACTCGCTTGTGGGCCGGCCACTCTCGTGTCAGCGTGGGCCCGGTTAAGACAACATAGTCTGACCATTGGAGAGTGGCTAGGGGACTCCCCCTTCTGGGGGGTTGTGATGATCTCTGCCACAACATAGAAAATTCGCCATCCAAAAAAATTATTGAACACTCAACAAATCAACACGTGATAATTTACATGAGTTTTGTTAGTTACCGAATCACTATACTATACTAGTGGTGGTGCCCGCGCGTTGCGGCGGGTTCGTTACACGTAAAGAACTTAATTAGCATCAGTTTGGTTTGTTACGGTTTCAACACTCGGTATAGTGACTGAAATAAGAATCTAAAAATATAAGTTTGGTTCATTACCAGTATCGGCATACGCTATAACAACCAAAAAAGAAAACCACAGAAGATAAAGTCGCAATATGAGAAAAACGATACCTAGACGTGTTCGCTTAGTTGTGACGATACAAAAAGTGGGTAGTCTAAATGATACACTTTATTCTTAGTTTAATTCGCCACTATCATCCACGCTATATGCCATATATTTTTCTTTTTTGCGTGCAACATTCCTGGTTACAATACCACAAACTGAAGCTTTCATTCGCATGAAAATTCCAATAAGTGGTTGACCGTCTTGGTTCCATTTAAGTAAACATAAGCTAATTTTTACACCACAAAATGAGTTGATGTGTTCACATTGAAACATGCAGACGGTTTATAATTTTTTTTTCTGCAAAATGAGTGGTCGGTTGTCCGTAGTCAAAAGCAAGAAGTTCATTTCTTTACTGTATGTTATAGTCGGAGTATATGCTTCGTTTAGTGGCGCTAATTCTGTTTTAGCCTAAAATCAGCATGTAAGTGCCTTTCTTATAAACTCTGATCCAGATAAAACATAAAAAAAGTTAGGCCATAACAAATAGAAGAAATTATGATAACATTAACATTAAAGTAAAATAAATTAGAGTTCATGTTAGAGAAAATAAATGAATATAAAATAGTTATCATTTGACCTGCATATTGACCTGCTAATTGCACAAACTCCTTACATTGTCCATTTTTTTTTTTTGAGGGGGTTGGTTTGTTTTAATATGCAACTCATTGTAGCCCACATAGTGAGTTTTATTCACATAAACAGTATCTTAAATCCATATATAAAACAATTTCAACTACAGAGTTCAATTGGAAATCTTATATAATAAACATTTCTACATAGATCTACATACAAAAAGTCCCCATATGTAAAAAAAAAAAAAAAAAAACATAATGACAACATCCTACTTATTAATATAGAATCCTTGCATATCAGTTAACTTACTCACCTACAGATATTCAAGATATTTGTTTAAAATTTGTACACAATCCACTTACTTACACATATGTATAGCTAGTACACATCATTGTTATGTAAAAAAATTCTTCATAAATCAACATATGTAACTTTGAAGTGGGAACTAACCAATATATAATAAGTAATAGCAAGATGATAACAATGTAAGATCACTAAAGCATTTCACCTTGCAGTACATGGTTAGTAAAGCATTTTACCTTGTAGTCCATGGTTTGTATCAAGCATTTCACCAACTTAAATTGAATCTCTTACCCATTATGATGACTTTTTGTCTACATATCATCTCTAGTTTTCTTGTTCCATTAACATCACCTTTATTATATATTTTAATATAAGTAAAACACAATCAATGAATAATTGATTAGGAGAGCTCTTCATATGGCCTAAGAGGGAAGGTGAAGGAGTTAGGGGTACTATAGGAATGATATTTAGCTTTTAACTAAAAACAAAATATAAAATTACTCTACTAACCCTCTAAGTGTCTTAATTGTCCCCAATATCCCTATAATACCCTTATGAAATAAGCTTTATTCTCTTATACATTGTTGCTTTAAAAATTGTACCCATGTTAAAATTCCAATATGGTACATCACTCCTCCTTTATAATGTAACTAGTGGGGAACCCCGCGCGTTGCTGCGGAGAGACAATTTGTAGCACGATACATGTTACTGTTAGTTTATCGATCATCTCATGATATATTGTGTAGTATTTGATTTTAAAGGCGTGCTAGATCTAGTAAATATATTGTTAATGGATTTTATTTTTAAGATGGTTCTTGGACTTGTAGAAAATAAATATAAACAAACTATTAATTTAGGTAAGAACTACTAAACTTGGTTGAGAATATGACAACAAATTATGTCATGTTGCCATTACCGGTAAATATCATAATTGTCATTACTGGTAAATATTGGTTTTATATGTTTTATAAAACTATGAGTAACTTTTAATTAATCAAACAAGTTAAGTGGTTTTAGTTTTTAAACAATATCTATTTAACCAATTTGTGAAAAATGGGTTGTTACCCAAGATTTAACCACCATATATTCTTTGCATTTATACCCAACATGTCTAAATAATATAAATATCGAGTTATGAAAGACACGGAGGTTATGAATGTAAATAGTCACCACATTAATGTTAATTTCCTTATCAATTTTATAATTATGTTTAAATTAATTTCTTCAACAATTTAATCTTTAGGTAGAAAGACAATTTTACCCCCTAAATGACTTCAATAAGAATTGTACTATAAGCAATAAAGGTTGTATTTACTTAAATTTTTCGGGTATCCTTCACTGATGCTTTATACTATAGTATAGAAGATAAAGATTCGGGTTGATTCATTAGCGTGAGCGTGAATTTATGGCTTTTCGATTTCTTATTTCTTAACACAAATAACATAAGTAATTAACACATAGTTAAGTTTTTGTTTTCTCATTAAGATAGTGTTTAATTTATTTTATTAATTAGAATTAGAACTTAAGCAATATACAATTGCCGAAAGCAAAATAATATTGTGAACCACACTCCATACAACGTTTAACAAGAACATTAAATAGATCAACAAATACCTTAAAAGTCTTAGAACAAATATAGTTTACGTATAAAGTTAATCTAGTAGCAACCAACATACAAGTTATATAAAACATAAGAAAAAGAATCTAGACATCATGTATGAAAGAAAGAAATAATGAAAGAAGAGAGAACTTTATTCATTGATATGTTTTATATACCAAATGAAAGACTATTATTTATAAGGTTATAAACATTGAAAGATATGTAAGTTATGTATGTAGAGAGTCACCACATTATTTATATACCAAATACATGGCCACTATTTATAAGACTATAATATTGATACAAACATAATAAAGACATGGAGGTTATGAATGTAAAGAGTCACCACATTATTGTTACTTTCCTCATCAATTTTATAATTATGTTTAAATTAATTTCTTTAACAATTTAATATTTAGGTAGAAAGACAATTTTACCCCCTAAATGACTTCACTAATGCTTTATAATATAGTATAGAAGATAAAGATTCGGGTTGATTCATTAGCGTCAGCGTGAATTTATGGCGATTTCTTATTTTTTAACACAAATAACATAAGTAATTAACACATAGTTAAGTTTTTGTTTTCTCTTTATGATAGTGTTTAATTTATTTTATTAATTAGAATTAGAACTTAAACAATATACAATTGCCGAAAGCAAAATAATATTGTGAACCACACTCCATACAACGTTTAAACAAGAACATTAAATAGATCAACAAATACCTTAAAAGTCTTGGAACAAATATAGTTTACGTATAAAGTTAATCTAGTAGCAACCAACATACAAGTTATATAAACATAAGAAAAAGAATCTAGACATCATGTATGGAAAGAAAGAAATAATGAAAGAAAAGAGAACTTTATTCATTAATATGTTTTATATACCAAATGAAAGACTATTATTTGTAAGGTTATAAACATTGAAAGATATGTAAGTTATGTATGTGAAGAGTCACCGCATTATTTTTATACCAAATACATGACCACTATTTATAAGACTATAACATTGATACAAACATAATAAAGACATGGAAGTTATGAATGTAAAGAGTCACCACATTATTGTTAATTTCCTCATCAATTTTATAATTATGTTTAAATTAATTTCTTCAACAATTTAATATTTAGGTAGAAAAACAGTTTTACCCCTAAATGACTTCACTAATGCTTTATAATATAGTATAGAAGATAAAGATTCGGGTTGATTCATTAGCGTCAGCGTGAATTTATGGCGATTTCTTATTTCTTAACACAAATAACATAAGTAATTAACACATAGTTAAGTGTTTGAGCATGCATATATAGATTTATAGAGTTAACTATTTCATGGCGTTCAAGGAGACCATGTTGATTGAAATTGAAGAAAGTCTCCATACCCTTCTCCAACCATCATCTCTATCATCTGTCCTTCATGTCCATTTGTTCCCTGCAACTTCAGTTTTCATCCCATGCAGTAAGTGAAAGTAATATTTATAATTTTGTCCGTTTTATTTAGTTAACAATATATATGATTCAAGATACACAACTTTTTAACAAGGATAGTTAGGAAAGCATTCTGTTACCTTCACAGGGGCCATATCATCCAATTCAGTAGAGTTGAGGTCAATAGGTCATAGAACATGCTGGCTTCTGAAAGCTTCATGGAGAGAAACTAAAAATGCATAAAGAAGAGAAAAAAACTGTACTAATTAATCTTGAAAAATATTTTCTCATCAATAATTCTGAATATTGTTTTGTTTATTGTCTTAATTGTTAGTTGCACAATTAAATTACCTCAATTTGATTATGCAACGATCCAACATAGTTGATAATTACATCTAACATCACTGACATTCCCATTGTCTATAGCAAATAACTAAATTTAAATGGAGCAAAACAATGAAATATTATGAAGATAAATTTTTGTAATTGTCAAAGAACATATGGACAAGTAGAAAAAAATGTATATATGTATATAAAGATTAATTCATATCTTTATACCTTGTAGCATTCGGGAACCACATCTTGCAAACGTCTTAACTTCTCATTGATTTTTTCTCTTCTCATCTAATGAAGACATAATTTTTTTGGACAAAACAATGTTTCAAAACATGAAATTAGATCTAAGATTTTGTTTGAGGTTATGAAAAGACTATTAGCATTCAAGAAATTGATTACAATTAAGTATATATAATAATATAGATGAGGTATTGAAAGGTCTCACATTTAAGATCATCATAGATTAGGTTGTATTTTGTGTTTTAAAAGTTGGACTTAAGGGCATAATTGGGATAAGATTTTAGGATGTGAGGTATTAGATTATGTTAAATTTACTAATCTACCCTCCCAAGTGTCTTAATTGTCATAACTATGCCAATAACACCCTTAATTGTTTTGCTTAAATATGTTGTACATATTGTTTGTTAACTTGTACCAATGACAAAATTACAATATGGTACATCACTCTTCCTTAATAAGATAATATAGATAATGTATTATAGATTATGAAACCCTTTTAACGACCAACCGTAACAAAAATGGTTTTATCTTATTCATACCACAAGTATAGTTTCAGACGGAACCAAACATTATTCATGTGGTGGTATCATAATTTGAACACCTTTAGAACAACAAAAGAAAAGGTAGCTAGCCCCTTTCCAACATATATGACGTTGAGACTCCCACCACAATTATAATAAGTTATCTTGTTAATAAAATTCAAGCATTCATACAATCAAAATGTATAATAATCAAGAATATCGCAGAAAAATCTTGCAATTCAAGATCGGGGACCAATATGAAAGAATTTGGATCCCAAACTGTTTACTACTAGTTGTCCAATCGAATATTTCATTAGAACGTCGTTGCCGTCCGTATCTTGTGGCCTTCAACTTTAACACAAAGTAAAAGTTATGTGAAGTTACACCATTTCTATCCCTTAGTAATATAACACATTACTGAAGAAAAAAATGTACATGGAAGACATACTGGTCTTTGAAGTTATAGGTTGACTACTTTTACGTTCTAAGGTTAAAATCATATGCATATCGTATACCACCATTCAAAGGGAAAAAGAAAACGCAAGAGTAATGTAACACCATTCAAAGGGACAAGAAAACGCAAGAGTAATGCAATCCAAGGTAAGGGCTCGAATACTAAACTACAAGTAGTTGATGTTTTTGTTCCTAATCATTTGGATCGCCTCAGGATTACAAGAGTTTTAAACCATGCCAAGCTACTACTTTCCTATTTTTTTATGTTTTAATAGAGTTTAAGATACAAAGGCTCGTTATCGTGCAAAGTGTACGAAGGGAGTATATAGGGTGCTGCTTATGAATTGGTCGTGCGCAATTTTTGAATTTTGGTCATGCGTGATTTTGATTGCGTACGGGTTATAGTGTTACGATGAGTTTTCTGACATCGGAAGGTGTACGTGGTAATGCCAGTGGTGCTGACTGTCAATAAAATGGTGGTAGATTGTTTTCAAGTGTGTGATGAACGATGACAGTTGAAGGTGGTTAAACCGGTTATGGACTGACGGGTTGTAGATGGTGGTTGTCAATTGAAAGGTTGGTGATGATGTTACACTTAGGAGGGTGACAAGGAAGGTAAATAATATAATTTGACATCATGAAATCAAAACAACTTTAACAAACTATAGGAATGTTAATTTCCTTGCCATTCTCATTGATTTTTAATCAATATATAATACAAGATATCTCCTTATTTTTGGGAGATTTGTTACACAATCATGAGAGATAAATACAATACATATTTGACATAAATACAAATTACTAATACACCCCCACAGTTGAAGCGTCAGGAGGACCGATGCTGAGACTGGATCGGAAATCATCAAAAAGAACCCGAGTGAGACCTTTGGTGAAGATGTCAGCAACCTGATGACGGGATGGAACATGTAGGACGCGAACATGTCCATGTTGAACTTGCTCGCGGACAAAGTGAATGTCCAGCTCGATATGCTTCGTACGTTGATGTTGTACAGGATTGCCGGAGAGGTAGACTGCACTGACGTTATCACAGTAGACTAGCGTGGCTCGAGACAATGGATGATGAAGCTCAAGTAAAAGATTGCGCAGCCAGCAAATGTCTGCCACAACATTCGCAACACCCCTGTATTCAGCTTCAGCACTGGACCTGGAGATGGTAGCTTAACGCTTGGAGGACCAGGAAATAAGATTGTCACCAAAATACACGCAATATCCAGATGTAGAGTGGCGTGTGTCTGGGCAACCAGCCCAATCCGCATCAGTATATGCCACTAAAGAAAGATTGGGTACTGGTCCGAGATGAAGACCGTAAGAAGGAGTACCCTGCAGATATCTAATAATGTGTTTTAAAGCATTCCAGTGGTCCTGGCGAGGATCGTGCATGTGCATACAAATCTGCTGAACATCATACGATATGTCCGGTCTGGTGAACGTGAGATACTGCAAAGCACCAGCGAGGCTTCGATATGTAGAAGGATCATCATGAGGTGGACTAGCTGTGGCAGAAAGTTTTGACTGTGTATCAACAAGAGTGGCAACGGGTTTGCAGGAATCCATGGCAGCACGATGAATAATGTCTTGGACATATGCCTGTTGCGAGAGAAACATTTGATTACCAGTACGAGTGACTTGAATACCCAAGAAGTAGGAAAGAGGCCCCAAGTCCTTCATAGCAAATTCGCCAGACAAGGTTTGCAAGAGCCGTGTGCGTAATGCCTCAGTAGACGTTGTAAGAATAATGTCGTCCACATAAATCAGAAGATACGCGAGATCATTTCCGTGGCTATAAACAAAGAGAGAATTGTCTGATTTGCTTTGTGTGAATCCCTGCAAGAGAACAAAGTCTGTGAAACGTTGATACCAGGCTCGAGGAGTCTGTTTGAGACCATATAATGACTTTCGAAGGCGACAGACATGGTCCGGAAAATCACGGTGACGAAAGCCCATGGGTTGGTGCATGTAGACGGTCTCCTCCAAGTTGCCATGTAGGAACGCATTAGTAACGTCCAACTGATGAATGAGCCAAGACTTGGAGAGGGCCAAGGAAAGAACCAACCTGATGGTAGATGGTTTGACTACCGGGCTAAAAGTTTCGCCACAATCTATACCCGTCTGTTGTTTACGACCATCACATACTAAACGAGCTTTGTAACGCTCCAAACTGCCATCCGACCTGAATTTATGTTTAAATAACCACATGCAACGAATAATATTCATGTCAGGTGTTCTAGGTACTAACTCCCAGGTCTTGTTTTTAATAAGTGCACTAAATTCGTCGGACATAGCATTATGCCATTCGGGAGTGGACAAGGCAACCCGAGGGTTTTTGGGTAGAGGAACGATGGTGGCAGTGTGAAGGTTAAAGTGGTGTTTAGGTTTGTGAATACCACTCATGGAGCGAGTGTGTATGGTACGGGTGGGTGGTAGAGGAGGTGGGACGGGTACAGTGGTAGACTGATGGTGCGTATAAGGGACAGGAGGAGTGGGTGGGCTGGACGATATGGGTGAAGTGGGCAGAGGGTTTGTTTGGGCTTCGGAGGGTGTTATGGGTGGAGATTGGGCCGGAACAGTGGGCTGGTCCTGGGTGGTGGAATGGGTGGGCTGATCAGAAGGCTGAGATGTGTTAGAGGTAGTGTGAGATGGGCCAACAGTTGTGGGCCGAGGAGGGGAGGAAAAATTGGGCTCGGGAGAAGGGTGGGTAGTGGGTACGGGAGTAACAGGTGGGGAATGGAGTTTATTTTTGTGTTGGAGGTGATCCCAAACCAAGGGATTGATTGTGGGATTGAGAAAATCGTATGAGGGTGGTTTCGTTGGGGATTGTATGGTGTAGGGAAAAAGGGATTCTTCAAAGTGAACATGTCTTGAAATAATAAGTTGGTGAGATGTAAGATCAAGACATTTGTATCCACGATGATTGGTGGGGTAGCCAAGAAAAACACAAGGATGAGATCTATAGTCAAGTTTGTGTATTTTGGTGGATGGGGCGAGGGGGTAGCAGAGGCATCCAAAAACACGAAGGTGATCGTATTCTGGAATGCAATTGTAAAGGAGAGTGGTGGGGGATTTGAAGTTGTGAAGTTTGCTAGGTAAGATATTTAGGAGATATGTGGCGGTTTCAAGAGCATGATGCCATAGGTTGGAAGGTAAGGAGGCTTGGGCAAGGAGAGTACGAATCATGTTGTTAATGGTGCAGATTTTGCGTTCCGCTTTACCATTCTGAGAGGAGGTGTAGGGACATGAAAAACGAAATTGCATGCCGTTATGATTACAAAAATTGTAAAAGTTTTGATTTGCATATTCAGTTCCATTGTCACATTGAAATTGTTTGATTTTACTATTAAATTGGGTGTTTATGTGGTTGTGAAGAGTAGTGAAGGTTTGAAAGACTTGAGATTTATTAGATAAGGGGAAAGTCCACAAGAAATTAGTAAAATCATCCAAAAACAAAATATAATATTTGTGGCCACCCGTACTAAGTATATGGGAGGTCCATAAATCACTGTGAACAATGTCAAAAGCAAAACAAGTAGAATTCATAGAATCATAAAACGGCAGTTTAACACTTTTGCCAAAAACACACGATTGACAAGGTGACTTATTAAGTTTTCCATAATCAATAAATGAAGACAATTTCAAGGACTTGAGTAGATTGTCTCCAGGATGTCCCAAGCGTTGATGCCAACGATCTTGAGAGACAACAACAAAAGAAGAAGGTTGAGTGGTCTTGAGGGGAAGTGGTTGAGTCAGGGGATATAGATCGCCGGTGCTATTGCATCGTAGGATAGGAGCCCGGGTTTTGAGATCCTTCACAAGAAAGCCAAATGGGTCAAATTCAATAGAAACCAAAATTATCGGTGGTAAGGCAACACACAGAAATTAGGTTTTTAATTAAATTAGAGGCAAAAAGGACATTGTTAAGTTTGAGGGGAGGGTATAGGGGTGGGAGGACTTGGTTGCCTTGGGCCACTACAGGTATGGTCATGCCATTTCCAACTATAATATATTTGTTAGTGCAAGTATTAAAAGTAGACGAAGAGTATATACCTTGCTCATTTGCAGAGTGGGAGGAGGCGCCAGTGTCCATTACCCCATGGTCCGGTGGGTTTAGAGCCAGAGAGTAAAGGGCCTGTTCAATATCTGTTGGAGAGTACCCTGTGAGGTGAGCCTGATCGGGGCGAGTGTAACGCCCAGCTTTTTCCCTAATATAATAATATTAATATTTTAATCATTAAACGATTTTAATTAATTAACAATAGTATCTCGTTAACAAGAAATACATCCTTATATATTAACAAATTTAATTATTTAAATTCGTCAAATAACGCGTCGTAAGTAATAACACGCTAGTAAACCGACACTTATCTTTGTAAATTTTAAGCGTGACTAAAAATATAAATATATAGCCCAAATGATAGTTTTAAATCAGACTACAATTGTAAAACTTATGAAATAATTATGTTTTGACAACGGGTCCAGTTCATAAACGAGACCCGAGTCGGTACGAGTTCGTATACGAGATGCATTCCACTTAACCTACCCAAGACCCTACCTAATTATTATTTAAGCACCTTAATTCTCATTCTTCTTCACTTCATCATCAACACAAAAACCCTAGCCATCACCACCACTACCCTTATTTTCCTTCTTCCTTCCTTACCTTCATTATTTTCCTTTTTACACAAATACACTCACAACCAATAGACAATCACCATCACAATTGAACCTCCTACATTTGAATTGTTCCTCCCTCGTCCTCTAAATGGCAGCAGCGACCCCCATACCCCTCCACCATTAAACTCACCTCTCTCTCTCTCTACCCTCTCTTCCCTCTCTAGCTCTGCAGCCGCCTACGACCACCACCTGAGCCACCAGCCCCCACCGACAACTACCATCTCCTTCTTTAGATCTGCAGACGCCAATAATCACCACCACCCGAGCACCCTATCGACGCCATATACCATTCCCTGCTCTCATCTCGATCTCACCCTCCTTCTCCGTATAAGTAGCAGGCCGGCCACCACCTTGCTTGGTGGTGGCGGCGGCGCAAAGATTAGGCCTAAAAATGGGCATGGATGTCGGGTGGTTGGGGTCCCGGCTAGTAGTTGGATTCGGGTCTGGTCTTTGCCTTCTTCTGGTTCGGGTATAGTGCAGCAAGGTGAGTTCATTGGTTGATGGTTCCGGGTCAGATTGGTGGTGGCGCAACAGCTGGATTCAGGTCGCGTTTAGTGTGTGTTCCCGAGTCAGGTTTGGTCTGGTGTTATGGTCGGTCAAGATGGATTCAGTTTGGGTTCTTCTGTTCTTGTCTATGGGTCAGGTCTTGGGCTCGGGTGTTCGCTGACCATAGACGGACAAGTCAGCAGCAACATAGTTTCCGAGTTAGGTTCATGGTGCATCGTTTTTGGGTGAGTTCTGGTGTTGGTTTAGCGTTAGTAGTTGGAGGCGAGGCGGAATGGTGGTCTGTTTCCAGAAACTGATCCAGGTCTTTCGGTCAAATGGTTCTAGATCCGGTCAACTCTGGTCAACAGTCAACACTATTGACCAAGTCAAACTTTTGGTCAACTGCGGTCCATATTCGGGTCAGACTTGGTCAACACGGAACCTCGGGCAGATTACTTTTGTTTCGCGAATAAATATCGGGAAGGTATAACGTGTCGCGACTCTTGTTTAGTTATTTTTTTTTTGTTTTGTAGTACATTGTATATAAATATATAAATTGCAAGCACTTAAACGAACCGAGCCGAATTATAACAAAACTTACCTTTATTGATAAGCTTGGATTTTGTTAATAATAAATATTAGTACTAGAATGCTCAAATGTCGAACTATATGCATACATAAGCATTACTTGTCGAGCGCAAAATTCTTGTTTGTTATAGTTTAATGAGTTAATCAATTGTCGTGTTTAAAAGCTTAGTCAACTATTATAATTGTACATTTGATGTTTTGGGAAAATATAGACAACTTGAGTTGTCTGGTTTCTTACAAAAACAGAGGAGACTCTGCCCAAATTTTTATAAAATATAAGGAACATATCTGACGCTTAGATAGTTCCGTATAAATAAAGCTACATTTTACTAATAGATTTAATCCAAACATTATTTCATCATAAGTCATAATATATGTACACACACATACTATCCAACTACGAAGCGAATTAACGTTCGACTCAAGCTACACAAATATTAATTCTTTATCCCAAAATGTGTTTTTAACGATAACTTCAAGTCAAGACATAATATGTTAAAATAATTACTTCGAATAACTACACATACGAATATATTTTGTGAAACCAAACCAAGTTATTATCGGTTCGTTAAGTTATACACATTAAGACACGTATTATTTACAATACGAGTCTAGGTGGTTGAATCAACTATCTTTACAACCAAGAAACGAAACACGCTTATTTGCACTAGACTTTAAGGCATCATTTATTTGTAATAGGATACAAGATGCTCAATTAATTCAAGTTCAGACTTTTGTTTTGCTAGTACCTACACGGTGAATTTCAGGTGAGTTTTACATAGCCCCTTTTCTATTTATCACCGCTTTTTGGGGTGAAACATGTTACCACATCATTTATGCAATTCGATCATCAATGTGTCTATGTGCTTTCTATGTTGCATTATGTCTTGAGCATGATTAGAGTAAGCACCATTCTAGCATAATCATTAACTCCGTACAAGCCGACGGTATACATTGATAGATCTATTGGACTGACAATCCCACCCGGATACGTGCCTCCTACAAAGGTAGCGTGGGTGTTTGTTATCGCATAACATATTCAATTGGACCATGAGCGTATGGTATGTATCATATTACAACAGTCATCAGGGTTGATTATGCACTCGATTTATTTCTAGTATGTTCTCATATATGGGCTAGATTGACATGACACATGAATTGCACAACATTTTTATTCGATTATCAAAACCTATGTAATTCTCACCAACTTTTGTTGACCCAAAATATTTTCAAATTTAACATGTTTCAGGTTATAGCTTGCTCGAAGATTAGAGTGTATGCTTGAAGATGCGTAGCTAGTATTTGTTATTTTGATGTACAAATTCTTAGAACAATTGTATGTAATTTATTTAAATCATTTATTGAAACTTATTATTTACCATGAGCTAGTGAACAATCATCAATACGTGACATCCCGATGTTTCCGCCATCGGTTGGGGTGTTACAGATTGGTATCAGAGCCATGGTTATAGGGAATTAGGTTATTAGAAAAATAATCTAGTCTATAACCATAGGATTTAAACCAGTACTTGCTTCTATTACTTGTAACCCTATTTGCTACCTTATCCTTATCTCTATCTCTATTCTCATCCTTATTCTTAGCCTAACTTAGTCTTGCCTACTCTCTTTCACTTATTTGCTGCAATCCTAACGTACTTCTAGATTATTAGAGCGAATTCCTTGGACTTAGATCTGATCAGTTTGATAAGCCAACATTATCGTTTATTCGTGGTTAAATATCTACAATCTTTGTGTTTCATTTCTATCATCTCCCTCTCATTTAAATCACAAGATTTAAATCTCAAAATTTTCGCAATTCAAATTTATTTCCTTCCACATATAATCCCCTCGTTAGTCTACATTCCATGAACCATTTGTGGATCTCAAAATCATATTTCATTTTACAAACTTGTAATATTACCCGCTTGTTTAATCATTTTCAACATCCAATCCAAATCGTATATTTCTCTTTACAACATATTGCATATTCTACTTCTTAAATCATATTACATTACATTTGGGCCAATTTTATTTTAAACCTCCTCCTTACATTTTTTTTAAAGGCATCCTCAACCATAAAATTTCATCATGTTCAAGATTTTTAATATCCTTGTCCAAACTATAATCTCATAACCTGTTTATAAGAGATATTCTAACACCAACACTGAAGAGTACTAAACTTTCTCAAAAATTCATCACCTGAGGATTTTACAAACTATAGCAAATAGATATTTTGTCAAAGAGTCTTTTATTTTCACAAAAACTATTTTCTAATTTCCAAATGTTTATGTAACAATTTATTGACGTAACAGATGATTTACGATAAAAATGTTTTAATCTATTAAGAATGACTTCTTTTATGTATTACTCGAAGCCTATTATACAAAACGTCTGAACAGATTCTTGATTTTTGAAATCCGACATCGTGTTTAAAACCTATGACTCATCGAAATATTTTGATCTAAATCAATTTAGTTGTACAATTTAAAGACTTTTGTTTTATATACCAATTTAGAAAATAAAAATCTTTTCATCCACAGGAACAAAATTTACTCTGCAATTTTTCCATTGACACATACTTATTTTAAAACTTGTTCGAACTATTACAAATTTTTGGCAAATACCGCAATCATGTTTTCTCATACGCTTGTATCTAACTATTTATTCAAACCCCACGATTCTTCTGCATGATCACCTTATTACTTGCGTCTTTTTGAAACCCTATAAATTAAACCCTTTATCAACCATTTACACGTTCACCATTTTTCACAACTTTGATTATACTTTGAGTTTTCATCATCTCTCAAAATCCAAATTCACACCCTTTACCTCCTCGAACATGAACTTGATCTCTACGATAACCACACTATTGAAAAACTTAATTGTTCATTGCATCAAAACTTGAATATTAGTTATACATGAGGATTTGATTATCTACCTGAACATTTGATTATTTATGATACTTGAAAGCATGGAATATAAACTATTTGCTATAAACACACCTAAAGTCATTAACTTTGTCTAGGGCAACTCTATTGCAGCTCGCATGCTATACTTGATACTTAATGCATTTACCAACTTGTTTACATGTATGTATTATCAGTTTGCAACTTATGTGTTAAGCCAAAAACAATTGTTACACTTAATCAAACAACTGGTAGGGGATGAAGTACTTGCTCAACAGTTAGTAGAGTACCTAATAACCTGCTCAACGATTGGTAGAGGTCATCATGCCTGCTCAACAGTCGGTAGAGGTTCTAATAACCTGCTCAACGACTGGTAGAGGCTATCGCACCTGCTCAACAATCGGTAGAGGTTCCTACTCACTGACTGGTAGAAGTCTTTTTCCTGCTCAACAGTTAGACTCATTGATACAAAGATTCAATCACAAGGTTATTTTTCATTACTTACATGTGTGTTAGAGTCATAGAAGGACACAAAACCCTAATGTAAGGTAAATTGGTGATTGCGGTCCGGAATGTAATCATGAATTTACAGGTACGTTAAGGTAGTGTGAAATTCTATCAAGGTTTTCAGTAGATAACCAAATTATAAACTCTAGTTACCTGGTAGCTCATTTAGCCTTTCTATAGTCAAATCAATTCATGCATTTCTTTTATGATTCCAAAAATTTAAGTTTAATGCTTTGCTAGGTTCTCATTCTCCTTGCTATTTTAGACCAACCTAATCCAACCCTGTGATTTTAATAACTTCGGGACGAAGTTCCCAAAAGTAGGGGAGACTGTAACGCCCAGCTTTTTCCCTAATATAATAATATTAATATTTTAATCATTAAACGATTTTAATTAATTAACAATAGTATCTCGTTAACAAGAAATACATCCTTATATATTAACAAATTTAATTATTTAAATTCGTTAAATAACGCGTCGTAAGTAATAACACGCTAGTAAACCGACACTTATCTTTGTAAATTTTAAGCGTGACTAAAAATATAAATATATAGCCCAAATGATAGTTTTAAATCAGACTACAATTATAAAACTTATGAAATAATTATGTTTTGACAACGGGTCCAGTTCATAAACGAGACCCGAGTCGGTACGAGTTCGTATACGAGATGCATTCCACTTAACCTACCCAAGACCCTACCTAATTATTATTTAAGCACCTTAATTCTCATTCTTCTTCACTTCATCATCAACACAAAAACCCTAGCCATCACCACCACTACCCTTATTTTCCTTCTTCCTTCCTTACCTTCATTATTTTCCTTTTTACACAAATACACTCACAACCAATAGACAATCACCATCACAATTGAACCTCCTACATTTGAATTGTTCCTCCCTCGTCCTCTAAATGGCAGCAGCGACCCCCATACCCCTCCACCATTAAACTCACCTCTCTCTCTCTCTCTACCCTCTCTTCCCTCTCTAGCTCTGCAGCCGCCTACGACCACCACTTGAGCCACCAGCCCCCACCGACAACTACCATCTCCTTCTTTAGATCTGCAGACGCCAATAATCACCACCACCCGAGCACCCTATCGACGCCATTACCATTCCCTGCTCTCATCTCGATCTCACCCTCCTTCTCCGTATAAGTAGCAGGCCGGCCACCACCTTGCTTGGTGGTGGCGGCGGCGCAAAGATTAGGCCTAAAAATGGGCATGGATGTCGGGTGGTTGGGGTCCCGGCTAGTAGTTGGATTCGGGTCTGGTCTTTGCCTTCTTCTGGTTCGGGTATAGTGCAGCAAGGTGAGTTCATTGGTTGATGGTTCCGGTCAGATTGGTGGTGGCGCAACAGCTGGATTCAGGTCGCGTTTAGTGTGTGTTCCCGAGTCAGGTTTGGTCCGGTGTTATGGTCGGTCAAGATGGATTCAGTTTGGGTTCTTCTGTTCTTGTCTATGGGTCAGGTCTTGGGCTCGGGTGTTCGCTGACCATAGACGGACAAGTCAGCAGCAACATAGTTTCCGAGTTAGGTTCATGGTGCATCGTTTTTGGGTGAGTTCTGGTGTTGGTTTAGCGTTAGTAGTTGGAGGCGAGGCGGAATGGTGGTCTGTTTCCAGAAACTGATCCAGGTCTTTCGGTCAAATGGTTCTAGATCCGGTCAACTCTGGTCAACAGTCAACACTATTGACCAAGTCAAACTTTTGGTCAACTGCGGTCCATATTCGGGTCAGACTTGGTCAACACGGAACCTCGGGCAGATTACTTTTGTTTCGCGAATAAATATCGGGAAGGTATAACGTGTCGCGACTCTTGTTTAGTTATTTTTTTTTTGTTTTGTAGTACATTGTATATAAATATATAAATTGCAAGCACTTAAACGAACCGAGCCGAATTATAACAAAACTTACCTTTATTGATAAGCTTGGATTTTGTCAATAATAAATATTAGTACTAGAATGCTCAAATGTCGAACTATATGCATACATAAGCATTACTTGTCGAGCGCAAAATTCTTGTTTGTTATAGTTTAATGAGTTAATCAATTGTCGTGTTTAAAAGCTTAGTCAACTATTATAATTGTACATTTGATGTTTTGGGAAAATATAGACAACTTGAGTTGTCTGGTTTCTTACAAAAACAGAGGAGACTCTGCCCAAATTTTTATAAAATATAAGGAACATATCTGACGCTTAGATAGTTCCGTATAAATAAAGCTACATTTTACTAATAGATTTAATCCAAACATTATTTCATCATAAGTCATAATATATGTACACACACATACTATCCAACTACGAAGCGAATTAACGTTCGACTCAAGCTACACAAATATTAATTCTTTATCCCAAAATGTGTTTTTAACGATAACTTCAAGTCAAGACATAATATGTTAAAATAATTACTTCGAATAACTACACATACGAATATATTTTGTGAAACCAAACCAAGTTATTATCGGTTCGTTAAGTTATACACATTAAGACACGTATTATTTACAATACGAGTCTAGGTGGTTGAATCAACTATCTTTACAACCAAGAAACGAAACACGCTTATTTGCACTAGACTTTAAGGCATCATTTATTTGTAATAGGATACAAGATGCTCAATTAATTCAAGTTCAGACTTTTGTTTTGCTAGTACCTACACGGTGAATTTCAGGTGAGTTTTACATAGCCCCTTTTCTATTTATCACCGCTTTTTGGGGTGAAACATGTTACCACATCATTTATGCAATTCGATCATCAATGTGTCTATGTGCTTTCTATGTTGCATTATGTCTTGAGCATGATTAGAGTAAGCACCATTCTAGCATAATCATTAACTCCGTACAAGCCGACGGTATACATTGATAGATCTATTGGACTGACAATCCCACCCGGATACGTGCCTCCTACAAAGGTAGCGTGGGTGTTTGTTATCGCATAACATATTCAATTGGACCATGAGCGTATGGTATGTATCATATTATAACAGTCATCAGGGTTGATTATGCACTCGATTTATTTCTAGTATGTTCTCATATATGGGCTAGATTGACATGACACATGAATTGCACAACATTTTTATTCGATTATCAAAACCTATGTAATTCTCACCAACTTTTGTTGACCCAAAATATTTTCAAATTTAACATGTTTCAGGTTATAGCTTGCTCGAAGATTAGAGTGTATGCTTGAAGATGCGTAGCTAGTATTTGTTATTTTGATGTACAAATTCTTAGAACAATTGTATGTAATTTATTTAAATCATTTATTGAAACTTATTATTTACCATGAGCTAGTGAACAATCATCAATACGTGACATCCCGATGTTTCCGCCATCGGTTGGGGTGTTACAGCGAGGACCAAGAATTCCCTGTGAATTTTGCGAGTTGGGGCGAGACGGGTATGGGCAAGGAGGGTGCGCCGAGTTGTTAGATGTGGTGGGATTGTTCTTTAGCAAAGCGACCCATTGAGATGCAGTCCAGTTACTCGGAAAAACAATATAGGGATGGCTCGGGTTAAATGGGGCAGTGGTGTTGGGCCTGTTTTGGGTGTTATTGGGCCGCCCTCTTCCACGTCCACGACGGGAATTGGGCCTGTTTGGCTTCGGTTGGTGTCAGCCGTAGGGTATGTTTGTTGAGGTGTGGGACGCGGGTTATTTGTGGTGGTGGTATGTAGAGCGGTGGAGGCTGATTGGGTATTCCGAGCAACTTGTCGTTTCTTTTTGCTTTCTTCAAACGTCAAGCGAGACCGAACCTCAGAAAACAATGGTAGTGGCTCACGGTTTTGAAGAACCGTTGAAAGACTATCATATTGCTCGGTGAGGCCGATTAATACTTTAAGAACAAGGATGCGATCTTCAACCGGGGCACCCACGCTTGCAAGTTGGTCAGCCAGAAGTTTGGCATGCTCACAATAATCTGCCATAGAAGAAAAGTTATCAAGACATAAATTAGCAAATTCTTGGCCAAGAAATACAGCCCGAGTGTTTTGGTTGTCATTGAATTCATGCTCGACCGCTGTCCACGCATCGTAGGCCGTTTGACCCGGCTGAATAATGATTCGAAGCAGGGGCTGAGAGAGAGTAGCATATATCCATTGTTTGACAAGTGCATCGATGCGGTTCCATAGGTTGGCAGCAGCCAGTGCGGCAGCCTCTGCTTTCGCAAACAGTTTACATGATACAATCAACATCTAAATAAATACCAAATAATAAGGTTATCTTAGCAACAAAGTAACACATTTCCTTTAGACTATAAGGAGTGGTGTGTGGGGAGGGGGGAGGAATGAAGCGCCATGTGGCACTTGTGGGACCTATGTGAGAGAGAAAAAATTGTAGGGAGTGGAAGAGGGAGGAAATAAATAATATTATATTGTGTTAAAGTTAAAAAAAATACTTGACCAATCAAAAGGTGACACCTCACATCCAAGCGCCGCCCCACGCTATACCCTTCTCGCCCCTCTTCAAGCCCCCTTAGCCGCGGTGTTCAAGCCCCTCCAAACCTCTTTAAGCCCTTTTCACGGCACCACTCCAGATGGTCTTGCCGGATCTACAAACTTTTATCAAAAAAAGGAAAAATCCATTTTCCGTTGACATCTACCCAAAAACAGTTAAAAAACACGCACACACACAAACCAAAACCGATAAACAAATAATAATAAATAATAATACCATAACTAATAAAAAGTTAAACCCCCTGTACAATATACATTCCTAGATCCACAACCTGCTGCACGCAGTATGCATCTACAGAGGCCAGATCTATATATCTAAAGATCTAGCCCTCGATATTATTAATTTTGGTACCATCAATCACTATATCTTAAGTGTTAGTAGTAGGAACCAATTAGAATAGCGAATAATAATAATAATAATAATAATAATAATAATAATAATAATAATAATAATGGAGGTGTTGAAGAATTTGCCGGAAATGGATCTGATGAGATCAGAGAAGATGACGTTTGTTCAGTTAATCATTCCGGTTGAATCTGCTCATCGTGCTGTGTCTTATCTTGGTGAATTAGGTTTACTTCAGTTCCGTGACGTATGTTTTCCATCTAACTTTATTTTGTTTTGTATGTGAATGTGTGTGTTTGATTGGGTTTTGGATTGATTTTGTTGGAATTTAGGTTTTGTTTATGAGGATTATTGTTTTTTACTGTCAGTTTTGTTGTATGTAGTTTGTTGTTTTGAATTAGTCAATGCTGTATAGTGTATTAGCTTAATTAAGTAGGTGTAGCTTTCAAAGTTTACATGTTCTTCTAAGGTAATTAGATATGAGCTCGGTACCATACCCTGCCGTACTGATCCCGATACCGAATTTACCAATACCGATTTTCGCCAAAACTTGGTACCGATACCGAAAATATATGGTACGGTATCAGTATTTTAAGGTAAAGTACCGTCTCGAACCGTACTGAATCGAACCATACCGATACCGAAAATATACCGTACGGTATCGTTATTTTAAGGTAAAATACCGACTCATACCGTAACGATACCGAAAATACCGCTGCCGAAAATCGCCAAAACTTGGCACCGAAAATGAACTGGTATCGGTATTTTCGGTACCGGTACCAGCTCGGTATTGGTATTTTCGGTATATTATACCGAAATGCTCAACCCTAGTATAGGTAATATAACGTTAGAAGATGAACATTATCTTAGGTGATTGACTAGGGTGCTAGTAGGTTTTATGATCTAAGACCTGCTTAATTAGTTTAGGCTGACGGTGGAGGGGTTTGGGTTGGGTTAGGTTAGGTAGGAACCCAAGCGAGTTTGGGTAGTCGGTTGTTAATTTGTTGTATTTTGTTTGTTGTTTTAGATTAGTTTATAATCATAGTTGTCAAAGCGACTAGGCGGACTCAAGGCGCATAGGCCGAGCCCGGAGCCTAGGTGCAAGGCGCATAAAAGACGAGGGTTTTTTTTTTATAATTAGGCGCATAGTATAAAAATACATTTTTTAGGGATTTTAGAGATGTTTTAGGCTTGTTTAGGTTTACTTTAGGATGTTTTAGGGTTGTTTAGGACTTATTCATAGCTCATTTAGAATGTTTTAGAAGTTTAGGCAACTTTTAGTCTGAATTTGGCCGGAAATCAGCCTGAAATAGTGTACCTCAGTGCCTAGGCGCACGCCTCACTGGGTGCAGCCCACTTGGTGCGCCTCGCGCCTAGGCGCACTTTTGACAACATAGTTTATAATGTGTAGTGCTCATTTAGCATTAATGTAGCTTTAGTTTTCAAAATTTAGTCGGTTCTTTATTTATTCTAAGGTAATATGGCATCATAAGGGAGTACGGGGGTGTCTTCAGGTGGTGTGATCGACTATACACTACTCGATTGGTAACACACCGCCAATTACTCTGGTACATGGTTTAAAAAAACGGGTGAGGCGTACGCCTCGGCCATTGAGGCACGCCTCATGGGGTTCAGATTGTACATACACCTCTAAGGGCTGAGGTGCTAAGAAAATGTGTGCCTTAGGTGGTTTAGGGTGTTTTTGGTATTTTCAAAGTTTAAAAGAACGGAAACGCGCCTCGAGGCGTTTTCCCTTCGCCTCACGAGGCGTAAGCCTCGAGGCGAACCGAGGCGTAAGCCCGAGGCGGAATTAAAAAATTAAATAAATAATTATATATCTTTCAAAAAATAAAATGCTAACTAATTTCATCATCAAATTCATCAAAAACATCAAAAACACACATAAAAAAGACATAAAATGCCACAAAAAGTCGAAAACATAAAAAATATACCTAAAAACCCCCTGAGGCGCATCTGAGGCGCAACTTTTTATAACGCCTCAGTCCTGTGAGGCGCATACCACTGGTTAAACACCTGAGGCGCCGCCTCAGAAGCGTTTTCAGACCAAATCGCCTTGAGGCGCGCCTCGAGGCGCACGCCTCAAGCGTTTTTTTAAACCATGGGTATTTTAGACTTTTTGGGTCAATTATTTTATTTTTGATGTTTTAAACTTTTCTAGGTCAAGTATTTTATTTTTTACAGACACATAATTTTTTTATTTATTTTTTGACTGTGCCTTGAGCTTACGCCTCATGAGGCGAAGGGAAAACGCTCCGAGGCTCGTTTCCGTTCTTTTAAACTTTGCTCTGGTAGGGTATTTCAGGTAGTGGATGCGGGTGTTGTTTACCGAGTTGGTGTGTGTGTGGGTATGGAGAGAGATAGAGTCATGGAGAGTAGAGTAAAACGGTGGGGGTCCATGATTTAGGGTTGTGTAGGACTTTAGGATAAAAGTGAGGTGGCAGTGCGAGATTGGTGGAATCTAGGGTACTCTCATTGAGCACCCTTGTATGTAGTTTGTTATTTTGGATTAGTCAATACTGCATAGTGCTAATTTAGCATTAATGTAGGTGTATTTCTCGAATTTACTTGATTCTTCTAAGGTGGTATGACATCATTAAACATTATCATAGGTGACTGACTTGTAGGGTGCTAGAAGGTTTTATAATCTCGGTCCTTTCCTATTAGTTCATGCTTAAAGTAACACATTTTTTTTGAGACAATCACTATGATATAAACTATAGAGGGATGAACCAGGGTGATTGATTTCACAGAGATTGTTGTTTATGTTCTGTAGTTGTACATTCTAAACTCTTAGGATGATTTTGATAATGATGCGGATGCACTTTTAGAGGCTTAAGTTGTTCGCGAGACGCAGAGTGATGAAGGACTTTTTAACTTTCTTTCATACAGATTTTGTTCTTTGTTTGATAGTAGTTAGGTCTTGCTGAAGCTAATTAGGTTCTTTTTTTTTGTCTTGGTAAAAAAGAAACTAGTTGAAAGTTGCATTTCTCTTGATTTTCTGGTATGGTATATACGTCCTTTGGATTAAAGTACAGTTCTAAATATCTAAGTTCTGTTACTCATTTAGTTTCTCATTCTTTTATGATTCGTGCAATTTTCTAATCTACTGCCTTTTATTGTTATTGGCAGTTAAATGATGATAAAAGCCCATTTCAAAGAACATTTGTTAATCAGGTAATATTATACCAATTTCATAACTTGCTTCAGTTGTTAAATTCTTCGTGAAGAGTTATGTTTTTGGTAGTGGCTTTTATTCTGCTATACTGCTATTTAATGTTTTATTCTGAGCCTAATTTTCTTCCATAGAACTATAGAAGATGGTTCTATAAAGTTTGGACCTTGTTTTATGTATTCATTTCTTTACAATTTTTATTTTGGTTTTACAGCGGCACTATAATGTATAGATCTAACGATACCAGCAAAAAGTAGACCTAAATTTATATGTTTATTTCACCAGTGTAATGTAAGGTTGACAAATTTCTCAGTTTATGTTTTCTTGCACATCGTACCATGATTTTTAGGTAAAAAGATGTGCTGAAATGTCAAGAAAGCTTCGGTTTTTCAAAGAACAAATACAAAAGGCCGGCTTACTATCGTCTGCTTGTCCTACACTGCAACCCAATGTCGACTTGGAAACATTAGAGGTCTGCCCTTTTCAAGCTCATAGTGAAAAAAGAAAAATCACATCTAGCTGTTTTTGGGAAACAAGCAGCCATTGCATATTATTAACAAAGAAAACATACCCCCTTTTGAGGAGGTTAACTTGCTTCTGAATTAAATATTGTCTATATTTTCGAACTTACAGACACAACTTGCTGAGCATGAACACGAACTTATTGAGATGAATGCAAACAGTGAGAGACTACAAGAAACATATAATGAGCTGCTAGAGTTCAAGATGGTGCTGCAGAAGGTAGA
Organism: Ambrosia x helenae; assembly: GCA_030844895.1. NCBI lineage: Eukaryota > Viridiplantae > Streptophyta > Magnoliopsida > Asterales > Asteraceae > Ambrosia > Ambrosia x helenae. The sequence goes on from CM061228.1 coordinate 13,136,247, forward strand.
TTATGCTTCATGTTCGTTTTATTCTTGTTTTTAGTAAAGAAAATATCTGAATGTTTTTATTGTAATTTCTTATTTCCAGAACAATTTTCGGTCTCTTAAAATTAGATTCTGAATATAAGTATGTTCTCCAGGCAGGAGTCTTTCTTGTCTCAGGTAAGAGTTATGAGACTGGAGAAGGCAGAGAATTAGATGATAATGTGTACCCTAGTGATTATCCAGAGTCCGCCTCCTTACTTGAGCAGGTAAAAATATTATATTAGTATGTGCTTTTTGCATTTTGGAGTGCCATCACATAGATACTCAAAGTTTGTAAATCACACAGGAAACACAATCTGGACCACCAAATTCATCTGGTCTTAGATTTATAAGTGGCATTATCCCGAAATCTAAGATATTATTGTTTGAGAGAATGTTGTTTCGTGCAACAAGGGGGAACTTGCTTTTCAATCAGGCCCCTGCTGATGAGCTCATCATGGATCCTGTATCATCTGAAATGGTTTGTTCACATCTCATAAATACAAATACAAATACATGCACACACATTGTTTGGCCTACTGGTTACTTACACTAATATTACTAAAATGCCATCTTTCTTTCTTTCTTTCTTTTTTTTAACGGCTTAAATTTTATCAAATCCGCCTTCAGCGGGACTCAAACCCTTGACCTCAAGGGGAGCAACACTTTTAACTCCAATGGCTTTGCCAATTGGACCCAACCCCCAGTCCCCCACCCCTACTAAAATGCCATCTTTCTGCTGCTTAAACATCAATATTTGGAAAAGTTGTGGTGGATTTCCTCTATATTCACTTTTTTGTTGTTGGGTATCTGTATTGATTGTATTTAAAGTTCATATGAATTTAGTTTATGTTTATTTGCAGATTGAAAAAACTGTATTTGTAGTGTTCTTTTCCGGAGAGCAGGCCAAGACAAAAATACTTAGAATCTGTGAAGCATTTGGTGCAAATTGCTATCCTGTTCCAGAAGACATAACAAAGCAGACTCAAATAACTCAAGAGGTTTGTTCTGAACCTGCAACTACACCGTGATTTTCTTTTAATAATCTTTTTTCTGAACCTATCCTTTTGTAGGTCTTGTCACGGCTTTCTGAATTGGAAACCACTTTGGATGTTGGAATTCGTCATAGGAATACTGCTCTTCACTCTATTGGGTTTCACTTAACAATATGGATGAACATGGTAAGGTGTGCTTTAGCCTTATAGGTGTTTTTTTTTTTGCGGTGAAATTAACTTTGATATTGTTTGCATCTGTATATAATGAGATGATCTTTGTAGGTTAAAAGAGAGAAAGCTGTGTTTGATACATTGAATATGTTAAACTTTGATGTTACAAAGAAGTGTCTAGTTGGAGAGGGATGGTGCCCAATCTTTGCTAAACCCCAGGTACTTTATGCTCTTTTTTCTTTAAATTTATATTGGATTTTCCTTTTCCAGTTATTGCTTTCTATTTGCTTAGTTATGTTATGTTTTACATCAGATTCAAGAAGCGCTGCAACGAGCAACATTTGACAGCAACTCACAAGTCGGCATTATATTTCATGTCATGGATTCTGTGGAATCACCTCCAACATATTTCAGAACCAATGCTTTCACAAATGCATATCAAGAAATTGTTGACGCCTATGGGTAAAGCTCTGTTTTAATTCTATAATCGTCTAACCAATATTCATTTTTCTTGATGAAACACTACTTATTTGAATGCATATGTGATCAATTGATGTGTGGGAGTTATTGATATTTGAACTATTCACTGCAGTGTTGCTAAATATCAGGAAGCCAATCCAGCAGTTTATACAGTGATTACTTTTCCATTTCTTTTTGCTGTCATGTTTGGGGATTGGGGACATGGAATATGTCTTTTGCTGGGTGCATTGTTTCTCATAGCTCGTGAAGGAAAGCTTAGTTCTCAGGTTTGTTTTCTTGAAACACTGATCTTAGTTTTAGAAATCCATGTTTTCGTCTTCTGTTTTTTTTTTGTTATAATTCTGTGACATTTGAATCTAGTGGCTTTAACATGAAAAACTTCATGAATTTATCTACACTTCTGGTATAAAAAAAAAATTCCGCAAGTAATTTTAATTAAAAAATTAAGTTATATATGCTAGAATACATAACTTGAGTTACTAAACCTATGTTATTAATATTGTACATATGTTAATTAGTGGTGTCCTAAGTTAGTAAACAGAATGTGACGGTTATATACCAACCGATATGTCACATGTTAGTTAGCGGTTATTGTGTACAAGTCAAGGGTCATGTCGGTTTACATCATACCGATTAGATTGTATATATAGGGTCGAACACATTCATTTGTTTGTGTGTGTATGTTTAGTTTCAATAATAACTAACTTACAAATTTCCCTCTAAAGTTTCCTACCCTCTTTTCCCTCCAAACCGTTTACTTTCAAACATCCATTAACCAACATATCAAACTCGAACATGGCATCAAAGCCAAGATCCAAAACCTGTGGCATATTTGATGTTGATCGAAACTCCGAAGATGTTGAAACTATAGGGAGAAAAGACGATTGGCCGTTAGTCCCTAGTAGTATGTTATGTGATCATGCCGATCACAAAAGAAGGGCCGAGAAGGCACCATTGGAAGATGAGGATTGTGAGTGTCCTCCCAACATCAAGTTTTCGAAATTCAACATAGGATCGTCGTCTAAGATCCAAGAAGAAAAAGTGTTTAAGGCGCAAAAGGAATTTAATAGGCAAGTGAAGTATAAGAAGGATGTCCCCGAACACCCACCAATGATGTGTTGTAGTAAGTGTAAACAACCATTTCACTTTAGAAGAGAGTGTCCAAAGAAGATGGGGAAAACGGAATTTATGGTAAAGGGAACCGATGAAAAAGGATGGGACGACATATGGTTTGCAAGTCTAACCCGTAAAGAACACGGATGTGGTGACAAAAATCAATACACTTTGTTTAGCAAATCATTTGGCTTAGAAGGTTGTCCAACCGGGTATAGGAAAGAATATTTTAGAGGAAAAGGGACGGTGATCATCACGAGTGGAAACCAGATTCACAAAATCAGATCTGTGTTTTACATACCCACTCTAAGAAGGAATGTCTTAAGTATAGAAAAACTGACATTCGAAGGCCTAGAGATCGAATTTGAAGGGGACGTGTGTTATATTAGAAGGCCGATTATCCAGAAGACAAGGAGAATTATCACATGTCGATTGTGTGATGGTGATGATCATTTTACATTCAAATGTCCCGAGAGAAACAACTTGGTGCAGAAACAGGAAACCGGAAGTGCAAGAAGCGCGCATGAGGCGCAAAACAGAAACAAAGCACAAGAATCATACGGAACCGGTTTAAAAGAAAGTCTTACTGATTTAGACAAGGAAAGGGCTTCGGTATTTAAAAACTTTGAACAGTTTTCGATCAATAAAGATAGGGCCGAAACTTTCATGGAACAAGGACCCATTTTGTATCCAACCCAAGGCACAAGATTGAACGATTGTGTTATGTTCATGGATTTGATCCATATCACCACAACGGTTGAGAGATACAAACGAAAGTTCGAATTAGAATTCGAAAGAACCATCGAGTGGTTTATGCAAGACTTTCTCAAGATAAAGAACAAGGCACCAATGCCTCCAAGAGACGGATACAGATATCCAATTAACTTGTTAGATCTTTACACAAAGGTTCAAGTTTTCGGAGGTTATGATAAAGTGACGAATGATGACAATTGGGCAGTGGTTGCCATGTCAATGGGATACGGGAGAGGACTACCAAGTATAGTGACGAAAGACGAGATTACAACGACCCTAAGGCAAGTCTATGTCCGATACCTAGAGATGATGGAATGGTATCATTTAAAATACAAAGGAAGGGAAATGGTAGTTCAAGTCGACGAAGAAGATGCTTATGATCAAGGAAGAAGAAACGCCGAGTGGAAAGATCAAGACCTCCCACCAAAGAAGAAATCCCGCACATCGTCAAGTGAAGAATCAAGTTCATACTAAATCAAGATTAGGGGCGAGAATGTTAGAATACATAATCTTGATTTACTAAACCTATGTTATTAATATTGTACATATGTTAATTAGTGGTGTCCTAAGTTAGTAAATAGAATGTGACGGTTATATACCAACTGATATGTCACATATTAGTTAGCGGTTATTGTGTACAAGTCAAGGGTCATGTCGGTTTACATCATACCGATTAGATTGTATATATAGGGTCGAACACATTCATTTGTTTGTGTGTGTATGTTTAGTTTCAATAATAACTAACTTACAAATTTCCCTCTAAAGTTTCCTACCCTCTTTTCCCTCCAAACCGTTTACTTTCAAACATCCATTAACCAACATATCCAACTCGAACAATATACAGATTGACTTTTGACTTTTTTCCTCTTTTACATTCAGGGAAAAAAAAAAAAAAAAAAAAAAGAAACACCAAGTAACCGTGTATTTTTTCGGGATGTCACAAATCAGTGTCCTTGTTAAAATTTTAAACACCATGAAACTATTTTCACTTGTTTTTTTTATTGTTTGGTCATAAATTCCTTGTCAATTCTTAGCTTTTTTTATTTTTCCATTGTTTGTGGCAGAAACTTGGGAGCTTCATGGAGATGTTGTTTGGTGGTCGTTATGTGCTTCTCTTGATGTCACTGTTTTCAATCTATTGTGGGCTAATATACAATGAATTCTTTTCTGTTCCTTATCACATATTTGGTGCTTCTGCTTATAAATGTCGTGACGATTCATGCAGGTATTTTTTTCCTTTATATTCGCATATATTGTCTGAACACACGTTTTCTGCATTAATATAATCCTGTTGAAGATATAGCTTTCTACCTGTATCACTGAACAACCATTTTCTGTTTTCATCGACAGCGATGCATATACAGTTGGTTTAATCAAACATCGTGATGCATATCCATTTGGTGTAGACCCTAGTTGGCGTGGGAGTCGTTCAGAGCTACCCTTCTTGAACTCTCTTAAGATGAAGATGTCTATTTTGTTCGGTGTTGCCCAGATGAATCTTGGAATCATATTAAGCTACTTTAATTCTATTTTCTTCAACAATTCACTGGATATCAGGTATATATTTTATGATTCTTCATGTATTATGCTTTGATACTTGTAGATATCTGACTTTAGTTAAATTAATCGGTGCAACTTTGTCAGGTATCAATTTGTGCCACAGATGATATTTTTGAACAGCCTTTTTGGGTATCTTTCACTTCTCATTGTCATAAAGTGGTGCACTGGTTCTCAAGCCGATCTTTATCATGTGATGATTTATATGTTCCTGAGTCCTTTTGATGATCTTGGTGAAAATGAGTTGTTTTGGGGACAAAGGCCCCTTCAGGTACAACTTATTGTTTCTGTCTATAGTGGATCTTTTGAAATTTAAAGTGACAATGTCGACCCATTTAATTATTCAAGTTATCTTTCATCTCAAACGCGTAGCATGATATTTTTTGGCTAAATACGAAACAAGTTGAGAGAAAAAAAAACATAGTGCATAAAATCTATTTGACACAAATTGTTTTTATAAGATTTTTTTTTTTCTTTTTGGCAAAAACGTGTTTAGGGTCAACCTAAGTACCTAACTTGACCTGACATGCACAAAAACAACAAAATGCGTGTTTTGAGCTGTTACTCAACCACACCTGTAGAATCTTACTGCAGCTGTATGTCCTAGTGGTTTTTCTAATTATAGGTTTTTGCAGATCCTATTGTTGCTTTCAGCTCTTGTTGCTGTTCCATGGATGCTTTTCCCCAAACCTTTTATTTTGAGGAAACTCCATACTGAGGTACATGTTCACGTCTATGATCAACACTTATGTGAGTATGTGACTAAATACAATAGATATTTTTCTTTCTTCTTCTTCTTCACCCTTCAAACAGATTCTTTATATATTAAATGTCTGCATTAATGGCTTTATGTGTCAAACGGTCAATGTTCCAGCAGTACTGCGATCTTCTTATCTTGTTTGCATTTCAATAATATCATAAGAATGCAAAGTGAAATGGTTTTATCCCTTTGATAATTTTAGAGATTTCAAGGTCGTGCATACGGGATTCTTAGGTCATCTGAGATCGATTCAGATTCTGAGCCCGGTTCTGCACGGCAGCATGAGGAGGAATTTAATTTCAGTGAGGTTTTTGTACATCAAATGATACATTCTATTGAGTTTGTACTTGGTTCAGTTTCTAACACCGCTTCATACCTTCGATTATGGGCATTGAGGTACAACATTTACAGACCTTAGTTAAGAATAATCTGGTATTTATTATTTACGGCGTTTTTACTGATAGTTCAAATTTTGTTACAGCTTAGCTCACTCAGAATTGTCCACCGTGTTCTATGAGAAAGTTCTCCTCCTTGCTTGGGGGTAAGTTCCTTTTTTTCTCTTGCTTTGCGAGAACCCTTTTGTAGAGGTGGCAAAATGGGCAGGTCAGGTGGCCGGTGGGTTGGTAAATGGTAACCGTAGTCCGTAGACATGTTTTATCCAACTTTTTTTTAATAACAAAACAGTGTAATAATAATTTAACTTTTTGAATAAAATGATTAAAGAGGTATATGCATTTTCCCTACCAGTCAGCCAGCCAGCCTACTTTTGGACCCGTTTGACATGTTCGATCAATTTGACATTTTTTTCTATTTAGTTATATTTTTTGAATCTACCAATCTGATCCATTAGAGAATAAAATTTATTGTTTTTTAGGTATGAAAACATCTTAATTCGGATGGTGGGGCTAGCAGTTTTCGCATTTGCAACCGCATTTATATTACTCATGATGGAGACACTAAGTGCTTTCCTTCATGCACTGAGGCTACATTGGGTGGAATTTCAAAACAAATTTTACGGTGGCGATGGTTATAAGTTCAAACCTTTCTCCTTTGCAGCAATAGCTGATGAAGAAGATTAGTAATTATAATCGTCTCCAACAAGGACAAAATTGGGTTTTCACCCACCACACAGTTAAATCACACAGAATTTTGGTTAGTTAGAATAATCGGATGGTTATTGAGTTTTATACATGTGCAGCTTGTATTAACATAGCGTTGTAGAAACCGACCCGGCCCAGATATATCTGATTTGATGGTACCCCAAAGCCCTGCCTGCACAAAATGGTAGTATAATTAGGTGTTGTAAAGAGGGGATTCTTTTATATTGGATTGCCCCAAGGTGTCTGTAGATTTTGCATCTATAGTCTTTCAATTCATGTATTGTTCTGTTTTTGGTAATAAACAACAAAGGTACAGATTTCAGTTATACTCATTATAGATAGAATCTATGGTTATACGATTTGGTTTAACGTGCTGTAGAACTTTTTTTTTTTTATCGTGTGATACTCTTCGGTCTTCACAGATTCTCTTTTATCATGAGATTTGAACCCAAACTTTTTGGTTGTAGTCATGATTTTCTTCGTTTTCTGATACCCGTTACTCATGAGTCGTTACACCATCTATGTTCATAAAACCCATGATGACAATCATGTTTGGGACAATTCAATAAAAGTTGATCTAATACGCATAATCAATATCCGTAGGACACAGCTAAAACTTGTTCGGGCCAATTTCAGGTAGGGTGAGTGCCTTAAGTCTGGGCCACCTGAATTGGGTGACTGAATCGTGACCGGACTGAGCACTACCTGTTGATTGCTGGTTCATCAGGTTTACATTTTCTGGTCTCAAATTTGGTCTCGAGCTAGATAAGGGTGAAGCTGGATAACTGAACCGTCGGATACCGTCTTATATATGTGTATGTGCTGATATTGTTGATTTGTTGCCCTTGAACCCGTTGCTAAATCTTTTTGTAATAATATTGTTGCAGGCTTGCAGCTCATGAATTTATAGCCATAAATTTTGTTGTTGCAGTCCATAATTTCTTTTGGTTTTGGACTTTGGTCCAACAGCTCACACGACTAACAGAATACCAAGTGTCATATAGTGGTGCGCTTAGAAGATAGGTTTTTTGCTAACTTAGTCGGTTTCTAGCGGCTTAACGGACTGATCAGATGTCGTGGTCCGGTCAAAGATAGTATTTATATTGTTTCCTTAGTACCCTTAACTATGTACTTAGTGGTAGAAAGGGTGTCGAACCACGAAAAGTTTATGGTGAGTGATTACGTCCTTAGTTGATTGTAAAGTCACTTATGAAGATTTAGCTTAATTATGAAGTTTGTTTGTTTGTATCATTTAAGAAATTGTTGGAAAAGTTTTTGAACCAAAAATGATTCAATGTTGTAATTAAGTTTGCAAAAGTAATTATTTGATGATTGCTAAGAGAAACTTGATTTAAAATCTTTGATTGTAAACAATAATATGTATAAAAGGATCGCACTTGGGTTCAACAATTAAAGCCTAAGGTCTATCATAAATGGGTAAAAATCTCAATTACAAATAATGTTACCCGGTTGTTGTTTCAAGGTTTAGGCATCAATAAACATCAACATCGAAAGATGGACGGAAATATGTTTCATTGCTCTAGAACATGCAAAATCAAAGCTTTTAACCGAATTCATTTCACTAGTTATTGGCACAAGAACAATAAAAAAAGTGAATTCAATACAAGATTAATGCATTCAAAACAATTGTTCAATCATTTAGTTGCAAATACAAGATAAGAAATACCCAAAAGTTACAAAAAGTCTACACCGGGGTGAATCCAAGGAAATTAGCCGCTCATGATCGGAGAAACTTGATTGTTGATTGAAAGGATTGGAGAAATAGGCATGGAAGATCTTAGGGCTACAAGGTTAATGGTTGAGGCAATGTTTTCAGAACCGGATCGGACGTTGCATCGGTCTTCTTGCTGGTTCACTGGTCTGACCAGATATAAGAACCAGAAAACTAAGAAGCGGCCGGACCAGTTAGTTTTGGTCCAGTGAAATAAAAACCAAGACAAGTTAGACTTATTAGATTCCAATTTTTAAGTTGAAGATATTGCCTTTCAACCCGATAAAGTTCAAATTCTCCTAATTTGGCCAATGATCAAATTTATTTTTAGATTTTGTTTATATTTAAACTTCCAAAATCTCATTGTTGTTAAACTAGTGTTGGAGCCCGCACTTTGCGGCAGGATCGTAGGATGGTGCTAGCACTAATATATTTATTACATGATATGTTGATGTGTTATTATAGATCATGCAAGGTTTAATCTAAACGACGGTAAATATAACTATATAAGCAATCAATACTGATAAGTAATATGTCTAGAGGTAAAACTTAGCTTAAACTATAATAAGGTAAATAAAAAATATTTAAATTTGTTACTCGGTATATTGAAAAGTTGATTTTAATTTAGCAATATTGGTATAAAAAGCAAGTAACACGACTAAATAAATACATCTAAAGTTAATCTGTATGTACATATGACGATAGGCTGATGTATATATTTGGTGGCATTTTCAATAGTTATCCTTTGTTACAAAATAAATATAGTAATAAATATAATAATTATTTTTCCTATTGAAGAAATTTATGTATTATTATTATTAGGGGAAATGGATTTAAATACTCCCAACTATTGCCTATTGGCGGATAATACTCCCAACTATCACTTTGGCCAATAACACTCCCAACTTGCAACTTAGTTTGTTCTATCACCCCAAAACTAACGGATGTCTAACCTGGTTAGTCTTCGTGGCAAAAATGTAAAAACCTAAACTTAAGGGGCCTTTTTAAAACTTTTTATTATTATTCATCTTCTTCATCATATCTTCCATCATCATCATCATCATCATCATCATCATCATCATCATCGTCATCATCTATCTTCCTCGAATTACAGAGAGAGAGAAAGTCAAACTCCCAGACCAACAACCACCACCCACCATACCTTCCACCACCACTGCACCACCCACACCTACCACCACCGCACCAAACACCACCACTGCACCACCCACCACCCCCTCTTTCACTCTCTGTCTCTTTCTCTCTCTGACGCGGATGCCTTGTCTGCTCTGGCCATCGCTACCCCAACAGCTCCACACCAGCACCGACACCAATTTCAGACGCCACACGAAATGATACGGTGGTTGTGTAACGCTTAAGCTGTACGATATGAGTGAAGAGTTTATTGAATTCGAGTAATAGAGGGAGAGGCTTCTTACGGATCATTCGATTGAAGAGATGAACTGCTTCGTTGAGATGGTTAAGGGTTTGATTGGATGATGAAGGTGTTGATGTGATTGGTTTATGGAGTAATTGATTGTTGTTGTCCATTGAAGTATAGAACCCTAATTGAAGAGAAATTAGGGGAGAAGTATGTATGCCTTGTTGAATGCTATGAATTTGGGCTTAATTTTTGGACATGTCCAGATAGTGGTAGGGGTGGGTTGGCTTGGTGGTGGTGATTTAGAGAGAGAAGGAGGCAGAGGGAGAAGAAGGAGGGGGGGGGGGGGAGGGGGTGTTTGGTATTTAAAATAAAAGGTTTCAAAAAATGTCCCTTAAGTTTTGCTTTTTTATATTTTGGCCACATAAAAGTTTTGGTTTTTACATTTTGGCCACGAAGACTAACCAGGTTATACCTCCGTTAGTTTGGGGGTGATGGAACAAACTAAGTTAAAAGTTGGGAGTGCTATTGGCCAAAGTGATAGTTCGGAGTGATATCCGCCAATAGGCGATAGTTTGAAGTAATTAAATCCATTTTCCCTTTTAAAATTTACCTAGCATGTTATGCCCGCACATTGCTGAGCTCAGTTTAGAATGAAACTTATATTAAAACTTTGGTTTTAAAAAAGCGTGCCCGGGCACGAGGGACATGAGGCGCGGATCCATACGCCTTATGTCACACAAGGCATGCAGTGTACAAAATAGCATGCATTTTTTGGAAAACAATCCCCTAAGGCGTGCGCTTTTCATACAGGGGGTTTTGTGCTTCAAAGTGTTATATATGTAGCTAAAATGGTTGTACATTTAAATTAAATCATATATGAACCTTATTTATATTTGTATTTTGAGTAAAGACTGCTATATATCTATAAACCTATAGGATATGTATAAAAAATATATAATAATTTTACGTCTAGTCTACGAAAAGCCCCCCATTTTTACGCTTTATGTCTCGGTTTTAGAACTCGCCGTTTTTTACACTTCGCGCTTTTTAAAGCAAAAATTAAAACGTGGATGAAAATTAGCATGACGCGATAATAAAGTAAAAAATAATTATATTTAAATAACCTTCTAACAATGTGTACCGGCTCAATTTTTTATTAAAGTTAAATCAAAGTGTACATACAAAATAAACACATCACAAATGTGTAAGATACAATGGTGGTGGTATAGTAAAAGAAATATAATGTTCGGGTAGCATGCATGTTTGGTAGAGACGTAATGATGTTAATGAAGTAAAGGGGAGGTGTTAAGTTTAAAACTAGTTAATGATGTATTTATTGTATATATAAAGGATGTAACATTAGGCCGTCGGTGTGGTTGAGGACCAGCGTAGATGCCCGGCCTCCACGTAATCCGCCACGTCAACGACGGGCCTCCCTCTTCTCCGAGTGTCGGGCCTACGGTGTGGAACGACGGGCCTCCCTCTTCTCCGGCAACCTCCACCACCTTCTCCGGCTAGCACGGCAACCAAATGCTGTTGATGATGATGATTCGTCAGGGGACGGTGTTGCTGCCCTTGGCTTCCCCTGCTGTGCCACACACCGAAGGGCCTTAGCTATTAAAAAAAATAATTATATCTTAATGAAAAAAGAAATGACATGTGTTAAGTGGTGTATGGTGGTAAATATCATATGAAAGACAAAAAAAAATGTAAAAATTTACAAATTAAAAGGAATAAAAAAGGGAAAATGGCCAAAATAGCCCATTGACCGAGCGTTTTGCGTAAATGGCCCCCTCCACCGTCTTTGGAGAGACGGGACACGGTTTCCAAAAGGACTGAACCGTCTCCCGAGATCCTTTGGATTCCAACCAGTAGCAACCCAACACGTGGCGGTTACGATCCCGATGTCTGCCACCCGGCTCCCGTGGCGGCTTGAGACGTGTCAGCGCCGCAAAGCCGTCTCCGGTGGGGTCCCTGAGACGGTTCACCAACGGCTCAAGTTAAGCCGTCTTCGGCTCGGCTTAGCCGAATCCGTTTTGGCTGAACCGTCTTCAGCCCCATTAATTAATTTATTTTTTTTTTCAAATTTTGTTTGGGTATAAATATGTGGGTTTGGTTGAAAAAAAAAAACACATCTAAATCAAACCAAATCTTCTCAAATGTTTGTTTCAAGCCCGTTTAGATATTTTACCAAGCCAAAATATTTTACCAAATCAAACAAAATCTTCTCAAATGTTATTTTCAAATTTAGTTTGATTAATCGACGTGTTTTTGAGTTTCAGAATAGCCGAATATTTTTTCGGTAAAAATTATGGCACTTTTTAAACCTAAGCCTTTGGGATTTATCTAATCCCATTCTATGGAAAGCTTCTGATCCGAAGTTTTTCACCCATTTTCTTTGGCCTTAAAAATCCTTTCACCCATTTTCTTTAGCCTTAAGTTGACCTCCAACCACTTGGTAATACATTTGGAGCGAAAGGTTGAAGTGATGGATAGGTTTCGGTCGGAGTTAGTGAGAAGTAAAGCGAAAAAGGCTTCTGTTGGATTGCTGTTACATCTACATAATACTACTTGGATTGTTGTTGCATCTACACGTGGGTTAACCCGTGTAATTTGCATCGACGATGTTGTAGTCTACTTTGTTGGCAAGTTCATCCTTTTCCTAAATCTCTATCATGTTCTTCTGGATCATCCGTCTTTTACATGTACAAGACGGTCGGATGTGATATTTAGGAGAGTTTGTTCTTTGACTTGTCCGGGCCGTTGGTAAGCATCTGTCCGTACATATATTTATGTACGTATTTAGGGTGATGAAGATGAAACTGGACAGTGGGTATAAAGTACACTGCGAAAATATATCTTGGCGTTCCAAGCAACGGAAATGTCTCGGTGTTTGACGTGTTGAACCACTTCGTGAATTATAATTGTTTGTATATTGTAATTGTTTTAATACTTTAGTTGTATTTTTATTGGATTCCTATTATTATTTGTTTATGTTAAGTTTGTTTAAGGTCATGTGTTCTCTACTTTTTGGTGTTAAACAAAACACTCCCTTTAAACAATATAAACTTAAAATAAACATTTTTTTTATTATGACTTAAAATAAAAGGAGCATTAAAAGTAAGAAAAAAAAAACTAATCCAAAGCCCCGGCGACATCACGAATCATCTGCCACGCCGACAAATGAGTAAAGGGTGGTCGGCCCGAAAACTCGTGCTCAATCTTGGCATGTTCAAGTTTTTCATGGTCCGCAGTGTCTTGTGGGAGTTCACGGATAGCGGTTTGATAAAACCCCTCGAAGAGACGGCACTTGTTTTGCAAGTCCGTCCACTTCCGGTTGAGAGACTCCGTTGACCTGCTTGAACCTCCAACCAAAACTTTGAACTCGTTGAGAACGAGTGGCCAAATGGACCCTCGACGTGGTGGGTTTTCTTTAACAGTTATCCAAGCAGTGCACAGGGCAATTTCTTCTTCTTCTGTCCACGGTTTCGGTGCCATTGTGATTTTGGGTTTGGGTTTCTTATCTGTGACGGTGTACTGACGGTCTGTAATGTCAAACCGTCTACTGGCTTTATATAGGAAGGACATATGCGGGTGGGTTAAGCATTCAATAGGGAATATCAATAGATTTCATAGTAAAAATTACAACATTTTTTAAAACACTAAATAAATTAAAACACTTTATTAATAATAAAACATACATTAAAAAAAGAACATTACATAACATTATTTTTAATAAAACCTAAATTTAAATATAATCACGTAACAAATGCCACGCGGAAAGGTATTCGAATTCTTCGTCGTAGTCCAAAAAGTAGTCGATTTTCGCCAATTCTATGAGCCCTTCCTCGGACTCGTTTGGCGACTCCTATTTGTTGGAGTTGAAGAACCCTTCGAATACGGTGCACTCCGCCTTGACGTTGTGAAACTTTTCTATAACATCTTGTGTCGTACGGTTTGTCTGACCGCCGACAAGTGTTCGAAACTCGAAAAATACTCTACTCCAAAATGGAGTTGCACGAATTTCTTGACTGGTGTTTGAAACTCGGGTGTTTTCGGCAACATTTCGCCATGCCAGTGTAACCCCAAGGATCTCCTCGTCGGTCCATGAAGACATTTTACTTGGTTTGATTGATGTTTTGTAAGAAAAATATGTGATGTAGTGAAGAATTTGTTAATTTGGCGGGTATTTATAGTGTGAAATAATTTAATTTAATTAAATATTTAATATGGTAGGTAATAAAAATAAATAAGGACAATTAAAAAAATAAATAAACTTCCAAAATAAGAACATTTTATTAAGAATTGTTTGGACGTGGTAAGCACCTCCAGAAATACATTTTTTCAGCCATGAATCGTCTGTAAGACGAACATGTTTGTTTTAGATCACCGTTCGTAGTAATTGGTTTATCAGTAACCAAATGCTCCATCAGCATACAAAGATATACCGCTTCATTACCAGACAGGGAGTTATGTGGTGCAACATAGTCTTCGTTAAGATTGAAAGTTATACATTTTTCTGGATTACCTGTTTTCTTCCAGAATCTTATGTTCACTAGTAAAGCTCCTAAATAAACTTGTATCTTCGTCAGCTTTGGGTGAACAATGGTTCTGTATTTGTCTCTGATACGAAGGTCTTCGCAAGCATACATAACAAGTTCTTGCGTCACCAACTCTAGTCGCACCAATAACCATTCCCTATTTTCAAGCTGAACGGGGAAAAAAACAAAATCAACGTCGAAAAATGAAGGAAACGGTTTGAATTTGCCATTGCAATAGTTGGCCAAGTTTTTTGGTACAGATTCTAATAACGAATTATAAAATTCTGGTGGAAGAATTGTCCACCGCATATTTAGCGAAGCATTTTTTTGTAGCTTTCTACTCCTCCAGTTCATCAGTCTTCCAACCCATCCTTCAACATGCTGAAAAATAATTGAATCACAATTTCAGTAAAAAAAATAAAAAAAACATTAAAATTTAAGTTATTACTGTTGGTGTGAGGTAGCCGTTAGAACGATAGCCCAACAAAATTCCCCAAAAATTTTTGTCAAGCTCAATACTTCTTGAAAAAACAGCAGAATAACAAAACGGTGCGTCGCCTTTATTGTAGAAGTCAACAACATTAGTTGCCCAATTATCATTCTCATCGTCCGGTATAGCCCATTTGCCGATAACGTTTCCGTGTAAGCTTTGTCGATTACTGATAAATTCTCTTTCTTTGGTAATTTCAGGTTCCTTCGGACGCCTCCATTTTTTTAGTATCCAACTCGATGAATGTTTCTCTGGTTGAGAAAAGTATTCTTCTGGAGCTATATTTTTATCACGGCCGTCAGACATTTTCTTGAGCGATACTTCTCCAACAACTTTTTTTAACGACAAAATATTTTACGTTTACAACTACTTATATAAAGATGATTTTAAATATAAATTATTTATTTAAATTTTTAATTTTTTGTTTTTTAAATTTTTAATTGATTACGGGCCCACAAAATGCACTCTCGGGAACCGTCTGACAGCAATGGGAACCGTCTCCTTGGAAGCCGACTTAGAGTCTTTGGGAACCGTCTCGTCAGACGGGTTAGTATTGGGAACCGTCTCGTCAGACGGGTTAGGCGTTGGGGACCGGACCCGGCTTGTGAGACGGGTTGGGAACCGGAACCGGCTCAGCAGTTCTTTCCATGTACCGTCTCAAAAGACGTGTTGGGAACCGGAACCGGCTCAGCACATCGTTCCGGGTACCGGCTCAAAAGACGGGTTGGGAACCGGGACCCGGCTTTGTCAGAGGGTTGACTGAGAGGCTTTGGGAACCGAACCCGTCTTGGTCAAACCGTCTCCTGAGACGGCTTGGGAACCGGACCCGGCCCATGCAGCCCGGTCCCACTAGGGTTTACCTTTTGGGGGTAAAAGTAAACTTTCGGTGAAAGTCTCTCCACCGAAAGACGCTACGTTGACGGGAACGCTCTTTTACCGGTTTTCTTGTTTATCATCTATTTTCCGGCGAACGGTTTGCTAGGACTCCGGTCAAATTATCAGACGACGGTCATTTATAATTAAAAAGGTAATATTAACGTTCCTTTTTAAAGTTTTAAAATTTTTTTTTTCATTGAAAACGACACAACACAAACGGGACCACCCGACATATTTTTGGTCATGTGGTCCACCACGAACGTGCTCACCGTCGACCGTCGATTAATTTTTAATTTTGTTTGTTTTTTTGTTGTCCGTTAATCGAGGTTGACCAAACCCGTTTGACCATGTTTAATCCGAGTGACTTTGTCGACCCGATGAACCCACATCAAATACTACAAGAGGAACAGTACGAAGAGTTTTTTCGGCACCCACAACAGCCGAATCCTCCTCGGAGCTTACCTCCTGCGGTAAGCGTTTACTACCATTTTTCAGTCAAGTATTTTTATCATTTTTCATTTACCTTGTTCGTTACTAAAAATTTTTTTATAACCTTTTTTTTAGTCTGATACCGAAATAAAAGTCCGAAGTGCCTGGAACAAAGTAACAGAAATGAATACTAGAATGTCCGAGGCAATGAAGACGCGTTTTAGGGAGACCGTCTTCGGTCACTTTCTGGATGTTATGAGCCATGTTTGCGAAAGTAATTTGTTACTCTCAGTGGCACAACATCAGATTGAGACGGGACTGCCTAGTATCGACGACCTTTTTTATCAAATCGTTCCTAACAGTCTTCTATTCACTCCACAACAGTTTTGTCTGATAACGGGCCTAAGATTTGGCCGTCACGATGGTTGGGAACTCGCACAATCCCCAACATCGTTTAAAAGACGAATATTCCGTGAGGTGAGTAAGGTATCTTATCAAAGTGTGCTTGATATTTTCAACGGTGACTGGAGCGATTATGAGGAGGATGATGTTGTCCGTATTTGTATCCTGGTATTGATTGAATCGGTGTTTAAGGGTACCCAAAATAGCGCTACCGTGGATGATCTAGTCCTCGATCTTGTTGATGACTTTGTAGAGTTGAATGCATTTCCATGGGGAAGTTATTTTTGGGAAGATTTGGTTAAAAATATCAATAACATGCACCTGATTCAAAAGCAGGGTACAAAGGGCTTCAGTTTAAAATCTTGTAATTGGGTTTTCAAGGTATTAGTTTGTATGAATTATTTACTTTTAATTATTAATTTTAACAAATATTGTTGATATTTCTAAATTTTGTTTAAAAACTTGCAGATCTGGATATTTGAGATATTTCCAGAATTTAAAACCGATCCACATTTTTTTGTTGGTGATGCAATCCCCAGAGTTCTTTCCTGGGGTCCGGGAAAAAAAATGCATAGGAGCACCATTGATCGTAAGATCACCGTAAATTCTATGGTAATCTTTTGAAATCATTTTCTACCGAATTTTTTTTTGAAAAGCTAAATATAAGTGATAAAATTTAAAAAAAAATTGTTGTGCTTCAGCTTGAAGGGCTTAAGCCGTTTAGGTTTCTACTTCCGAATGACTTTGAGCTGCGCTGTGCCTGGTACACTGATAGTGCCCATTTTTTACGAGCACAAAGGAACCGGGCTCAAGGGTGCTTTAATAAGCCGGCCGAGTTTCATCCGTCTGCCTATGTAAATTTTGATAATACGGGAGCGGATGATGTAAATTTCGATGATCTGCATACGGTTTACGGTGATGAGCCTGTTGATTCGACGGCCAAAAAAAGAAAGTCGGAAACTGTTCCGACAACCTACACTATCAACGATGATTTAATAGAGCAATTTAAAGCGTTGATGGATGATAGGTTGGAAAACTTTTATAATAACAAGTTGAAAGGTTTACTGCCTGAGGTAAAGTTGTCGTATGATTATTATTAATCCGTATTAATTTGTTGAAAAGTTTAAAATAATTAACATTTTTAAATCTTAGGTACGTAAATCCCAACCGACTGGTGAAGAAGGCCCGACGAGCTCGCATCACAATGAAAATGTTGATGAATTGTTTAGCTCGGGTGATGTATATAGACCAGACACCGACGGCCTAAAAAAGCCTGTATGTTTTATTTTATTTTTTTCCTTCATAGTTTAGCATTTAAATTCAAAATAATTGGTTCACTTTTGTCACTTTAACAGTTGAGACGGTCTCAAAGGTCAACAAAGCCATCCTCGTGTATGCTTTCCCCATTTACAACAATAAAAGGTGCAAAAAAGAAGAAGTTCAAATCAGACGATGAAAACGAAAACATAAAACTAATAAAAAAATGGTATCCAAAACAAAAGGATAAACATAGAACTTGTGCACTATTTGGGGGAAATATATTCCCGGATGGCTTTTGGGAAGATCTTTTCGGCGATGATGATTCACTCGGTTGGTTAGGCAGCGAGGTAATAATTTTTAAATATTTGTTACTTTTATTAACTATGTTTAATTTAATTAATATATTTACCGCAGTTTAATATTGAATATTCAAATTATTTATTATAGCACATATATGGATGGACACACCATCTCTACGAGACTCTTTGGAGCTCAACCTCCCGTTGGAGCATCCTTCCTCCATATTTTGTGGGGGGTTTATTTAGCCGTACTAATAACCAGCCTTTTAAAGATTTGTTTGATGGGTCATTCGAACCGTTTCCAAAAATCGCTGATGTTGACGAGGTTGTTTTTCAAATTTAAATCATGGTTTTGTTTGTTGAACATATTATGATTTGTTTTTAACATTTTGTTTCAAACTATTCGCGTTTTAATAGGTATATGTTGTGTTGAATATAAGCTTACAACATTGGATCCTCGGAGTTTTTAACCTGTGCCAGCGAACGTTTACCATCTACGACAGGTAAATGTTGAACCTATTCATTTTAATGCCGGTTTTCATTAGGTAATAGTGTTAATTTTGATAATGTTTTTTTCTATATTTTGCAGTTTACTTGGTTTGAGGGGCGCGGAGAAGGCCAAAGCAGAGGTCATATGCAATGCTAATTATGCATTTGAGCTTTGGCTAAGATCCAATAATTACTACGAATCCGTAAACCCGTACATATACGCCCCTCCTTTCGAGGTCGTAGAGCCTAAAGATGTACCCCAACAGTCCGGAGATCTTGGTGATTGTGGGGTTTGGGTGTGCATATTTATTGAGAGGTTGATTAAAAACGAACCTCTATATAATAAATATGAAAACACCCAAGTAACAGCTTTAAAAATGCGGCACAGGATGGCCCTTGAATTTTATAGGAACGTTTTGCCGGAAGCTGATACGGTAGATAATAGACAGACTCCCGATGAAGACGAACTGAAATTGTTAAATTAATATTACTAATGTCATTATTATTACTACTCCTCTTGTGTTACATTAGTAGATATGCAAACAAAACCCAACTAACTACCAAAAGTAACTTCAACAATCTGGCCTGCAAACGGTATTTTCTAGCCAAAGCTTGTTGCTCGTCTAACGATTGCCTCAACCCCGGAACGATTTTTTTGCACCTGAAACATTCTGACGCTTCTACCCACCTAATAAATCCACAACCAGCAGTCTGTGGTTTAAAAAAAATAAACAGTTATTTGATGATCATTAAAAGCACACGATAAATATTAAAATTTAATACTTACGCAACACACGAAGTCTCTATCCGGGTTTGCATCAGTTCTCGAGATAAGTATACGTGTAGTTGCACCGCATGAACATATTTCTCTTGACCTGCTAAATCGTCTAGATGAAGACCTTGAAGATGAAGATGATGACTGAGACATGGTGATGGTATATAAACCTCTACACAATTGATGATGAACGGTTGGTGGTAGGTATATTTATAAAAAACGAAAGAGTTATTTGCCAATTTAGTCCTTGACGTTTGGCAAAAATTGCAAATTCCACCCGATATTGGTACACCTATCAACCTAGGTCCTTATATAGAAGCTCATTTCACATGCAGATGAAATAGCATAATGACTAACATTCCTGCTCCCGTAGAGAACACAATTTGGGTTAATCCACATAACCAATCAAGTTTTTGGGCTCCAAATGTTCTTGAGTTTTACTACGATGGTGATAGCACATGTTGCTATACAACCTATATGGGGCGTACACCATTAAACAAAGAGTGGTGGGGTGGTATTTTAGGGTACTGTGGAAGCGGATATCTTCAAAAAACGGTAAATACTATGACTGTTACGTTATACGTTATATGATATGATAATTTTTTTGTGATTTTATTAACATTTATTTACAGCATGTTCGTGCATGGTGCAACAAATTGATGTCGTTAAGGGACATTGAACGACAAAGAAGACCAACAACATGTAGTTATGGTCTTTGGACTGTTCTTCCCCCTAATTTCTATAACCTAATTATTGAACAAGATCACCATGCTTATTGCTACGCAAACGGCTCGAGAAGAATATATCCACCTCTTTGGGAAGTTGATATGGTAGAATACTGTTTTTTTTGTATATTTTATACCTTTTTATCGTGCTGTATAAAATCTACATTTCGTTTTGGACTGTAATTTTCAGGTATATATACCAGCCTCGATAGACGATGAAAACTGGTTTGTTCTACAAGTTGACATGAAATTACTACAAGTAACAGTGTATTTCCCAAATAACTGTAGTCCCATAGATTGCGGCGATACTTTTTGCAGTCATAGAAAAATTCATCAAATTCTTATAGAATTTGAATCTGCTTTCATATGGTTTCTAGGGGCTATAACGTACTGGCAAAAGTCAGGTAGAAACGAAGTTGAATCATTACAATTTTCGGGGGATGTTGTCTGGCCTGTCACCAATAGTCGCATTGGTCGACATTCAGGGGTAATCGTTTGTATGTTGCTGAGAAATCTTGTTCAAAACATTACATTGACTTGGAGAGAAGGCAGCCTACATGATGCTTGCATGAGATTCAGACGTTTCATGGCAGATGAAATTTATGCTGGTCGTTTTGCACCGTCAAATATTTAAATATTTATCTACCTAGTTTATGTATTGATGTAAAACTTGATATATCGAAGTTATTTGTAAGTTTTATGTTATAAAGATTGTTAAGTAAATAAATTAAAGTAAATAGCACCACTAAAAATCAGCAAGGTTAACAGTCGGACAAGTATTATGAATTACATATTCTGCAAAGTCATCTGCTTCAACGAAAGTGGGGGACGGTGTTTGATGATGATTTTCTTTCTTTGAACCACGCCTAGCAGATTTTGATCGTGAGGCAACAGGAGCTGAACATCGGTCACGATGATGACCGTGAGTTCTACAACGACTGCAATATACAGGCGTAGGTTCCTCGCCTCTCGATAAAATTCGTTTATTTTCACGAGGACGTCCCGACTGTCGTTTTGTGATATGTGGTGGTTGTAGAGGAATCAAATACTCTGGCGTCTCCCATTCAGACCTGTGGGGTAAAGGATAAATGGCCTCTTCATATGTTGTTTTGTATAACTGGTTGCTATACCAAGGTGACGTATAATGACTGCAGTCCTGTTCCTTCAGTAATTTTGATACTGCAATCATGTGGCCACATGGGAAACCAGATATCTGGGGAACACAACAACTGCATGTTTCATTAGACAGATCAACAAAACCATTTTTCCCACCGTCTAGAACTTGAAAAGTGTTAACCCCAACGCCATAAGCCTTCCACGTTCTAGAATATTCAATCTTTTTAATAATTTTTTTTACCGCGAAAGGAGTCAGTACGTGTTTATTTTGAATAGCCTCATTTCGGCGTTCGTAATACCATTGTTGAAGTTTTTGTCTAAAAAATTCAACCAAATGGGTGATTGGAACTTTTCGTTCGTCCTTAGATAAGGCGTTGATTGACTCTGCACTGTTAGATGTCATATAATGATATCGTTTCCCCGAACAGTGTGCTCTTGACCACTTATGTAAACCGATACTCAATAGAGTATTCCTAACCCGTGGTAGGGCTGCACACAGCGCGTTAAAACTTTCTTCAAAATCAGACACCCGGTAAGCTTTACAAGTGCTCCACCACAGTGTCTCTAAATCCTTCTTTTTGCTTTTTGGTATCTTTAAGTTCACCATCAAATGTCGACAGCACAACCCGTGAAATGCATTAGGAAAAACCGTCCGAACTGCCAAATCTATTGAGTTGGCTCTGTCAGATATGATCGCCAAATCCGGGTGCTCACTGATACACTCTTTAAGTTTCGATAAGAACCACGTCCAACTCTCATCGTCCTCGGATTTGCCGATACCATATCCAACGGGTAAAATTTGGTTGTTACCATCCATGCCAACAGCAAGGAATAACGTTCCCTTAAACTCACCTTTTAAGTGTGCCGCGTCTATAATAATGACCGGTCTTAAAGACAGAAGAAAACTCCGAATCTGTTTAATAAAATGAAAAACAGATAAATTTTAGACTTCAGTAAACCAAAACATCAATAATTTATTTAAGTTGGTATGAAAATAGGTAAAAATATTTTACTGACCGTTGCACCAATGGCAATAAAAAGCATTTCAAAACGATTGTCTTCATCAGTTTTAATCTCAGTAACAGTCCCTGGATTTGCATTTCGCAAATTATAGCAGTAGAACGGAAGCTCAGAAAACGATTGTTTGCTACTTCCTTGCAAAAGCTCAAGTGCATGACACTTCCCCCGCCAAGCTTGAGTATATGATATATCAACCTTAAATCTTTCTCGAAAATCTTGTACTATTTCGTTTCCACGATAAACACGTCTAGTATCTCGCAATTGGTGCTTCAGTATGCTACCAATTACTTGCGGGTTAGCTTGACGAAGATGGGGATGTGTTTGAGTTTTAGAACATGTGTGGTTGTTGTTAAAAAATGTAACAAAAAACGTGTCTGAAGTTGGGACATAACGTGACCTAAATTGCCAATCACAATCATCAACTACACATGAAATTTCATACCTCGTTTTAGATGACCTGTCGACTTTATAGGAAAAACGTTCAGACAAACAAAAATTTCCTAACTGCAATTTCAATTCATCTTTGTTACGAAATACGGAACCTTCAGAAAAAACTAAAGAGCTTTTGGTTATATCTGAAAACAATTCAGGACTTGGCTTTCCATAAAATTCTTCTTTTTCAGCTTTCTCATCATCGAAATTTCCAAAACACCCATATGGTGTGTAATGATCAAAATTTTCTATAGACACATTTAGATCAGGGACTTTTGAATCATTTGAAGGTACGTCGTTTAAATGAGCATTACTAGACGAACCCACACCTGGTTCATCTACAACATACAACTTCAATACTTCATGGGGGTTTTGCAAAGCAACTTTAAAAAGAAAAGATACATCACGATCATTAAAAATGTCGATTGCATCATCAAAAGCTGACATTTTATAAGATAACCTTGAAATGTTTGGAATCTCACACACATCAGAAACTACATTTAAAAAACTAAGATACGAGATATTTGAATCAATTTCAAAACCACGTCTTTTACAGCTACTATCAACAACGTATTCCATTCGACCGTTGACAACTTCCCACCTGCCTCCACTATAGATTATAAAACTAACCATTTTTAAAAACACAACTTTTTTTTAACACTTGGAAAGAAAAATAAGGAATACAAGAAAAAATTCAAACAAAATTGTTACAAAATTTACTAATTTTATAACAAACGGTTCGTCATGGACGTCACATCACCGAAAACGTCTCCGTCGATGTACGACGTCCGGCATCGAGTCGGTTCAGAAACAGTAAAAAGACGGTACGGGAAGCCGTCTTTTTCGTACCCGCTGACGTCTCAGGAGACGGTTGACAACTTTTAAAAGACGTCACCGGAGACGGCTTTTTCGTACCCGAACCGGCTCAGGAGCCGTCTCCGGTGGGATCGGATATATTATTTTATTATAAGCCGAGCCGAAGACGGCTTAACTTGAGCCGTTGGTGAACCGTCTCAGGGACCCCACCGGAGACGGCTTTGCGGCGCTGACACGTCTCAAGCCGCCACGGGAGCCGGGTGGCAGACATCGGGATCGTAACCGCCACGTGTTGGGTTGCTACTGGTTGGAATCCAAAGGATCTCGGGAGACGGTTCAGCCCTTTTGGAAACCGTGTCCCGTCTCTCAAAGACGGTGGAGGGGGCCATTTACGCAAAACGCTCAGTCAAGGGGCTATTTTGGCCATTTTCCCATAAAAAAAGACAGGACGACATAGTTAGTGGTGCGTGGTGATGTACTACCATTCATAGTAAATCTTTTTCATAATATGGTGATGACAAAATTCGTACACTAGCCAAATGAAGAAGCTTCAAAAAATATGATCATATATTGTTTGCTATCATCATCATCATATTACCTTCATTTTGTTTTCCAACTTTCAATCCCACAACCATTCAGCACTTAAATAAAAAATGAAGTTCTCTACTTTACATAATAATACTAACAATAATAACAAAAGTTGTTCACAACATCAGATATTAGAAGTTTTTAACAGAGAATTAGGCTTCAATCACCCAAAAAGTTTCATCACCGTATCTCAGGTTCTGAGGTTTGTTTTCTAACTTTCAAACAATATTATGATCAGGGTCACTCTTCCTTTTATTTTATTTTTTTAAATTTTGTGTGTTTAATGTTGTTAGCTTGTTGGATTTTGTATCTTTCTGGTCCAATATTCTAACTTTTAAGATGATGGATTATTATTATTATTATTATTATTATTATTATTATTATTATTGTTATTATTATTATTATTAAATGTTGTTTCAGGCTCTTGTGAGCAGAATTGGTCTGGATGGTAAACTGATTGGGCATGAAGGCTGTGTAAACACTGTTGAGTTTAATCGTTGTGGTGATCGCCTGGTGTCGGGTTCTGATGATCGGCGTGTTATGATGTGGAATGTGGCATGTAGAAGTTTGGTCCTTTCGTATGATTCAGGTCACGTAGATAATGTATTGCAGGCTCGGATTATGCCGTTTACTGATGACAGGACTATTGTAAACTTCTGCTGCTGATGGTCAGGTAAACTCTATAATCTATATTTACATTATTTTAGATATTTATGGATCTGTTGTTTTGCCCTGCATATGAATATATGATCGAGGTTCACTCGTTTCGTACTATGTTTGACTCGTCAATGGAATGGCCCCAACTTTCGCAATTGCGGTGTCTAGACACATTAGACCCTGTCCCTGATATATTTGACCCGTCGCGTGTATCTATTATTCTAGTTGTATTCATGTGTGTTTGGTGTGTCCCTTGTTAAAGCTTAGTCTAGTGCATACATGGAAATTGGTAGTAGCTTTAAATTTGAGATGAAATCGCGTCATCTAAGAGTCAGGGGCGGACCTAATGAAGAAGCAGGTGCCGCGTCCGTTGCAACTCAACTTCGCGCGCGTAGTGGAAAATTTGGTTTTTTTTTTACGAAATTTTGGAAACGTTGAAATGAAAAAAATGAAAAACGTTACTACTGAAAACATTTCTATATCCGCCACTGCTAAGAGTTCTATGTTTTAACATTTTAATGAATTGTTACACGTTATCATTTTGTTTTATAATATATTGTATGATATATGAGTTTATAATGTATTCGTTAAGTTGTGTCTCGTTATTTGTAAATTTAAAACGTATAATATGGCCAAAACATGTTACATATTGTGTTCGGTTGATAGATAATCATGTCACGTCAGTTTTATTATTAGCGTAAGGTATTTTGATTGTTAAGGGAAGTAGTGTGACGCGTGTTTAAGTATGAAAAAGGTTTAAAAAGCGCGTGTCAGTTTGATTACATCTATGTATGATAATGCAGTAACAACTGTAAATATACATATATCATGATCTCAGGTGAGACTTGGTCAGGTAGCAGACAACGGTAAGGTAGAAACAAATATATTAGGGAAACATAATGGCCGTGTTCACAAGCTTGCCGTTGAGCCTGGAAGTCCCTACATATTTTACAGCTGCGGCGAGGATGGATTAGTACAACATGTAAGTCTAATGATTATCTATCCAAAATATAATCAGTTTGACCATCGAAAAGAATTATGTTTGATTTTTAATTCTTAGACAACTTATTGTTTTTGCAGTTCGATTTGCGAAGTAATTCTTCGTCAAAAGTTTTTTGTCGCGCCTCATTCACAGGAAACAGCTACCAGTGCTCTTCTTCAAACAGATTAAAGCTAAACTCCATTATAATCGACCCAAGAGACCCTAATTATTTTTCTCTAGGAGGTTCTGATAAATTCGCGCGCGTATATGATATCAGAAATCTGGACGGACCCGTTGAGACATTCTGCCCAAAACATCTAATCAAGAATGGCGATATTAACATCACTGGAATGTCATATTCCAACACAAGTGAGCTTCTGGTTTCGTATAACAGTGAAAACATTTATTTATTTCAAAAGAATATGGGTTTAGGCCCATACCCCATCGCAGCTTCGCTAGAACATCTGGATAGTTTGGATGACCCACAGATGTATTTTGGGCATACTAATTCGTTAACGCCTAAAGGGGTTAGTTTTTTCGGACTTGGTAGTGAGTATGTTATGAGTGGGTCAGATTGTGGGCTTATATTCATATGGAACAAAAAAGATGGTAGAATTGTTCGCCTTATGGAAGGCGATGGGTGTGTAGTGAATCAAGTTGAACCACATCCTAATATTCCTGTTTTTGCTTCTTCTGGATTAGAGCAAACTATAAAACTTTGGGCTCCTGTATCCGATAGCATTCGTCCCCTGCCTCGTGATTTACATATGGTAACTAAACATGTTAGTTATGATTACAAAAACAATATTATTACTATCATAATCTAAATCTTTGGATAAAACAGATTGTGAAGTCGAACAAGCGAGCCAGAGAAAATCATTCACGGGTTGCACACGCACCCGGTGTTGTGATGCGTGCTTTGATCCAAAGAAGGGAAGGAGGGGCATATGTTGGAAGAAGACTTGTTAGAGATGATGCTACAAGGGGTGAAGAACATGAAAGTGATGGAAATCCAAGTGAGTGTAATATAGTTTAGTATATTAACATCCAAAGTTAATATTTTATACTGTTTTGAGAACTCGGATATGCATATGATTAGTTAAGTAAAGAATGGAAGTACCTTGCACATTGTTAATGTTGCTATGGGGTTGTATTTGAGATTTGAAATGGTTATGTTGCTAATGGGCTAAGTACTTTATTTTGTATCTATTATAAATACAACCAATGGCCATATTATCGGCTCACTTGATTTATGCAATCTCATTATTCGGGTATTGGCAGGGTCTTGTGAGCTTTTTGGTAACTTATTCTCGTGGCTAATAGGGCCGGCCCATACCAAGGTCAAGGAGGACACCCAGATTTGACCCGCATTTTCAGGCCTAATTTTTTTTTTTTTCTATATTTTATTTACATATATTTTGTTTAAATACAAAACTTAAAAACTTATTAGCACAATACTTAAGGCTTAAGCATAAAAAAAATTAACTTAGCCCAGTATAAAACCTAAACTTGTTGGCCCAATACTTAAAAACTTAAAACCTATTTGTAGGTTGACAATATTGATTCATAAAAGCCTAGCCTAAATGTGAAATGCCCAATATTGATTCATTAAACTAATAAGTAGGGGTGCACGAAAAAAAAAAAAAAAAAAAAAAAAAAGGATCCGGAATTGAAAAAAAAAACCCCAAAATCGGGTATAGTTATATCTAGTTATTTAGAAACCAGACATGTACCCGACCCTACGGGTAGGCATAGGGTATAGATTTCTATGCTAATTATCATACCTGGAATCGAACCCGATTTGTGCCAGTTTTTTTCAATAACCGTTACCTGGTTTTCTCAATACCCGGAATATTTTCAAGTTCTATTGTTTTAAAATGTTATTTGTTAGTAGAATTTCAAGTTTCTAATACATATGCACTTTTATGTTACTTATATAAATGTTACATATTAATGTTTGCGTTTTTCTTTAAAAAAAGGGGTTAAAATTGTTAAAAACATAACAGCCCTGAACCGAGTTTTTCAGTACCCGAACTGGGTATTTTTTTCCAATACCCGGTTTTTGAAGATCCTGTTCCATACCTGTCCTGGTTCTTCCAATACCCGATAAAAGTAATACCCGATCATACCCAGAACCAGTTCCATAACCAGAACCAAGGTATTGTAAAAAACCCGATTTGTGCACCTCTACTAATAAGTAATAACAACATTTAAGAAAAAAAAAGATTGATATATGAATTAAGGAATGCAAGGGCGACCAACGTCAACCGCCCACAACCCCACACAATCATCGATCACAACCAGTCCACCACCAGCTGCCGTCCACTGATCACAATACTTTTTTATATTTTTGTTCCACTTCCTACAATTAGCCTTAATTGAGTAATTTATAATTGTTAGAATTAGGGTTTTGTTGAGCCTTAATTGAGTAATTGTTAATGGTTTTGAATTGCTATGTTTATTGCAAATTGTTGTAAAATTAATTGTTGTTTTAAAAATAATTGGTTTATATAATTGTACTAGTGGGGTGCTCGCGCGATGCAGCGGGAAACATCATAACTTTGGTTGGTGATTTAGGGGTGCATAGGATGATTCAATTTGAACTTGAGCTATAACTCTACGCTTTGATGCGATCGTGCCTCTTCTAAAATGAATATTATTAGTTCATAGTAAGACAGTCAAATTGCATAAAAGGAATAATGTTGAACCATTTAGTTGACCAATATAACAGTCTACTACAAATTGTGCCATATTTTAATTATATGTCTATAGCTACAAAAGAGACAAAGATAAAGATCTTGTTCTTTATAAAGTATACCATATATACCTTTCAATCTGATAATATAAAAGGAAAGCATTCGATTTTTATGATGATGTTTATCGAAATACTCCGGTTAGTTAGTCAGCCTGTTATTTATGGTAAAAAAAGTTGTGGTTTTGTTCCAGCTAGCACAATTTTCCAGGCTTGTGTCATAGAAAGATATGATGCTTTCACTTTTGTAAAGCAATGTAGTTTTATCCACTTTCTATAACATATATAATGGGTCAATACAATTTATTGGTTATATGGGAAAAAACATTCAGTCCATCAATTTAAAATTACCTGGCAATAGCGTAATTGACTAAGAACAAAACCCTAAAATAAAATCAGCTCATAATCGCCTGAATAAAACCAACATTTAAAACCCTAATCAAATCACTCAATCCAACAATCAAAATGAGTTAAACCAACATAAGAATTCTTTTCAAAACTCACCTAAAATTAAGATGCAAGAATAAAACTTATAACCTAATCAGCTCCTTTCCACTTCTAACTTGCGCAATAGCATATGAAAGAGTTGATGTTAAGTGAAATGGTGAATATCATTTACTAATATAGTAATGATTGGAGCTTCAATTTCAATCAATTAGATTTATGGCATATAGATTGAAATAAGAACTTTGGTGTGATTTAGCTGTTTTATATCAATTTAGTGTTAAGCATCTTAAAATTAAGTTGATAATGTGATCAATTTAATAATACTTAGGTAAAAATACTATTTTGTCCCTTACTAACTTCATTAGGGTATTATACCATATGTATTATATGTTGTAATTACTTAAATTTTGTTAGAATCCTTCCATCGTGCTTTATAAGGGTCCCGGGATTGAAAAATCTAATTTTACGTGATAACCTATTGCAAATGGCTTAAGTTAACTAACCACAAAATCTCTCAATCATTGCATGTTCATAGTATTCTAATCAGTAATAACTCATATTCCCTAATCTAAAACCTAATCAGTAATCATCTAAAGAATCACTTATGTAAGCTGCAACTATTAAAAAACTCATCACATCTCTCTAATTTCTCACATTCTAATGGCTTTTATAATTCCTAACCTAATCAACTAAACAAACACTTAAGTTGGAAGTTGTAATCATTGCAACTCATTATGCCACATGGCATAATCAAGAGATGGTTGAGGCCACCATTGAACGTCACGTCAGCAACTATCAATTCTTTCCGGGAGCGTCCCGGGGTTAAAAAATATAACCATTCTAATAATACTAATACTAATAGTAATATTTATTACTCTTGTAATTAAATAAATAAAAAAATAACCTTGCTATAAGGTGACGCCATGTGTTGCAGTGTTGCACGATTCTTTCTCCTAACTTCTCTTGATGAAGTATACCTAGTAAAATTCCAATGATAACATGGCGATTGGGATGATTTTCAACATCGTAGATAAGAACCTGGTTTAAAAGAAAAAACATGATTAATGAATAGCATGAACACTTTGTGTGTTTTTTCCTGTATGAACGAAACCCCTCAAAAAATAGTTGATTTTTCTCCGTTTTTTATATAGGACTATGGTACTCGTTGGAAAGATAATAAAACGCTCGTTAATTTGTTGTAATTTTTTTCTTCAAAAAATCCCGTATATAAAAGATATAAACGTATAAAAATTATGGAGGAAAATGAGAGAGAAAATTTTAAATTTATTTTTAAATTCTTTTTTTCCTAAAATAACTCAATTTAATTTAGGGTTTTATGTTTATCTTTTTTTTTTTTAATTAAAAAATGAAATAGTTCAAAAACACTAAAATCTTTCAATTATGATGCCACATGGCACTCTCAAGGGGAAGTTGAGGCCTCCATTGCACGTCACGTCAGCATATACGTTTTCTTTTATATATATAGATATATAGATTAATTAAAAAAGGAAATAGTTCAAAAACACTAAAATCTTTCAATTATGATGCCACGTGGCACTCTCAAGAAGAGGTTGAGGCCTCCATTACACGCCACGTCAGCATATACATTTATATAGATAGATTCGGTAGGGCCTAAGGAACTTTTTTTTTTTTCAAAGGCCTAGTGGTTACCAAAAAAACAAGCATAATTTATAATCTTCATGTAAACCTTAGGCTTTCTCATACTATCTTCCACTTTTCCATATACAGAAAAACATATATATTTAAAAAATAATCTTCAACTAAGATTTTTTTTTCATCTTCAACTATCCTTATTACTTAAAAATAGTTATTCAATCAGTCTTTTCATTATTCTATAAAACTGATTCCAAACATGACTTTCTTCTATTTTAACAAGTTACAAGCCACCGTATAAAGAGTCATCATGGAGTATAGAGGTGGCCAATGTTACTTCATACTAATCGTGCTCCACATTTTATCGTGGTCAGTCCAAAGACGCGAGCTAACTTGGATCCGAAAAGGCGGCTTAGGGAATATGATCATTTTATTTGGTATACATGGTTTAAAAAAACGCTTGAGGTGTGCGCCTCGAGGCGCGCCTCAAGGCGATTTGGTCTGAAAACGCTTCTGAGGCGGCGCCTCAGGTGTTTGAACAGCGGTATGCGCCTCACAGCACTGAGGCGTTATGAAAAGTTGCGCCTCAGATGCGCCTCAGGGGGTTTTCAGGTATATTTTTTATGTTTTCGACTTTTTGTGACATTTTATGTCTTTTTATGTGTGTTTTTGATGTTTTTGATGAATTTGATGATGAAATTAATTAGCATTTTATTTTTTGAAAAATATATAATTATTTATTTAATTTTTTAATTCCGCCTCGGGCTTACGCATCGGTTCGCCTCGAGGCTTACGCCTCGTAAGGCGAAGGGAAAACGCCTCAAGACGCGTTTCCGTTCTTTTAAACTTTGAGCTCAACATAATCTTTCTTACACATGTTATCCTTGGGCAAACATAATAAAAGAATTTTGTTGTATTAGTTATATATATTCATTACATTCTTCAACAACACGTTGTAGTATCATATTCCCTCACAGTCACACCCCACCACATTTAGTTATTAGTCAAAATTGTTATGATATTAAATTATAACAGTTGAAAAAAGATGCAAATATGATTTTCTAGTATAAAGAAAGTACAACAGGAAAAAATATGGCTGGGAAGAAAAATGATTTAATTGTCAGTTGCGTTACTTCGTTCTGCAGGTTAATCATTCAGTTGCAGACAACATTTAAGTACCCCTCTATCCCCGGTCCTATAAACCATCATTTTTACTGTGCTATTTCCATTTTCTTTTCATTTAAAAATATATATAAAGATTTGACTTTTATTGAAAAGACTTCATTAAATTTATGTATATACTTTTTTTTTGAACGATCAACAAAATATTTATTTCACCACGGCTAGCGGGAAACTAGCATACACCGTACAATAATCACCAAATATACATGAACAACTATTTACCACCCAACACTAGACAAATTGAAAGATCCCCATATAGCCCAATTTAATGAAGAATGTCTAGCTCTCGCCATGACCCAAAACAAACTAAGTGATTTAATGTCGCCTAGAACCCTTTGTATGGAAACTTGTCGTTGATTGAAAACCACCTCATTTCTATGCTTCCAAATAACCCAAATAGATGTCAACACAATAGCGTAGAATGCCTTTTTCCTTTTAGCCGAACCACCAATGTGATGATGTAACTCAAGAAGATCTTTAAAATGGAATACAAAAGGAGGACTAATTTTACACCATTGAGCGATTAACAGCCAAAGTACCTGAGTGAAGCTACACGCCACAAATAGATGTTCCGTTGTTTCTCCATAATCACCACAGAAAGGACACAAATCCGAACCCACGTGCACGTTCCTGCGAGTAAGAGCACATTTCGTTGGAAGCCGATCTAATTCCGCCCTCCACGCAAGAATAATTGCTTTACGTGGCACCCAAGAGTTGTTTTTTACGACAAAAGCTGCCTGCTGGAACCTCGCCTCGTGCAGTCTACCCTTAACAGCCCCAACAGAAAAGGCCACGCTGCTGCCGATGTTACAGACCCATCTGTCGCGCGCACTGCTGAGAATTGGCGCAGTCAGGCTGCTGCAGAGCTGGCTGAATTCAGCAGCCTCGACAGCTGCAAAACTCCTCCTTTTCCAGTCCCAAACCCATCCAATGCCCAACGTCGAACACGATCCGCCACCATAGCGAACTTGTTTTTTTCTAGCTGAAACAAAGCTGGGAATAGATACGCCAAAGGCTTATCCGATGCCCAGCAGTCGAGCCAGAAAAAAACACCCTGCCCATCACCCAAAATCCCCCGAAAAGCCCAACCCATGTCCAACCCGACCCGTTTGACCAGCTGCATTGAAGAAAAAACTTGTTTCCATGGACCGGAGATCGATAGCCGCGTAGGAATCGGACTCCAGTCCCTGGATGAACTATGAATAGCCCAAATTACCTTTCGCCAAAGAGCATTAGGTTCAACTTTGAAACGCCACCACCACTTTGCTAGCATTGCCGAGTTAGCGTCCTGAAGAGAGCCGAAACCGAGACCACCATACTCAACCGGGGAACTAACCCTTTGCCACGCAACCCAATTCATCTTAGCCTTTTCTTCCGATCCACCCCAAAAGAAAACCCTTCTAAGTCTATCGAGATCATCAATGACCTTACCGGGTGCCTTAAACAAAGAAAAGTAATAAGTTGGCAAGGCATTAAGGACCGACTTCAAAAGTGTAACACGCCCGCCAAAAGATAGCGTCTTAGCTTTCCAATTGCTGAGTTTGTTCCTAAATGAATCCACCACCGGTTTCCAATTTTTGCATAGATTCATATTCGCACCAACTTGTAAACCGAGATACGTGAATGGAAAGGACCCGGCCTTACAACGAAGCATATCTGCCATATGTTGCACCTCATCATCCGTTACTCCCACCCCAAAATACTACATTTGCCAAGATTTACCTTTAAACCCGACACAAGATAGAAGCATCTAAGGATACGTCTTAAATTTGTTGCATTTTCAATCGACCAATCACCTAGGAATACGACATCATCCGCATACAACAAATGCGACATATGAAGGCCACCCATTCCAACACCCAACCCACAAAATAAACCGGTTTCACAAGCCCTCCTCATGACACCGGTGAGTGCTTCCATTGCCATGAGAAACAAGAACGGCGAAAGGGGGTCTCCTTGCCTAAGGCCACGCCCGCACACGAACTCATGTGTAGGGGAACCATTAATCAAAACCGAAGCCCTTGCCGATCTAACAATGGCCATCACCCACTTGCACCACCTTACCGGAAAATTCATTTGCATTAAAATAGACTCCAAAAAGTCCCAATTAAGCGAATCATAAGCCTTTTCCAGGTCCACCTTAAAGATCATCCCTTGTTTTCTATTCTTCTTTAACCACCCAACTACCTCGTTTAGCATAAGAGGTCCATCAGCGATATTCCTACCACCAAGAAATGCGGATTGCTCGGGTGAGATGAGCTTTCCAATAACCGGTTTGAGTCTAGCCACCAAGACCTTTGATAGCACTTTGTTTACACACCCCACAAGGCTTATAGGCCTGTAATCCTGGAATCCGACAGGGTCACTCTTCTTCGGTATCAAAGCCACAAAAGAGGACGCACACCCTTGACCCAAGGTACACTCGTCATAGAACTCCTCAAATAGCCGTGTAAAATCACCCTGAAAACCTGCCCAACACCTTTTAAGAAATTTGAAATTGAACCCATCGGGGCCCGGGGCTTTATCACCGTCACATTCCCACACTGCATCCTTGATTTCTTCACTCGAGAATGGTCTACACAAAAAGTCACGGTCCTCGTCTGAGACTTTGTTGATGTACGGGCACACAAGCTTAGGTCTATCAGTTAATGGCTCCCTAAACTTATCTTCAAAGAATACGAACGCGTTATCCTTTATAACCGTCGGATTAGTAACCCACTCGCCATCCACCAAGAGACCATGGATCCGCTTATTAGCAACATTCGCGCCAATTATTCCATGAAAAAACTTGGAGTTTTCGTCACCCTCAATGGCCCATTTAACTCTCGCCTTTTGCTTTAAGTCCATAAGCCTCTGCCGGTCAAACTCGAGAACAAAAGCCCTAGAATTAGCTCTCAAATTTAACTCAGCAGATGATAAATCTCTTACATCAGCCACCAAATCTAACCTTTCTGTCTCTTTTTTAAACCAATTATACTCACTATCCTTTTTCCTTTTTTCCTTCCCCACCCATTCTATGATTCTCTTTTTAAGATATTTCAGTTTAGTGATAATAGCCAAGTCGGGCGGACCCGAAAACAGGAAATTACCACATAAACCAGAAACATAATCAGTGAACCCGGTATTTCCAGCCACGAATTGTAAAATCTGAAAGGTATGTGTCCAAAGTCGGACGGAGCTACCGAAAGAACCACCGGACTATGATCCGATATGAATCTAGATAGAGCCGTTACCGACGCACCACTCCATTTCGCCATAAAGTCACCACACACCAAGTACCTATCTAACTTACTTAATTTCTCCCCATTGTCCGACATATACGTAAATTTGAGACCCCCCATATTGTATTCCATAAGCTCCGCTCTCCTAATGAAATCGTTAAAGTATGCCGCGTTCAAAGCAACAAATTCCGTATTTCTCCGTTCCTCCTGGTACCTCACATCGTTGAAATCCCCCATTAACACCCACATACCCAGTCGAGAAAACCTCTCAGTTACTAACTCTTCCCAAAGTCTGCGCCTCATGATTGGATCATTTGGCGCATAAATATTACCCACATTTAAAACTTCCCCCGTAGATACTAATACACCTGTTGTAATCAAATAAGACCTGTTTTTTACAACTGACGTTACTTGATAAACAGACGGATCCACATGCTTATTATGCCCCCAGATCTACCATCCGCGAAAACCTGTTCCGCGTTAAAAACCGATCTACCCCATAAACAGTTTAGCTGAAAGAACATATCCTTACCCAACTTAGATTCTTGTATACCAACAAAACTCGACCCATGGCTAGTTTTTAGACCCTTCACCCATGTTGTTTTCCTGTCGTCCCTCACCCCCCTCAAATTAATGGTTAAGAAATTCATTGAAAAACCATATTAACACCCTCACCAACAATTACATCCTTTAACTGACCTTCGAAGCCTTCCAGCGCAACACCAATGACAGAACCAACCTTCGTAGTGAGATTAACTTCCTTTCGAATCTCTTCCTCTGCATCCAGATCCATATTGTTTGGTCCTGACGAAGACCTTGGACGTGTCTCCGACCCAGGAATTGATGGATTATTACCACCATTACCAGGAATTGATGGGTTGTTATCACCATTACCAGATCGATCATTATTACAGTGAAGTGAAATATTATCATTATTAATATTTATATGTGTATTATTATTATCATTATGTAACCCAACCCCATCCTCTAGACCAGAATTCATCACCAAAGGAGACTGCCTAGGATTCGTATCATTGACAAGTGTGTCCCCACCAGACTCATCATTGTTCTCACATATGGGGCTCACCATATAATTTATGTATATACTACACGTTATTTACAGAAGATAAAAAGTTAAATAAACTAGATTTAACAGGAAAAATGAGTTAAATTAATTATAAATCATCTAAACCTTTGTATATAGGCCTAAAGTTTGAAAACCGGGAACTGAACAAGGTAACCATCAAGAATCGTTACCCGCTTCCTCGAATTGATGATTTATTTGATCAGCTCCAAGGCTCCAGTTTTTATTCCAAGATAGATCTGAGGTCTGGGTATCATCAACTGCGGGTACAAGAAGCTGACATTCCAAAGACCGCCTTTCGTACACGTTATGGCCACTTTGAGTTCCTGGTCATGCCCTTCGGTCTTACGAATGCACCTGCCGTTTTCATGGACTTGATGAACCGCGTTTGCAAGCCCTATCTCGATAAATTCGTTATTGTGTTTATCGACGACATTTTGGTTTATTCTAAGAACGAGACGGATCATGAGGAACACTTACGATTAGTCTTGGAACTTTTGAGACGGGAGCAGTTATATGCTAAGTTCTCAAAGTGTGATTTCTGGTTACGCGAAGTACAATTCCTAGGGCATGTGGTTAATGAACTACGAATTCATGTCGATCCGGCCAAGATTGAAGCTATTAAGGAATGGGAAGCACCAAAGACGCCATCTGAGGTGCGGCAATTCCTAGGCCTTCGGGTTACTATCGTCGTTTCATTGAGGGATTTTCGAAGATCGCTCAACCCCTCACCACTCTTACCCAGAAGGACCGAAAGTTTGACTGGGGAGAACCACAGGAATCAGCATTTCAGATGCTGAAGCTTAAACTTTGCTCTGCGCCCATCTTATCCTTGCCTGAGGGTACGGATGATTTCGTTGTGTACTGTGACGCTTCCATTCGTGGTCTCGGTTGCATGTTAATGCAACGCGGGAAGGTTATTGCCTACGCCTCTCGCCAACTTAAGGTCCATGAAAAGAACTACACCACTCATGATTTAGAGTTGGGTGCAGTGATCTTTGCGTTGAAGATCTGGAGACATTACTTGTACGGTACCAAGTGCGAAGTATACACCGATCACAAGAGTCTCCAGCATATTTTCGACCAGAAGGTATTAAACATGCGGCAGCGACGCTGGGTCGAACTTCTGAACGACTATGACTGTGCCATCAAGTACCATCCTGGCAAGGCGAACGTTGTGGCAGACGCCTTGAGCAGGAAGGAGTCTGTGAAACCTCGTCGTGTTCGAGCCTTACAGCTCACCATTCATTCTTCGTTGCCTGACCAAATTCGTTCGGCTCAATTGGAAGCTTTGAAGGAGGAAAACCTTAAAGCTGAAACCATGCACGGTGCTGATAAACACCTCGAGCTTGGGTCGGATGGCCTGCATTACTTTGTCGAGCGCGTTTGGGTTCCTTTATTTGGGGGTTTGCGGGAACTTGTCATGGACGAAGCTCACAAATCCCGGTATTCTATTCATCCGGGTTCCGATAAGATGTATCAGGACCTAAAGATACTCTATTGGTGGCCCAACATGAAGGCTGACATAGCTTCGTATGTCAGCAAATGTCTGACCTGTGCTAAGGTCAAGGTGGAGTACCAGAAGCCGTCTGGTCTCCTACAGCAACCTGAAATTCCTGAATGGAAATGGGAACGGATTACCATGGATTTTGTGACCAAACTTCCGAAGTCGCCCAGTGGTTGTGACATGATCTGGGTGATTGTCGACCGGTTGACAAAGTCCGCACACTTCCTCGCTATTAAGGAAACCGACAGTCTAGAGCGGTTGTCTCGTATCTATATTAAGGAGGTGGTCTCCAAGCACGGGGTGCCTGTCTCTATCATCTCCGATCGTGATCCCCGTTTCGCTTCCCGTTTCTGGAAACAATTACATAAAGCGTTGGGTACTCAATTGGACATGAGCACCGCATATCATCCGCAAACTGACGGTCAGAGCGAGCGGACGATTCAGACGCTTGAAGACATGCTTCGAGCATGTGTCATCGATTTCGGTAAGAGTTGGGAGGTTCACCTACCGTTGGTGGAGTTCTCTTACAACAATAGTTACCACTCCAGCATTAAGGCGGCACCGTTCGAGGCTCTGTATGGACGGAAGTGCCGGTCCTCTCTTTGTTGGGCCGAGGTGGGCGAAAGCCAACTCACTGGTCCAGAAATGGTGTACGAGACTTCCGAAAAGATCGTACAAATTCGTAATCGTATGGCGGCGGCTCGTGATCGTCAGAAGAGCTATGCTGATCGTCGTCGCAAACCTTTGGAATTCCAGGTTGGCGACAGGGTTTTATTGAAGGTATCTCCATGGAAGGGCGTTATACGCTTCGGGAAGCGCGGCAAACTTAACCCTCGTTATGTCGGACCGTTCCCAATTCTGGACCATATTGGGCCGGTGGCATACAGACTTGATTTATCAGCCGAGCTTAGTGGCGTGCATAACGTCTTCCATGTCTCGAATCTTAAGAAGTGTTTGGCAGATGAATCTCTCGTAGTTCCTCTCGAAGAAATCAGAGTTGATGATCGTTTACGTATCGTGGAGGAACCAGTTGAAATCCTAGATTATAAGATTCGTAGCCTTCGTCGGAGTAAAATCCGTATCGTTAAGGTTCGTTGGAATTCAAATCGTGGACCGGAGTTCACGTGGGAACGAGAAGATCAGATGAAGGCTAAGTACCCTCATCTATTTCCTAAGCGTGCATTTGAATCGAACTATGTTGCCTCCAAAGCTAAATGAATCTCAGGTCGAGATTCCTTTCAACTGGGGGATGATGTAACAACGGGAAATTTTTTCTTTTCTTTCTTCCTTTCGTCTCTTCATCTCCAGACTTCATTAAATTTTCGGGACGAAAATTCTTTCAACTGGGGGATGATGTGACACCCGGCATATTCAGGTCAATACTTTTATACTTTACATACATGCGTTTCATACTTTACATATATACGAGTCTATCTCAACGAAAACATTGAAAACAACTACTTAATATCATACTTAACTGGGGTCAGTTAAGTCGTACTGATGATTCGGGAATCATCGGGAGTCGTTACAATGGTCCGAAGGACCATTGGGTGTCGGCCCATAACCATGTGTACAAGGATCGGTGATTCGTGGAATCATCGGATTTAACGCACGTACGCAAGTCTCGAGTCCCGGGAATTGGTGATCGGGTGGGAACGTATTAGTTATCGTGCATTATATGTTAGTAATCATTATGTGGCTTGTCGGTATGTGAAAACGTGATTACATATGTTAAAATAGGGTTTAACGCGCCAAAAACACGAACACCTGGACTATAGGCGATTAGGCTAGTGTGTGATAGCCTAATCGCCATTAGTAAGGGCGAGTAGGGTGTTATAAGGGCGAATAGGGGGCTATTCGCATGATGGTTCATGCGAGTAGCAGCCCTACTCGCCTATACTGCTGCGTACTCGCCTGAAATGCTTTGAACGATCAAAAATGCCTATAAATACCACCCTTGACCTCTAAAACATCATTTATACAACCCTAGCCGTCCCATAACCTATCTCAACCCACAAACACCCTCTGGAACCTATTTTCACATCAAAACAACCATTTCCAAGCTTATTCCATCATCTCCTCTTAAATATAAGGTGTGTTCTTCAAACCCAAACCTTTAAATGATTATGTTTTACTCCCTAAAAGTCCAGACCTGACTTATAAACGTTTTTGTCTTTGAAAATCCATTTAAAACCGTCTTTAAACAAACCCACACCTTTACATGTGTTATATGTGTTATATGTGATTAAAGATAGAATTTTTAGGATTAAATCATGATTGTTTTTGTGTTATTATGATGTTTATGGCTATTACAAGTTAGTATGATGATGTCCTAGGAGTTTGAATGGTTTTGGTTGTGTATTGTTGATACTTGATGTTTTGACCCATTTGAAGGATTTTGGATGATTAAGGATGATATGAGGTGTGTTGTTGATTGTATGATGTTAGGGTTTGCTCTAGGATGATGCTAGAACAGTAGGATGCTATCGGATAACGTGGTTATGTGATTTAATCTGAATAATTGCTATTTAGGGCAAGTTCTTGCATGTTGATGTGATGTTTACATGCTAAGTTGCTATTTTGGGAAAACGGTCGCATTCGGAACTGTTAGAACGATGAAAACTTAGGGGTTTTGCTTGAAATATGTTTGTTAATGTGTTAGGATGATTGTTGAATGTTCTTACATGTTTCGGATCTGATTTGGAGTGTTCGGCGCGCGAAATTGCACTACAGAACTGCAGAGGCGAGTAGGATCCTACTCGCATGAGGCTTTAGGCGAGTAGGCTCCTAAATGCCTGATGTTCAGGCGAATACAAGCCCTAATCGCCTATAGTATAGGCGAATAGAGGCCTATTCCCCTCAACTACTAGCATTTACAATCCTAAATGCCTATACTTAAGCATTTACAATCCTAAATGCCTATACTTAAGCATTTACAATCCTAAATGCCTATACTTAGGCATTTACAATCCTAAATGCCTATACATAAGGCATTTACAATCCTAAATGCCTATACATAAGGCATTTACAATCCTAAATGCCTATACATAAGGCATTTACAATCCTAAATGCTAGTTTGATTCCTAATCGCGTATAATGCTGCTGTATGTATATTTTAACATCCCGGAACATGATTTAACGCCTAGGAACATGATAGGAACCCCGGGATACACCTAATGACTTTGTGACACGTGTTCGGACCTGTTTACGCGTTAATCGGACATTATGCTAGACTAGGTGGACTGTTACGCGTATTAAGTGATTAATTGCATATGTGGCATGATGTCTTGTATTTATCTAACACGTGGAATGTCGGGTCACCAATGGGATGTCGGGCCTTGTCTGGTACGGTCGGTTAAACGTTTGAAACATCATTTCATATACACACGGTTATGGTCTGGACTACTAGGGACTAATCAACCTGCGGGTTGTTAGTCTAACACCTTATACGCTCATCATGATAGGTCACCGGTATTAGGGGCCGTCTATTGAGCAGGTTTACTTGTCTTAGTGCGAAGAGCAGCATCAGGTGAGTTTCACGGCCCCGCCTTACGCTTTACATTTTGGGGGAGACACATGCTTATACTTATTACATAAATTATCATGTTATGCTAGTGTTGATTCATTTACATACTATACGATACGTAAATCCCCGGGGAAACCATGAATATGCTGGATAGCATAACGGGGGAAATATGGATAGATCTATTGGGATTGACAGACCCCACCCGTCGGCTGGGAGCCGGGTGGGTGCATATTGTCTCGGTCATAAGCTAAATCATTTCGGGCAAAATCATATTTCGTTGTCTGTAATGGTTTCCGGTCGTGGTAGTATAACTCATGCGTCTAGCTAACGCTATCATTTCTGACATAGTGGTAACATGATGGCTTTCATTACTTAAAACGTTTAATATAAAACCTGTGAACTCACCGGCATTATTTGCTGACGTTTTTAGCATGTTTGTCTCAGGTCGTTGAGGTAGCAGCTTATCATAGGCGCACGGAGTCACACGGCGTCTAGGATTCATATGCATTGTCTTATCTTTTTCAGACTTACGTACTTTTGCGTTTTGGGTTGTAATAAAAGTTACGCTTCCGCAGCGAATGGATTTATGAAAACTTGATGGTTGTTTATTTCATGTTACGTATCATATAGCGTCGTTTATTGTGGCCGTTGACTTAGATCCTGGTTTGTCATGCGCCTCGCGGTAAAACCCCGCACGTGTAATTTGAGGGTGTGACAATTATAGGCAACACATCTGAGGTTGCTAAGGCTTTAGACATCATCAATGTGCATTGGCCATCTGTGGGGCTTCATCTTAATATTAAGAAAACAGAGGTCTTTTGACCGACGTGTGACGGGCTGAAAGTTCAGGACGGGCTTTTCCCGATAGGGATTGGTAGAACGGAGAGGGGGTTAAGCTTCTTGGTGGGGCTGTTAGTCAAGATCCTATTTTTATTGGGGAGTTAGCAGGGTGGCGGGCCGTAGTTGCGGTTGACCTTATAAAACTCCTACCCCGCCTAGAGATCCCCAAA
The DNA here is from genome assembly GCA_030844895.1 of Ambrosia x helenae. Classification (NCBI taxonomy): domain Eukaryota; kingdom Viridiplantae; phylum Streptophyta; class Magnoliopsida; order Asterales; family Asteraceae; genus Ambrosia; species Ambrosia x helenae. Next base: position 13,178,544 of record CM061228.1, read on the forward strand.
GTGAACTTCTCCTGCTTAGGTCATGCATGGGGGTAGCTAAGTTACTTTTTGGGTTGCGAATTTGTCAACCCCACTTGATGGTGGATGCAGTATCCCTTTTCGATGATGGCCTCCGGGAGACTATTGAAGATATAGTTGTGTGCGGCGGGCCCTTCTTCGGGGACCTCCAGTGGCGATTGGCATCCTTGTCGATGCGTTTAGGTGGTTTGGGCCTCCTTTCAGCTCGAGATGTTGGGGCTTATGCCTTTGTTGCGTTTAGAGCTCAGTCTTGGAAACTTCAGGATCATATCCTTTGAAACAGTGGGGTCATCGGGCTAGACCTGGACTATCAACAGGCCCTCGAACGTTTAAATTTTTATCTCCCGGACTTTGATATTGGTGGTTTTTCTAATAAGGGCACCGCCCCCTTAAAGCCACAAAAAACTTTGGCGAATGCTCTGTTTAGCAAACTGCTCAGAGCCTGGGAGAAGTTTTTGAGTTGTTATCCCGCCACAAGGCGGTGATTGAATGCCTGAAGAGTCCTCATGCTCAGGATTTTTTTACCGTTATCCCGATTGAGCGTTTGGGTCAATGCATGTCCGCAGTGGAGTACAGGGCTATACTCAAGTACCGGTTGATGATCCTTATGTATCCGGAAGATGAAACATGCCCCATCTGTCGTAAACCTTGCATGGATAATTATGAGGAGCACGCAATTCATTGCAAAGAGCTCCCTGGGTTCAAATACCGGCATGACTGGATGAGGGACGTTTTGTGGGACATCCTGAGAAGAAATGGGATTTCTGCCAAAAAGGAGGCCCCGTAAATTTTCTCACAGACCCTGCGGAAGGGAGATCCACCCTGCGACTAGCAGATCTGCTTGTCTTTGGTTTGGAAAAGGGGAAACATGCTTGCGTGGACCTCACATGGGTATCGCCTTTGGTTGGGTTAAGGGAAACAGGGTTTGTAGCTGGGCAAGCGTCGACAAAAGCGGAATCGAAGAAAGTAGATAAGCACGCTAAAGCTTGTGCAGAAAACCAACATGTTTTTATCCCGTTGGCCTTTGATTCCTTTGGCTCCCCAGCACAAGAAGCTATTCGTTTCTTGACCAGGGTCCAACGGGTCGGCCAGAACAGTAGTTCATCTCTAGGGGACAAGGATTTGTCTTTGGTAGACTAGGGTTCGCAATTCAGAAAGGAGTGACGACACAGCTTGTTGCCCGTCTATCTTCTATTATGATGTAACTTTCATATTTCGTTTCAAAATAATTGGATAAACTATTAAATTTAAAAAAAAAAATTATAGGTCATTTAGCAAGAGAAAACATAACCAATGGCTCAATTGATTTTAGGTTTGAACCGTTTCGAATAACCCCACCCAATTGAAAAGTTAGCGGGGAAAGATAGAGAACTAAGTAGGATAGATTGTAGCACCATTGTTACACCTAGTGTTATAAGAATTGCTAGGCGCTAGTCTATTGGTGAGATGCCAACTAGTGATTAATCAGGAATAGTATGGATTAATCGTGATTAATCGGATTGCAATTTTGTATGTAATTTTTAGTTTTATACATATATATGCACAAATTTTATATGTAGTTTTTTTTTTTTAAATAGGCATGTTTTAACCACCTTCATCGACTTATATCTTTAAGCATATATGATTAATCGCCATAATGTATACAAATTTTTTGTATAGTTTTTTTAAATAACCAGGTTTTTGTCGGAATCTAGTCGCAATTTACAAATTTTGGCCGAAATTTGGCTGGAGTCGCTAGAGTGATTAATCGGATTGCAATTTTGTATGTAATTTTTAGTTATATATATATATGCACAAATTTTACATGTAGTTTTTTTTTTTAAATAGGCATGTTTTAACCACCTTCATCGACTTATATCTTTAAGCATATATGAATAATCGCCATAATGTATACAAATTTTTTGTATAGTTTTTTTTAAATAACCAGGTTTTTGTCGGAATCTAGTCGCAACTTACAGATTTTGGCCGAAATTTGGCTGGAGTCGCTAGATTGTCACTGACTAGCGATTAATCGGTGTCAACTCAGTAAACCTCAAACTAGTGATTAATCGTTGATTAATCGGAGGCTAGGTGGGATTTTTAGAATCATGGTTACACCGGCCTTGCGGTGATGTAAGTGACTAAGTGTTGGTGCATTGAAAATTTGAGATAACTTATTTAATAATAATAATAATAATAATTTCCAGATTTTTTCACAACCTATAAGGGCAGACAGGGCGCTACCAGAATAAGGCACGGGTACCTCACTACCAGCACGGTAACACCGCCGCCATCCATGCTGGTAGTGGTCCCGTGAGCCAAATTCTGGTTCTAGTTAACGGGCTGGTACCTGTGATTTTTCTCTTTCTCTCTCCTCTTTGTCTCTATCTCTCTCTAATTGATTGTTGGTAAATAATCAGTGAAGCATTGCCTTTAAAAAAATGTTTCAATGAAGGAAATCAGTGAAGTGATGTGAAAGTGTAGGATTGGTTAAAATCAGTGAAATTTAAAAAACTCACGGGTAGTGCCCCGTCCGCCCTAAGAATCTTGTGATTTCAAGTTTTTCGATAACCATTCATGTTATATCTATTTAAACTGGTTGGATACCGATCAAACCAGATTTCAATCTTTTTAACTTTTGTTTTTTTCTCATTTTATTATTTATTTAATATCTTAGACTATATATTTTATTTATTAAAATCGTTATGCTTAATTAATATTGTTTTAATTTTTAAAGTAGTTATAAACCAGTTATATGTTGCAAATCTAAAGTAACGTGTTTTAGTATTTTGTATTAAACTATATGGATCAGTTGAGAACACTTGGTCTGGTTTGGAAATGAGAATCATTCGAACACATTTCTTTAAGGCAAAACAAATTTATTTAAAATCATTTTTTTTTTGCATTTATACATATATGTATATAGGGGAGGGTTATCTTGAGAACGCTAAATATTGTGAGAACCGTAAGAACAAGTAAAAAATCAATCAAAATCAAATTTTTTTAATACAAACCTCATTATAATCAAAATACAACATTAATAAATGAATTTTCTTTCCAAATAATTCATCTTTTCTTGTAAAACCACTTTCAAATTAACTTTTTACACATGTGTAAATGAAACAGTTTACACATGTATAAACAGTAAATTTACACATGTGTAAAAACAAATTATTTTCGTATACGTTTGAATTTTTACGTGTAATTTGTGTTTTTGAGATGGACTTTTAGTAATAAAGACAAATGTAAAAAGAAATTTGGAATTTGAATGATTTTAGATGCCGTTCTCACGGTTCGCAAGAAATATAGGTGTTCTCAAATTAACTTTCCCCTATGTATATAAGTGTTCAAAACTATAAAAAATAGTATTGTACATATACACACATACTTGTTTTGTAATATACACATATATATGTGCAAACATGTATAAAGAATTGCACATATGACATATATGTATACAAAGGAAGATTGTGAGTAAGAAAATGTTTTTCTAATGTACATACGTGTATATACATGTTGAAATTTGAAAAGTGATTATCATAAAATAGGTTTGACATATACACATATGTATAATTGCAACAAAAATATTTTTGCAAGAATATTATTATTATGTTTTAGACAAATATGTGATTCAAAATGATTCTCTCAGTTCTCAATTAGTCAAGTGTTCTCTCAGGATCCCTCCCAATATTTTATACTAGTTATATATTTACATTCAGGGCCGGCCCTTAAGAGGTGCGGGGATGACATATGGCCCGGGCCCAATTTCTCGGTGGCACATTTACCCTCCTGCAATCCAAGTTTTCTTAACAGGGATGTCCTTAATTCGATAGATTTTTGTGTGTTTGAGTCTCAAAGTTGTTAATCAAGTATTAATCAAAATGAAGGGAAGTTTATATAAAACAAAACGTAAAGAAATGTTGAGATAGGTTAAGAAATAAAAAAGAAAATGAAATGGTTTGAGAAAAAAAAATTACAGGTTTATTAATGAGTGTAGGGCTAGAGAGGATGAGGAAGATGAAATGAAGATTGTTCACACTTAGTTGTTTTTGCTTTTTACCGGTTGGTTTTGACTTCATTTTTAACATTTATTTTTGTTATGAAACAATTTTCTTTTTAATTGCCAAACTTTCAACCATTTATATTTTCACCCTTTGTGGGATTCGAACTCTCAACCTCCTCCAAGAGGGTTTGTTCTCTTAACCGTTAGACTACAACATAAGTGGAAAATAAAATTTGATTCATCAATTTTATATTACTTTAATCGTAATTAAAAAAAATAGTTTACATTATTTATTTCGTTAAGGCCTAAAGCTAAGACTAAGGGGCATAATTTTTACAGCTCGGTTTGGGCACCTGAATTTTCAGGGTCGACCCAGTATATTATCAATGTGTCATCTTATTTTGTTTTGAACTAGTTATATATTTACACTAGATTATACTCTGTGAGCGTCCTGGGTTGAGAAATTTAATATGATGCATCAATTTTACATATGAAATAGACTGATGTATAACTCTAATATTAATATGTAACCTAAAACAAATTAACAATGTACAACTCCAATGCTAACACCTAACCTAAAAGAATGTAGAATTTTAATGTAACTCTAATATTAACACATATCCTAAAGACTAAACAAATGTACAACTCTAACATACTAATATTGATACCTAACTTAAAACAACGTATAACTCTATTAACCTATTCGGCTCTAGTTGAAAAAAAATTCATATTTACTGATTTGAACATAATTAATGACTTGCCTATACATGATTAATGATTTACCTGAACACTTTGTGTTTTTTGTCCTGTATGAACAAAACCTCACAAAAAAATTTCTCCGTTTTTTATATAGCACTATGGTACTCGTTGGAAAGATAATAAAATGCTCGTTAATTTGATGTAATTTTTTTCTTTAAAAAATCTCGTATATGAAAGATATTAACGTTTAAAAATTATGGGATGAAACATGATGGTTAAAAATCCAATTTTGTTTTTAAATTATTTTTTTCCTAAAATATCTCAATGCCACATGTGATGACACATGACACACTCAAGGAAGAGAATGCATCTTTGAGTGTTATGTCATTAAAATGGCTTTGGTTTATTATATGTATAGATTATTCATGTCTCATTCAGTTATTGTAACCACTTTGACCCAAACATGACCCGATAAATCGATGGATTTGTCATGAAACGTTGATCAAAAGTATAATATGTTATACCTTGACCTCTTGGTTTAGTGGTATGGTGTTCCCCCTTATAAATGTAAGGTTGTGAGTTCAAATCCTTGCAAGTACAAGATGAGGTGGAATTAAGGTGTAATAAAATTTGCCGTTAAAAAAAAAGTATAATATGTTGCAACATAAATATGATCTCACCATCTCACGTTTTTATTAATCGCATAGTCCATAGATGATATAAATTGCTTACCCGTATGTAGTTAAAAAAATCATTTCACTCGAATCTATTTATTAGTAATGATTATTTCGCTACAAAATCAAGCCGAGCTTTAGCTTTAGACATTAGCTGAACTACGACCCTAAGCTCGTCATTCGTCTATCACCGAAGCTCAGTCCCAAGTTAACAAGGGCTATAGTTAAAACTAAGTTCCTTTCAAACTCTATATTTAAAGCTCTAGTTTTTGTCAATACTAATTTTTCAAACTCAATTAACCCTTGTATAGCTTTCAAGCTCAACTTAGGTTCGCGTCGCTTGTAAACTCTTAGATAATTATTTAATTTACACGTATCACCACATATTTAGTAATAAAGGTTTTTTATATCATAATTGTATGTATTATGTAAAACTAGTGGGGAACCCGCGCGTTGCTGCGGGGGTACAATTTAAGCGTGATATTCGTTTATGTTAGTTTATCAATCCTCTCGTGATGTATTGTGTAGTACTTTTGTTATTAGTTTTATTCGTATAATTTAATTACATATTCGTAAGACTGTATTCAATTAAGATACAAGTACAACACGTTTAGTACTATCAAAAATAGTGAAAACTGATATTACTATCAATAGCATGAAAGGCCATCGCATAGAGTCTTAAAATGAAGAGGAATATATTGTATCAAATTTACGTGGCTAACATGTTTATATATTCAATTCAAAAACATCACTCTAATCCTTGATTGTCCACAATTTATTCACCTGAATTTTCAAACATACCACACCAAGATCAAATATTAATGTAGTTTATTGTTATTCCTTTCTAAACAAACCATATTTGACTATTTAAAGTCACAATAGCAATTTACAACCAAATAAATATTGTCTGGTTAGATTCTTAAGATAAATACAAAATATAAATTTTAAAAAGTACACAAAAAATACAATCCTATTGTTAAAGTTATGCTATATGAAATTTGCTACTTAATCTTGTTATCTTCCTTTAAAGTTATGTTACCCTGGCAAGAAGTATAGTTGTTATCTACTTGTCTTTCCTTCGCTTAGTTTGAATCAAATCTTATCTATTACTTATCTAGGCCTTCATATTGTATGATGTCTTGGGTATACATTATGAATATTAATATTTAAAAAAGTCTTCACCCTATATGAGATTTATTGTATGGTTATCTATATGTTATCTATGTTATCTTATTAAGGAGGAGACATGTCTAGAGAAGTAATTTTACACCCATTTTAAGATGGGATATCAAGAGACTCATGCTTTAATATAGATATGTCATATAAAAGTTTCTCATAATACCCCTTATTGCATTATGCACTTGTACTATAACTATATAATCAATTGATAGACTTATTAATGTATTTGAATTATCACATGCGAATTAATATGCCCGTACACTGATTATCATGTACTTATGTATAAATAAAATTTGAAGTATTCTATGAAAATTCTACTTTTATAAAAATGTTCATTACTATCATGTGAGTTGTTTTGAAGCTCCTCACCCTTATATGATTTCAATTAAAAAGACAAAGTGACCGTCTAGATCAATTGCAAAATGACTATAATATAAATATAAATTCTAAAATCATTATGTTATACTAAGAAAGTTAAGCTTGAATGATTGTATGAACAAATAAACATAAAAACATATGTGGGTTGTAAAAAAACAAGAATTGTAATTTTGATTGTCAAATCTTAAATTTACTTTTAAAAGCTATCTCTTATGAGAATGAGAGCGAGAAAGAGACATGCTTTACGAAATTTAGCCAAATTAGAATGCAATACACTGCCATGTTTTTTGGAATTGTATTTGCGCAGCGAAGCGCGCGGGCATAATACTAGTTATTACTTATGCTTTTAAAAAAAATGTTATTATTACTTATTGATAAAGATTTAACTGTTCTCTTAAATGTGTCTTACAAATTTAATAAAGAATGCAAATGGATGGACACCACATAAATATGAGATTTATTGTATGGTTATTTTATTATTATTTATTGTATTAATAAAGATTTAATTGTTCTATTAAATGTGTCTTACCAATTTAATAAAATTACTATTTTACCCATAAAAATGAATGTAAAATGACCATTTTAGTCGTCCAGGATACACTATATAGTAGTATAGGTATAGATAGTGAAGTTTCGTATGTCAAGCTTGTTTAATCAGACTCGTTGTATGTATAATAGTGAAGTTTCGTACGTCAAACTCGTTTTAAACCGGCTCGATTCAAAGCATTAGCATGGTAACATCAAACACTACTAAAAATAAAATTAAAGAAAAAACAACAATTCTGAAATAGGAATTAGTCATTAAACTGATATATAACATACTAAACCATAAGAGAAAAACATCAAAGTACCAATTCTACCCCCACCCTTAGTATCCCTATAACTACAAAATGCCACTATAACAAAATGAAGGGGTATATTTCATAAAACAGATAACACATGTCCCTTTTGGTCATTTCACTAGCTTTCAAGGGTTCCTAGAACCAGAAGCACCATGACTCCCAGTGTTGGTTGGAGAAGCATTTGGAGCACCCATTGTTATCCTCTGTTTTAGCTGTGAAAGCAATGCTTGATTCTCTTGGTTTAGAAGCTGTGCTTTCTTCCTTAACTTCTCATTCTCTTGCATTATCATACAATTCTCCATGTACAGCTTTGAGTTCAGTCTTTCCATCTTCTTTCTTTCTTTTTTAAACTGCAATCAAACACACAGACAATGATATTATTATTAGATTATTCAATAAAGAAACAGACCCAGATGAAAATGTGGAAAGAATCATGGATTAACATAGTCTTTAGAGGAAAAAATCCTGAATTTAAGGAATCAAGAAACAGAGCAAGAAACAGAGCAAATTAAAGAAATGATAAATTTTTTTTTATTTTTGTAAAAAATAAACAAAACCAAAAGAATAAAATCATTTAATACAGAAACCCACATCAATGATGGAAGGAATCAACGATTTACACAGATTTTGGACGTAAAAATCCTAACTTTAAGAAATCAAGAAAAAACAGAGCAAAATAAAGAAATGATAATTTATTTATTTTTTTTTGTAAAGAAATAAACAAAACCAAAATAATAAAATCATTTAATACAGAAACCCATATCAATGATGGAAAGAATCACCGATTTACAAAGATTTTGACATAAAAATCAATACTTAATAAAATTATAAAAACAGAGGAAAGCAAGGAAATGATGAATATTTGATATTGTTAAGGAAATCAAGGAAACAAAAAAGGTATATTTGTGATAAATAAACAAAACACATTCAAATTGTTGTAAAATATGATTGATTACACAAACTTAGACCGAAAATACTCACAAATTTGATAGTTCAGAAAATAAAAACAGAGCAAGAAGATAGATACAACTCTGTTTTTGTATATTAAAAAGATTAGAGAGAAGACAAATGTGTGTATCTTATCAAGAAAGATCACCTGTGGGAAAAACAAAGGACTCTGTTTTTATGAATTTTAAACAACAGAAAGTAAGTAGAGTGTGACAAGATGACGCAAAAGAGCAATGATGTGTATATATAGTGGTAAACCATAGGGTTGGGGGGGGGGGGGGTAGCTCTTCCGGCGAGTAAAGTAATGATGAGAATAATAAAGATTTGAAAGGATGGAGAAGGAGAGAAGAAGGCGGCAAGTATGGATGGGAATGGATTTAATGTGCTGCTGCTTCTTCTTCTTCTATAATCATGATGATTATTACATTTTTTGGCTTTCATTACGTCATATGAATGATGGGGTCTCGAGTAGGGGTGTTTTCGGTATTTCAGTTGTAAAAACTTGTAACACATGATTAGTTTTATTTTTGTTTGAATAAAGTTAAAAATATACACCTAGTGTAATCACTTTCATTCCCTCGTAATGGTTCGTTTCATTCCACTTTTCATCCTTGTGGTGTTTGTCTCGTTACTTGTATGCTTGTCTGTCTTTTATTTTCTCTTTTTGAGCCGGGGGTCTCTCTGGAAGCAGCATCTCTATCCTTATGGGTAGAGGTAAGGTGTGCCTATATCTCACCCTCCCCTGACCTACCAATAGTTTCTACTATTCGTGGGATATACTGGGTATGATTGATTGATTGATTCCATCATACCAAACGTTACCTATGTTTATTTTTTTTCATTCCATCCCCCATTCATGTTTTACTAACAAAACCATAACCCACCAACACCACCCACCACCATCGTCACCACCCACCACCGCTATCGCCATCACCCACCACCACTAGGGATGAGCATACAAGGCCGAATACCGATCCCGTCCCGTCCTGTCCCGATCCCGATACCGTACCGAACCGAGGGGTTTCGAGATCGGTATCCATATTTATGGATTTTCGGTTTCGGTATTATCGGTATCGGTACGGGATCGGTATGGTATCGGTATTTTAAGGCAAAATACCGATACCATACCGGTACCGTATGTGTTCGGTATCGGTATTGGTTTTATGGACTTTTCGGTATCGGTATTATCGGGATCGGTATCGGTTCGGTACCGATACCGTCCCGAGCACATCCCTAACCACCACCGTCACTACCCACAACCGTCGCCCACCACCCACCACCGCTGCCGCCACCATCACCCACCACCACCGTCATCGCCACCAACCACTAGCTTTACCCACCTACTTCCGCCACCCACCACTGCCGCCATCCAACACCACCTAGCGCTGCCCACCACAATCACCCACCCACTGCCGCCTCCACCGCCTGCCACCGTCACTCACCATCATTTCCTTTACCCACCATAACCACGACCACCCACCACCACCCATCACCGTCGCCTCCTACACCCACCCACCATCACCGCCATCTACCTCCATCTATCGCCACCGTTGCCGCCACCCACCAACGTCGTCACCACCACCCAGCCACCGCCACTACTCACCATCATCACCTACCCACCATCACAGCCAACGACCTCCACTTTCCACCACTGCCGCTGCCACCCACCACTGCCGCCGCCACCCACTACCGCCGTTACCGCCACATATCACCACCCACCATCACCGCCCCTGACCACCACCAACCACCGCCACTGACCACCACCAACCACCGCCACTAACCACTGATTTTATTCCTTCGTCTTTTTTTTGCCTATCCAACAATACAAAGTAATGTTTTGTTTCATTTCCACATGACAACCAAACAAGACATGGAATGATAATGATCCATTCTATTACCTTGTCCATTCCATTACCTCATCCATTTCATTACCCCATACCAAACATACCTTAGGTAGCGTTTGGTATGGTGGAATGGAAGGGGGAATGGAATTGATCATTACGAGGTAATGAAAAATAGTGTGTTTGATTGGCTAAATGAGTGGAATCAACAATTCCACAAGGCATTCCATTCCCTCAAAACCATTATATTACCTTGTCCATTCCATTCTCTCATCCATTCCATTACCCCATAGGGGGGGGGGGATGGAATGGTTTTGAGAGAATGGAATGCCTTGTGGAATGGGTGATTCCATTCATTTAACCAACCAAACACACTATTTTTCATTACCTCGTAATAGTCCATTTCATTTCCCCCCTCCATTTCATCATACCAAACACTAAGACACCAAAAATAAAAAAAGTAAACATAAATACATGCTAAAAGTTATGCCTAAGTATAGTATTTGTTTTTAAGGGCAAGGGCATGTAGAGTATGAGTATGGAGGAGATAGGTATCATGTCGGTTAGGGATGAGCATACAACGCCGAATACCGATCCCGTTCCGTCCTGATCCTGATATCGTACCGAATCGATGGGTTTCGGGATCGGTATCGGTATCCATATTTATGGATTTTCGGTTTCAGTATTATCGGTATCGGTACGGGATCGGTATGGTATCGGTATTTTAAGGCAAAATACCGATACCGTACCGTACCGTATGTGTTCGGTATCGGTATTGGTTTTTTGGACTTTTCGGTATCGGTATTGTCGGGATCGGTATCAGTATCGGTTCGGTACCGATACCGTCCCGAGCTCATCCCTAATGTCGGTACTGAATTGGTACCGATATCGAATTTTCAAAAAAGTAGATACCAAATGTCGTAGCGAATCTTTTGAATTCGTTATAGAATATTCTCTCTCTATGTTGTATTGGTAACGATACCGAGATTTTGAAAAAAATTAGTATTGAGTAACGTTCTGAATCTATCGGTACGTACCGGTATCCGATAGCAAATTCTAATCAATGATGCAGAGAGTCGTTCGGGTTCATTGGGTTGGTTTTGCATACCACCGCAATCAAATATGGATGGCATTAATATAGATAATTAGAAATTTTATAGTGAAACCGAACTTGATACTAAATGTAACGGTTCATTTTTTTTCTTGAAAGAAAATGGCATTTTGTTAAATTTTTGGAGTTTCCTTCACGATTTGAGTTTGTTTGGTTCATTTGTAGTTCCCTTATTCATCCTAGAGTGATAACTAGATTTAAAAAGAAATGGTGCTTCAAGCAAGCCGCTAGAAGCAACCACAAATCCATAAAATACATAGTTACAACAAAAAATTACTAAAGTAAAATTACATCAAGCTTGCCATTCAATTGATTGATTATTTGCTCTTGTAGTTCAGTGACATTGTTGGTTTTCGTTCACAAATGTGTTTTGTTTTGAACTATGAAGTATAGGTTGATAAATGATAAGATACTATTTAGTAGGATAAAACTGTTGTTTAGAATAAAAATGAATGATTATTATTATAAAGAAAATATTATTATAAAGTAAAAAAGCAAAATACATGATTTTTGTATTTAAGTGGAAGATAGAGTTTTAGAGATATAATGATGGGTTTGAATTGGTTGCAACCACGGAGGCCTCGCCCTGTGCTCATCATCACCATGCCAACCTCTCCCCCCTTCATCATCCATTTTTTCTGGATAATGTTTTTCTTTTTTTTTTTTTTCAACTAAAAAAAGTTTTCTGCTTTTCACTTAAAAGGGAAAAACCCGATTTCACTATTTAACGAAAATAACAAGTTTCAACATGATAGGTTTTCTAGTATGGCACTGGTATTTGATTAGTTATTAAAAGTCATGGGTGGTATCACATGATGCTACTCAATTACTCGAAATTGTGTACCCACGTTGAAACCGAACACATTAATGTACTTTATAATCATAAATGATAAATAAATAGTATTTAGAACTATCAAGTTTTTAGGATTGGTGGAAGATCCTGATTCAACTTTCAAGTAACAGAATTTCAGCAGGTGATTTTAAACCATATAAAGCTATGTTTTGTGAGCTTAGTTTGGGACGTCAACCACACACCTAAGTTGGGTGTGAGGTGCGAATACAACCACAGAGGGGCGCTAGAGGGGGTATGGGGCAGGGGCGCTAGAAGGGGTATGGGGCGGGGGCTTGGTTGGAGTCACGGGCGTCAAGTGAGTTATGTATATTTAGTATTTATTTATTAATTATATGATAAACAATCACTTAGAATCACGTTAACCTAATATCACATTTAACATAAAGCGCCAGTAAAGTTTCCCACAACACACCTTAGAGCATGTTTGGCTCTCCTTATTTCCACCTCCTTATAACTTATTACTTTTTCAAAAAGTTGATAAGTTAAAAAAAAAAAAAAAGTGTTTGCCAAATGATAAAGATTTAGGGGCTGTTTGGTAGCCTCTTAATCAGTATCTTAACCATTCAGGTCTGAATCATTCAGCATTCAAACTGTTTGTTTCAGCATCCGAATACAATGATTAAGGGGCTGTTTGGTGAGCCCCTTAATGAGGCTCTTAATCATTCAGTGCTGAATGATTCAGCTTCAGCGCGTTTGTTTCAGCTTCTGAATTGAATGGTTAAGGCTGAACCATTAAGACTTGAGATGTTGTTGAACCATTAAGCACTGAACTATGCTGAACCTTAATGAGGCTCTCCTACCAATGTGGAACAATAATACTAACCATTAAGAGGTCCAACTTAATGATTCAACACTTAATCAACCAAACAACCCCTAAATGCTGAACCATTAAGCTAATAAGGGATGCTGAATGATTCAGCTCTTAACCATTCAGAGCCTCTTAACCATTCAGACCATCTTAATGATTCAACACTTAATCAATCAAACAACCCCTTAATGTTTTAATTTTTCATTTGCCTATAATAAGTTGTTTTGGAGAAGTAAGAAATGTGTGACTTTTGAACATCCTTATAACTTATTGATAAATATTTACCTACATGCCCTCCTTATATCATTATATCTACCATCTTATATCATTTTTGGTCATTTTATTTGAATAACTTAAACCAAACACTTTTTACAAAATAACTTATTGGCTTATTATTTTCCCCACTACATAAGCTAATCCATACACTTCTAAAAACATCAAAAAGTCATATGTTAATAAGTTTTTTTTTAACCAAAACTTATTTTCGACTCAAATAAGTTTACCCAAATATACCTTAATGGATTTAAGGGTGAAAAAAATGTGCTACATGACATCACTAAAAAAAATGTGGTACATGACAAGAGTTACTTTTTTTCTCACATAAAGTGCTGATAGTGACCAAATAAACCACAACATATTGTCTAATAAGATTATAAATTAAGAAACTCGTAAACCTAAGATTATAAATTAAGAAACTTGCAATACTCTTTAATTTATGAAATAAAAAATGAAAACACCTCATAATGTTACAGCATAAAAAGAGGATATGAAATGAAATTGGGTAATTTAAAAATCATTACTATGATTCGAGTAAAAGTGATAGATAATTAATGTTTTAAAAGATGAAATTGGTCGATAGAGACAGACCATACACTTGCCTCGCAATTATTAACATTGATCATTTTCTTAAATTTCTAAAGTCACGGCTAGACGCAAAGTTTATATTCGTATCTCATAATTGTGTTAACAGTAATGAGTCGTGCCATTCTCCATTTTATGTACTTTTTAACTCTTTCATACAAAACATTTTTATAAATCTTTAAGCTTTTTTTTTCTTTTTTTTTTAAAGGCAAACTTTTATTCCACACCTAAACATATATACAGTCTTTTACTAGTTGCTAGTAAGCACATACCAATTTTTTTTTTGAACGATAACTTTCATTAAACACGAGGCTAGCCCTCAAACCGAGGGCCGCCTATTACAAACAAACATACAAAGGAAATTTTTCCCAGTCTTTCCAAACCAAAGAATTAAACCTAGATCTATTTTTAAGCCATAAAAACGCTCTAGATTTAATTTCCGGAACCACCTCTTTCGCCTGTCTCAACTTATCTTGAAAAACCTTTTCATTCCTAACCTTCCAAATCACCCATATCGTTATCATAACAATGTCACTGATAATTTTTTACGCCACTTGCCTCCATGTACACTCTTGTAAAGTATAAGTAAGTCCTCAAAATCAAAAGCGAAAAACGGAGCTAACCGACACCAAGAAACAATCCTGTTCCATATCTCATAGGCAAAAAAACAGTCCACGAACAGATGGTTATTGTCTTCGGCTGCATTACTGCACATCGGGCACATAGCATCTGAAATCCCAACATTTCTCTTGATCAAAGCCGTTTTGGTTGGAACTCTATTAAATTCCGCTCTCCATGTCAATAAGTTTACCTTAGTTGGAACCCACTTCTCCCATTTCATCTTGGTTTCCCGCTTATTACCCCGATCTTTATACAAAAGTTTCTTCACATTTGCTACCGAAAAGGAATCATGCGTACCATCATCCCAAAACCAAGTATCAGACGTACCAGCACCCGAGAAGGAATTCAGCATCCAGTGTAGGTCCTGTAATTCAGAAATAGCACTAATCGTATCCGGGTATCTCCACCATAGCCCTTGAAAATGAGAGCCTTCTTCAGACTGTGAAACTCTATCGATAAGTCTGCAGTTTTTATCCCTTTCCAGCTTAAACAAACCCGACCACCTCTTTTTCAGAATCGTCTCACCTAACCATAAATCTCACCAGAAGCTAACATTCAAACCATTACCCACCTTACATCGAATAATCTGCTGCAGCTTATTTCCCTGAAAAGATAAAGACTCTAGATACCCGACAATAGCTTTCCAGCAGCCGGGTAAGGATTTCATCACCGGAAGAAACTCCCAGTAGGCTCTACCCCCATGCAGACCCACAATCATCGATCTCCACAAAGCGTTACTTTCGATTTTGAAACGCCATGCCCATTTTAATAGAAGAGCCGTATTAACATCTTCTAGTTTAGCGACCCCCAAGCCACCATCCTTCTTATCCAAACATATAACCTCCCACACTACCCAATGAATCTTTTTAACATCACTCGAACCCGCCCATAGAAAATTCTTCATTAAAGCTTCTAACATATTCAAAACTTTAACCAGAGCCTTGTATAATGAAAGATAATATATCGGTAAACTTGACAATACCGACTTCACAAGAGTCAATCTACCCCCCATCGAAAGAGTGTTGGCCTTCCAAGATGCTAAGCGATTTTGAACCGAAAGCAAGACCGAGTTCCAATTACAAACCCTTTTCATATTAGCTCCCACCCGAATCCCCAAATAATCGAAAGGTAACGAACCCACCCTACAACCAAGAATATTGGCCATCCCCTCAACCTCTTCATTCGACACCCCTATTCCAAAAAAATGAGACTCGTGTATATTAATTTTTAAACCCGAACAAATATGAAAAACCCGAAGAATGCGAGCCACTTTATTAATATTATCTTCGGACCAAACTCCCACTATCAAGGCATCATCTGCATAGAACATATGAGAGAGAGGTTCCATATCCGCTTTAAAAGAAACACCCTTGAATTCACCCAATTCGACCGCTTTCGACATAAGACAATGAAGCGCTTCCATCACTATAAGAAACAGAAAAGGTGACAGTGGATCACCTTGACGAACCCCTTTCTTGCATTGGAATTCAAAAGTGGGCGCTCCATTAACTAGAACTGCAGATCTAGCTGAAACGAGCACACCTTTAACCCACGAAACGCACTTCCCCGGAAAACCCATTTGATCCATAAACGGAAGAAGAAACTCCCAATTGACGTTGTCATACGCTTTTTCAAAGTCAATTTTTAACATAAACGCTTTCTTCTTAGCCTTTTTAATCCACCCAATCGTCTCGTTTATAATAAGAGGGCCATCTAGAATAAAACGCCCTTTAATAAACGCCGATTGAGTGTCGGAGATAACTTCATCCATAACTAATTTGATTCTATTAGCCAAAACCTTAGAAATCACCTTGCTCACCACCCCAATCAAATTTATCGGCCTATAATCTTTTAAACCCACCGGAGTCTTGGTTTTAGGAATTAGCGTAATAAAGGAAGAACTGCAACCCCTGTTAATGACCACTGAATCATAAAATTGAGTAAAAAGCCCCACAAAGTGTCACACCACGCCTATGGCGGAAACACGTGGCGCGACGGTTCAAAAGTATTAAGCCAAGATTAATGCAAACCACAATAGTAATTAAAGAAACGGGCATTTATTCAATGCTAATAATCATGTCAAATTATCCATACATAATTATAAATTGTTTATGAAATTGATAAGGAGGCTCCTCCCTTTATCCCTAAGTCCATGGAATAAAGAGATGAGACCCTTTTACGACATTCCCAACGCCCAACTTGGAGATATCCCCGACCCTGCTCGCCATGCTAACTTCTATCATTCAATTACCTGAAAGATATGTTTGAAAATCGTCAATATATAAATATTGGTGAGTTCACAGGTTTTAATTTAATAAATCTTTATAAAGTGGGAATATCCTTGTTATGACATTTATAGGAGTTGCAAAGTCCTACAATTTACTTGAGCCTATAACCAAACCAAGACAATTAATAATGCCCCCGCCCCAAGTCGTTACTCGGTATTCTTACGACTTTATTTCAGAATAAGTGCACCCCAGGCATACGCCGATGCATAATCGACGCTATCGATTAGGGGTGGGCCTTGTCAGGCACCAATAGTACTATTCAAATATTCCTTTGGTTTCTCTTTCCTGAATTAATGATTATAGTGGGGAGGTCTCAACCCCGAGTGGCGATCTTTACTCAAGTATCCAACCCGTCATACAATCCCAACATATCTTTCCCCCGTAAAAACGTTAAATAGTTTAGAAATGGGGCCGTGAGACTCACCTGTAACTGTGCTCGGCTCAAAGAAGAAAATAGTAAAGTTTGTGATCCCGCACCTACAAAGGTTCTAGGCGTATAAGTCACTTACACCTATGGTGTATGTGCCTTGGCAAGTTGTACACCCAACTTCCCGACCACGTCTTTATCCCAATTCCCGTTTAATAGTTTCGTATCCTAGGTTCAATGGCGATGGATTACCCTTTCCTTACAAGTCATATATTATTCTTATTAATATTCTTTATGACTTGTACAATATTATACTCGACACGACTCTACCCAACGTATAATTATTTTCCCATTTAAATAATTATACTTAGGATCGTTTCGCTCGATATAATGTGGTTCCTTATTATCCGACCCGACTCACTTTGCCACATATTTATTTTCCCATTTAAATAAATATGCTAAGTTCTTGTCGTTTGGTAACATAATCTTAACGCCCGACTAGACTTACCACACCATACATTTATTTTCCCATTTAAATAAATGTACTAGGATCTTGTCGGTATTCACGCGTTCGTAGATATATTTCACCTACTCGTCTCGGTTTTCCTTCTCGCATATCTATTTTCCCATTCAAATGGATATACTAGAATTTCGTCGAAAACGAGTATATGTACATATACTATCGCGTGGATACTACTTGTTAAGTTCATGTGTCGTTTAGCGTTTTTAATTCGTTATGTTATGTTTCTTCTTTCCCACGAATATTCTTTCTACACTTAGGAAAGTGCGTCGCACGTTTCACCCTTGTTATATATATTTTACTTTCTTAAAATATATATGTATATTTTTATCTTGTCGTAATGGCATTTTTCTTATATATCCGTTTACGTTGGTTCGTGTAACTAAGTTCGTTAGTTAGCGTTTTCCCTTTTTATTTCCGTTGCGCGTTCTCATGGAAGTATTGTTCCTACTTCCGATTCCGAATGTTTATTTCTTGGAAAAATATACTTTGTACGTTTTAGCCCGACTTGTCCAACTTGTTACTAAAAATGTTTCCGATACTTTTATATTCCCATTTATATAAAAGTATCCTATTTTTGTACAAGTCTTCCCAAGTCTTTATTTTATGAAATCTTATCTTATGAAATACTTGCGTTAATCCTTTTATTTTTATAAAACCTCCATTTTATAAAAATATACCTTTTACATAAAATGCCCAAGTATGCTACTAGTATTTACCAAATCAACCTTGTAAAATTATTACTTACACTTTTTGACACCAATCTTTCCATTATTGTGTTTTTGGACTAATAGTTTCTAAAATATTTATTTTAGTCCCTCAACTTCCACAGTTGCCATATTAGTCCTTTAACTTATACTTGTTGCATTTTTCACCCTATCTTTCAAAGTTAATATTTTTCTTCCACTTTAGTGGACTTTGAAGAACCATTTTCTTAATGCTTAGTTGTTTTTACTTCTTTTCACTTCTAATGATCTTCTAATCCATCCTAGATGTCATTAACATGTTTATTCCATATTTTTATCCAAAATATCCATTTTTCACTCATCCAAGTGAGTGGACTTTGAAGATGGAACTTTTTCACCTATGACTTTCTAACCCATTTTAATATCTTTTTGACATTATTATATCATCCTACGATGATTAAAATCATCATCATCTCATTCAAGTCCTTCTCATTAAATATACCCAAATCATCATTTTTCTCAAGTGTATGTGTATTTCATCATCATTTCTTCAAACATTACATTCATTAACATAAATTCAAGATTCATCAATGTTATTATTATTCTTCCATTTTTATTTCAACAAAACCCATTATTTTTATAAAATCCATTTTATTACCCAACAATGTACAACTTGCTTTCATAGCACAAAATATGAACATTTCAAGTAATAAAACAATGCAAGACTTACTACTAGCTCAAGGCTAGGGAAGACAAAGATCTTGGATTTGGGTGAGGTTTAATGTGTTCTTCCAAGTGGGTTATGCTCCAAACTCTTGAACACACAAAGGGGTTTTGAATAATGATGATCTAGAGATGATTTAGAGGTATGAAAATTGAAAGAGAGATGTTGGTGGGGTGGTGCAAACCTACGGCCAAGAGAAGAAAAAGGGGAAGAGTTTTTGTGATTTCTTCAAGTGTTCATCCAAGTGATTATATTATCTCTCTTAATCTTCCAAGGATCAAGTGTATCTTGCTAGGATTGGCTAGAGATCTTTGGTGTAATATTATGGAAGATTTGTGAAGATATTTGAAAATCTTGGGGATTTAGAGGGTGCTTGGGCCGAGTTTTTAGAGAGAGAGAGAGGGAGAGATGTGTTGGTTAATCTTCTACCCAATAACCTTACATGCATACTAATCATTAGTAATAATATTATGGATTTACAAGAAAAACTCAAGTAATCTCCACTCATGTGGGCCCTTGGCCGGCCCCTATAGGGTGGTTGGTGGGGTCCACTTTGCTAAATACTTCTCCATAATATGTTTAAGTTACTTTCTTTCGGGTACCGCCCGGGTATTTCTTGAATTTTAACCGTGGGTTACCTAAATATTAAAATACCGTTAATATTCATTAAATTTTGCCCAGTTAAATTACTGATAATTTATTTCGGCTTTTGCCGGGTGAAATTACGTGTTACGCGCGTATCGGGTGCGGTACGCGCACTTTATTCGTTACCGGGAGATTTGTACAATAAGCTTTCACGTATGGCTTTGGGTTTCCAAAACTCATTATATTTTGTGGAAATATTATTTATTTTATATCCCAGGTGTCCGGAGTTCGTTTCGCTTATTTAAGTTTTACCGGGTAATCGCCAGTGTCCATACCGGATAGTTTTGTCTGCGCATGATCCTATCATGCTTTGCTATTAAACTTATGCATTCCTATGCATTATTTGGGAACTTCTATCTTTCTAAGGCCTCAATTAAATAATCATCACATAATTACGGTTAATTACGTTAATCGCGTTTAATTAATTAGTACGGAACTACCTTAATTTTGCCGGTTGTTACATTCTCTCCCCGTTAAGAGAATTCCGTCCCGGAATTCAATTCGAGCTCTCCGGTATAGGGGTCTTCTCGAATAGGGCGGTATACTTTTGCTTCATCCGGTCCAGCCTTTCCCACGTGAACTCCGGTCCACGCTTGGCATTCCAACGCACTTTGACCAACCTGATCTTACTGCGTCTTAGCTTTTGGACCTTCCAATCGGTTACTTCGATTGGCTCTTCGACGAAGTGTAACTTGTCGTCAATGTGGATTTCGTCTGCGGGGATGATGAGGGTTTCGTCGGATAAGCACTTTTTCAAGTTCGACATGTGGAACGTGTCATGTACACCGTTAAGTTCTTGTGGTAACTTGAGCTTGTATGCTACGGGGCCTACTCTGGACAGGATTTCAAATGGTCCAACATATCGTGGGTTTAGTTTTCCGCGCTTCCCAAAGCGCGCGACACCTTTCTAAGGTGACACCTTTAGTAGGACCCTGTCTCCGACTTGAAATTCCAAAGGCTTCCTCCTCATGTCTGCGTAGCTTTTCTGTCGGTCACGTGCCGCTTTGAGACGTTCTCTTATCAGAAAGACCTTATCCGTCGTTTCTTGAACAATTTCGGGCCCGGTAAGTTGCTTTTCGCCAACTTCGGCCCAACATAGAGGCGATCTACACTTGCGTCCATATAGAGCTTCAAAAGGTGCAGCCTGAATGCTTGTGTGGTAACTGTTGTTATACGAAAACTCTACCAGTGGCAAGTGTGTATCCCAATTTCCGCTGAAATCGATTGCGCATGCCCGTAGCATATCTTCCAAGGTCTGGATGGTCCGTTCACTCTGACCATCGGTTTGTGGATGATATGCGGTACTCATGTCAAGGCGAGTACCGAGGGCTTCATTCAAACTTTCCCAAAATCTTGAGGTGAAACGACTATCTCGATCGGAGATGATGGAAATAGGTACACCGTGCTTCGACACAACTTCATTAATATACAAACGGGTCAGTTTCTCCAACTTATCCGTTTCGCGAATGGGGAGGAAGTGTGCAGATTTTGTCAATCGATCAACGATTACCCAGATCATGTCATGGCCGCTTGTTGTCCTGGGCAACTTGGTAATGAAATCCATAGTGATCCTTTCCCATTTCCATTCCGGTATTTCCGGTTGCTGGAGCAAGCCGGATGGTCTCTGATGCTCGGCCTTGACCTTCGCGCAAGTCAAACATCGCGCAACATACGCTGCTATATCCCTCTTGAAATTTGGCCACCAGTAAAATTCCTTTAGATCATGGAACATCTTGTCTGCTCCAGGGTGAACCGAATATCGCGAACTGTGGGCTTCGGCCAATACCAGTTCACGCAATCCACCGTACACTGGTACCCAAATTCTATTCATGAAATACAGAGCTTGATCCGCTTTTGACTCCAGTGAATCAACCATCTTCCGCAATCTTTCACCTTTGACATTCTCGGGTTTAAGAGCGTTAGTTTGAGCTTCACGAATCCGATCAGTCAGGTTCGTGTGGATGGTTAGACCCAAGGCTCGGACACGCAATGGCTTAACCCGTTCCTTGCGACTCAAGGCGTCGGCTACAACGTTTGCCTTCCCGGGATGGTACTTTATCTCACAATCGTAATCGTTCAATAATTCGACCCATCGCCGTTGTCGCATGTTCAATTCCTTTTGGTCAAAGATGTGCTGCAAACTTTTATGATCAGTGAAGATTGTACACTTAGTTCCGTACAGATAATGTCTCCATATCTTGAGCGCGAATACCACGGCTCCTAATTCCAGATCATGTGTGGTGTAATTCTTCTCGTGAAGTTTTAGCTGTCTGGAAGCATAGGCTATGACCTTCTCTCGCTGCATCAATACACAACCCAATCCCTGATGAGAGGCGTCACAGTAAACTACGAAGTCTTCCGTACCATCGGGGAGTGATAGTATCGGGGCGCCACATAACTTATCCTTCAGCAACTGAAACGCTGCTTCCTGCCTTTCTGTCCATTCAAACTTCTTATCCTTTTGGGTTAGCATGGTTAAAGACTGTGCTATTTTAGAAAAGTTCTCGATGAACCTTCTGTAGTAGCCCGCAAGGCCAAGAAATTGTCGTACTTCAGTAGGCGTTCTAGGGGCGTCCCAATTCTTGATTGCTTCGATCTTGGCGGGATCGACATGTATACCTTTTTCATTCACTACGTGGCCTAAAAAGTGAACCTCCCGAATCCAAAAGTCACATTTCGAAAACTTAGCATAGAGTTTCTCCTTGCGTAGTACCTCGAGGATTAATCGAAGATGACCCTCGTGTTCTTCCTTAGTGCGTGAGTAGATCAAGATATCATCAATGAAGACGATGACAAATTTGTCGAGGTATGGCTTACACACGCGGTTCATCAAATCCATGAAAACAGCTGGTGCGTTGGTTAGGCCGAATGGCATAACCAGAAACTCATAGTGCCCGTAACGAGTCCTGAATGCTGTTTTTGGCACGTCTTCTTCCTGAATACGCAACTGATGATAGCCGGACCTTAGATCGATCTTGGAGTAGAAACTGGATCCTTGAAGTTGATCAAACAAATCGTCGATCCTGGGAAGAGGATAGCGATTTTTAATAGTTAGCTTGTTCAGTTCTCGATAGTCGATGCACATTCGAAAAGTGCCATCCTTCTTCTTCACGAATAAGACGGGAGCTCCCCAGGGTGAGAAGCTTGGTCTTATGAAACCTTTGTCCAACAACTCCTGCAGTTGACCAGACAGTTCCTGCATTTTAGAAGGAGCTAGGCGATATGGCGATCGCGCTACAGGCGCTGCTCCCGGAACAAGGTCGATGCGAAACTCGACTTGTCGGGGTGGTGGCAATCCCGGCAAATCTTCTGGGAACACATCTGGAAAGTCTCTGGCTATCGGAATGTCTTCTAGCTTTCGCTCGTCGGCCTTCTTGTCTACTACGTGCGCCAAGAATGCGACGAGACCTTTCCTTAGACACTTCCTGGCTTTCATGCTGGTAATAATTCTTAATGGTGTTCCACGCCTTTCCCCTTGGATCGATAGGGTTTCGCCGCTTGCGAGGGGAACTTGAATTACTTTGTCGTTGCACACGACGATAGCGCGGTGTGCGGATAGCCAATCCATGCCAACGACTATGTCAAAGCTACCCAGTACGACTGGCAATAGATCAATGCCAAACTCATGACCACAGAGATCTAACTTACAATCCTTCGCTACCTCTCGAGTTTCTATAGTCTTACCGTTGGCTAGTTCGATAGAGTATGGTGTGTCTAGCTTACTAGTCTTTAAACCAAGTAATCTTTTAAATTCGACAGATACGAAGCTAAAATCAGCGCCAGTATCAAACAATACTGAAGCATAATGACCATTTAGAGGGAACGTACCAGTGACCACATTAGGGTCTTGTCGTGCGTCACCGGCACCAATCACGAACGCCCGCCCACGGGCTTGGTTGTTAAGTTTGGGGCAGTCCCTCTTCCAATGATCGAGCGATCCACATGAGAAACAGGGCCTCGCTCCACCGTTCTTTGGCGCTCCCAATCTGCAGTCTTCTGTCTTGTGCCCCGAACGACGGCACTTACCGCAGATCACTTCGTTCCTGCCCTGATAACCTTGCTTTCCATTATTTCCACGTCCAGTGGCCACATACCCTTTTCCCTTCTTCCCTGAACCTGATGATCCATCCTTTTTCCTTTCATCGCGCTTACGCTTCCCAAACCTTGGCCTATTTCCTTGTTCACTTGACCCAACGACTGAACTTGTACCCAGATTCTTACCCTCAACACTGCTGGACTCAGTAAGCTTCAACCCTGATACTTTCCGGATTAGAGTGCCCATTCGGATGGCGTCTTCAGTGAGGCTTAAGGCGAGGTCGATAGCTTCGCGCATGGTTGTAGGTTTGGAAGCAGTGACCATGCCGCGTATCTGTGGTGCCAGTCCGAAGAGGTATCTTTCCACCTTCTTGCTTTCCGGGGTGACCAGACGAGGCACTAATCGGGAGAGGTCATGGAATCTGGACGTGTAACCAGCTACGTCCGATCCAATCATGGCGAGGTTCCAGAACTCAGTCTTTAGCTTCTGTACTTCACTTGCCGGGCAGTACTCGGCGATCATTAGTTCTTTCAACTCCAACCATGACAAGGAGTAAGCAGCATCATCTCCCAGTGTCTGCACTTGGTTGTTCCACCAGGTTAGAACTTGGTCCAGAAACAGGTTAGTGGCGTACATGACAGCCTGCCGCGGGGTACAGCTGCTAATACGGATCACGGCTTCGGTCTTCTCGAACCACTTGACTAGTCCGACAGAACCTTCAGTGCCGCTGAAGTTGAGTGGCTTGCAGTCCAGGAAAGCTTTAAACGTGCAGCCACGTTCTCGTGAGGCCGTTTCTGCAATAATAAAGCAACATATTATATAAGGTAGGAGTTTTACGAAGGCTCCTGTCGTATATACCCGAAGTCTCCTTACCAGTAGGGGAGGTTTCGCGTCTGTCGCTCCCGGTTCGGTCTCGCGACCTTTCGGTGCGCGTGGCATTGTGTTCTGCGAGAGCTTGGGCGATACGTCCCGAAACTAGGGTTTCAAGCTCCTCGGGTGTCGTGGGCAGTCTTTCATTTCCACTGTTGCTTCTGGTGGCTGGTGCCATGTTTCTTCAATAATTAATATCAAAGGTTAATTTTGGCGATCATTCATACAATATCGTCACATATAAAGTATAAACAACAACACAACATACGAACACAATAATAACAACATCATACAATCACAATATAAACGGAACAAGTAATAATAATCGTAGACAATCACAACACATATTTTACCATAACAAAATTTTCATTAATTTCAATACCATGAGTACAATGATTTGTTCACAATAACAAAAACCGAGGATACCTTCCTCATACATTGCTCCTTTGAAATATACTAGAAACATAATGTCATATACCGGCACAATCCCGCTCGGCTAGGCAAAAATGCAGATGGGTGCTATAACCCATGCTGTGCTATCATACCACTACTACTACTACTACTATGTCCGTAAGTGATCTCCCAAGCGTCCCTGATGTATCGCTACTGTGGTGGCGGCGGCGGCGGGTACTGGTACTGGGGTGCGCACATGCTAATGGTCATACTGATCGCCATAATACGATCGTACAAGAATTGGCGATGCGCAAAGTGTGCGTCGCCCGTAATACCACAATGAGCGTCCATGCTCAGCAACTCCTCAGCGTAATGTGCCAGTGCGTCCCTGGCATCAATGATCCTGGCCCACATGAGCTGGGCCTGCTGCTCCATCTGACTCACGGTGCGCTGCACCGTGTCGGTGAGGGTCTGGAAATCTCTCTCCAGTGAGATCACTGTGGACCATGCGGGCCCTGACAGTGGGGCCATCCCGTGGGGCTGCGACGGCCCGGGGATGTCAGTATACGTCGGCTGGGACGGGCCGACGATATCGGGTATGGGTAGGGGTGTGAAGGGTGGGGCAAAGCCCGGTAGTCCGGTGAAGCAGTAGGGTGGTACCTGGTACGGGTCTCCCGTACCTAGTGCATATGGTGCAAATGGGGGTATCAAAAATTGGGCTCCTGCATCCATAGTGAATGGTGCAGGTGGTGGTGTAGGGAGCATCTCGGGTAGGGGTGGTAGTGTGGGAAAAGTGGTGATGGGTAGTGTCATGGATATGGGTGAGGGGACTATAAGCTCGGCGAGTGGGACCATGAGAGGCTGGGTGACAGCGACCCACTCTGGAGCGGATATCACAGTGGTAGGGGTGGGAGGGCTAGCAGTGGCGTGAGCTGCCAAACCTGCTCTGTGCAGCTCAGAACTGCGGGCTGAGCTGCCCTCAAGGATGTGCCCGGTAGAAGCTGGCCCATCCTGCGGTACGGGCTCGGGCATGGCGGGTAGGGTGGCTGGGGTAGTGGTAGCATGCCCTATCATCGGAGCGACGTGCTCCTCCTGGCCTGCTGGTGGGATCGGCACAGCAATGTGCTCTACCGATGCAGTCGACTCATCATCGGAGTCATCAGATATCCACCCGTTGTGTCCTCGGCAGACAGGCACAAGTCTCATGCCTGAGGGAACGGGGATAGGTGGAGTGGGTAAGGGCTCACGATCGACAGGTGCGTGTCGGTCGTATGGAGACTCAACAGTCTCCGACTGTGTAGGGATAGGTCTCGAAGGACCTGCACAGCCTACAGGGAAGTCCCTGACGGCTCGGATGGGAAGTGCTGGCAGTGGTGCTGCCTGGAATGGCACTAGAGGCAAGTCAGCCTCGGCCATCGGTAGGTCGGCCACGGCGGCCATGTCGCCTCCAGCGGGGGCCCACGCTGGGTCCTCGCTCGGGTCTGTCTCGTCGGAGCTATCTCCGTCGGCGCCCTCCATGGCGGCATCAACCTCCATCTCGTCATCCTCGGGATCGAGTATCACCACCTCAATTGGCTCTGCTGGCGGTGCTGGGATGATCTGAAGGCTACTGTCGTAGCTCGGTGCTACGCTCCCTGCGTCTGACATCCTGGCAAACGAACCGTACTAATATTTAAGTATTATTCGTTAGGTAGTTAAGGCACATATCTACGGTACTCTTCCTAACCTTCTAACGCAAAAATAATACGTATACTTACCATGGCTAGCTTGGTCGGAATCTCCATATACCCAAATGGTCGTTGGAAAAAATTATTTTATTGCGTTTCGCATTTATTTTGAAAGTTTTTGAACCAAATCCGGTTATAGTTTAGATTTTAAAAATGCTAATTCGCTATAACCTTGGCTCTGATACCACTTTCTGTCACACCACGCCTATGGCGGAAACACGTGGCGCGACGGTTCAAAAGTATTAAGCCAAGATTAATGCAAACCACAATAGTAATTAAAGAAACGGGCATTTATTCAATGCTAATAATCATGTCAAATTATCCATACATAATTATAAATTGTTTATGAAATTGATAAGGAGGCTCCTCCCTTTATCCCTAAGTCCATGGAATAAAGAGATGAGACCCTTTTACGACATTCCCAACGCCCAACTTGGAGATATCCCCGACCCTGCTCGCCATGCTAACTTCTATCATTCAATTACCTGAAAGATATGTTTGAAAATCGTCAATATATAAATATTGGTGAGTTCACAGGTTTTAATTTAATAAATCTTTATAAAGTGGGAATATCCTTGTTATGACATTTATAGGAGTTGCAAAGTCCTACAATTTACTTGAGCCTATAACCAAACCAAGACAATTAATAATGCCCCCGCCCCAAGTCGTTACTCGGTATTCTTACGACTTTATTTCAGAATAAGTGCACCCCAGGCATACGCCGATGCATAATCGACGCTATCGATTAGGGGTGGGCCTTGTCAGGCACCAATAGTACTATTCAAATATTCCTTTGGTTTCTCTTTCCTGAATTAATGATTATAGTGGGGAGGTCTCAACCCCGAGTGGCGATCTTTACTCAAGTATCCAACCCGTCATACAATCCCAACATATCTTTCCCCCGTAAAAACGTTAAATAGTTTAGAAATGGGGCCGTGAGACTCACCTGTAACTGTGCTCGGCTCAAAGAAGAAAATAGTAAAGTTTGTGATCCCGCACCTACAAAGGTTCTAGGCGTATAAGTCACTTACACCTATGGTGTATGTGCCTTGGCAAGTTGTACACCCAACTTCCCGACCACGTCTTTATCCCAATTCCCGTTTAATAGTTTCGTATCCTAGGTTCAATGGCGATGGATTACCCTTTCCTTACAAGTCATATATTATTCTTATTAATATTCTTTATGACTTGTACAATATTATACTCGACACGACTCTACCCAACGTATAATTATTTTCCCATTTAAATAATTATACTTAGGATCGTTTCGCTCGATATAATGTGGTTCCTTATTATCCGACCCGACTCACTTTGCCACATATTTATTTTCCCATTTAAATAAATATGCTAAGTTCTTGTCGTTTGGTAACATAATCTTAACGCCCGACTAGACTTACCACACCATACATTTATTTTCCCATTTAAATAAATGTACTAGGATCTTGTCGGTATTCACGCGTTCGTAGATATATTTCACCTACTCGTCTCGGTTTTCCTTCTCGCATATCTATTTTCCCATTCAAATGGATATACTAGAATTTCGTCGAAAACGAGTATATGTACATATACTATCGCGTGGATACTACTTGTTAAGTTCATGTGTCGTTTAGCGTTTTTAATTCGTTATGTTATGTTTCTTCTTTCCCACGAATATTCTTTCTACACTTAGGAAAGTGCGTCGCACGTTTCACCCTTGTTATATATATTTTACTTTCTTAAAATATATATGTATATTTTTATCTTGTCGTAATGGCATTTTTCTTATATATCCGTTTACGTTGGTTCGTGTAACTAAGTTCGTTAGTTAGCGTTTTCCCTTTTTATTTCCGTTGCGCGTTCTCATGGAAGTATTGTTCCTACTTCCGATTCCGAATGTTTATTTCTTGGAAAAATATACTTTGTACGTTTTAGCCCGACTTGTCCAACTTGTTACTAAAAATGTTTCCGATACTTTTATATTCCCATTTATATAAAAGTATCCTATTTTTGTACAAGTCTTCCCAAGTCTTTATTTTATGAAATCTTATCTTATGAAATACTTGCGTTAATCCTTTTATTTTTATAAAACCTCCATTTTATAAAAATATACCTTTTACATAAAATGCCCAAGTATGCTACTAGTATTTACCAAATCAACCTTGTAAAATTATTACTTACACTTTTTGACACCAATCTTTCCATTATTGTGTTTTTGGACTAATAGTTTCTAAAATATTTATTTTAGTCCCTCAACTTCCACAGTTGCCATATTAGTCCTTTAACTTATACTTGTTGCATTTTTCACCCTATCTTTCAAAGTTAATATTTTTCTTCCACTTTAGTGGACTTTGAAGAACCATTTTCTTAATGCTTAGTTGTTTTTACTTCTTTTCACTTCTAATGATCTTCTAATCCATCCTAGATGTCATTAACATGTTTATTCCATATTTTTATCCAAAATATCCATTTTTCACTCATCCAAGTGAGTGGACTTTGAAGATGGAACTTTTTCACCTATGACTTTCTAACCCATTTTAATATCTTTTTGACATTATTATATCATCCTACGATGATTAAAATCATCATCATCTCATTCAAGTCCTTCTCATTAAATATACCCAAATCATCATTTTTCTCAAGTGTATGTGTATTTCATCATCATTTCTTCAAACATTACATTCATTAACATAAATTCAAGATTCATCAATGTTATTATTATTCTTCCATTTTTATTTCAACAAAACCCATTATTTTTATAAAATCCATTTTATTACCCAACAATGTACAACTTGCTTTCATAGCACAAAATATGAACATTTCAAGTAATAAAACAATGCAAGACTTACTACTAGCTCAAGGCTAGGGAAGACAAAGATCTTGGATTTGGGTGAGGTTTAATGTGTTCTTCCAAGTGGGTTATGCTCCAAACTCTTGAACACACAAAGGGGTTTTGAATAATGATGATCTAGAGATGATTTAGAGGTATGAAAATTGAAAGAGAGATGTTGGTGGGGTGGTGCAAACCTACGGCCAAGAGAAGAAAAAGGGAAGAGTTTTTGTGATTTCTTCAAGTGTTCATCCAAGTGATTATATTATCTCTCTTAATCTTCAAAGGATCAAGTGTATCTTGCTAGGATTGGCTAGAGATCTTTGGTGTAATATTATGGAAGATTTGTGAAGATATTTGAAAATCTTGGGGATTTAGAGGGTGCTTGGGCCGAGTTTTTAGAGAGAGAGAGGGAGAGATGTGTTGGTTAATCTTCTACCCAATAACCTTACATGCATACTAATCATTAGTAATAATATTATGGATTTACAAGAAAAACTCAAGTAATCTCCACTCATGTGGGCCCTTGGCCGGCCCCTATAGGGTGGTTGGTGGGGTCCACTTTGCTAAATACTTCTCCATAATATGTTTAAGTTACTTTCTTTCGGGTACCGCCCGGGTATTTCTTGAATTTTAACCGTGGGTTACCTAAATATTAAAATACCGTTAATATTCATTAAATTTTGCCCAGTTAAATTACTGATAATTTATTTCGGCTTTTGCCGGGTGAAATTACGTGTTACGCGCGTATCGGGTGCGGTACGCGCACTTTATTCGTTACCGGGAGATTTGTACAATAAGCTTTCACGTATGGCTTTGGGTTTCCAAAACTCATTATATTTTGTGGAAATATTATTTATTTTATATCCCGGGTGTCCGGAGTTCGTTTCGCTTATTTAAGTTTTACCGGGTAATCGCCAGTGTCCATACCGGATAGTTTTGTCTGCGCATGATCCTATCATGCTTTGCTATTAAACTTATGCATTCCTATGCATTATTTGGGAACTTCTATCTTTCTAAGGCCTCAATTAAATAATCATCACATAATTACGGTTAATTACGTTAATCGCGTTTAATTAATTAGTACGGAACTACCTTAATTTTGCCGGTTGTTACACAAAGTCTTCCTCTAACACCTCCCAAAACATCTTAATAAACCGAAAGTTAAAACCGTCCGGGCCCGGAGCTTTATCCGACCCACACTCAAAAATCGCCTCTTTAATTTCTTCCTTGGAAAAAACACTAATAAGCCTCGCTATACTTCCAGCTTTAAGCGTTTTAACATTACTACAAAATAAACCGGGTCTAATCTTCATTTTTTTTCCGCAAAATGACACCTAAAATGTCTCAAAACCTCTCTTTTAACTAAAGTAGGTTTAACAATCCATTTACCATCCACCATAAGACCAGGAATAGCATTTGAAGCCTTTCTTCCGTTAACCACCCTATGAAAAAAAAGCGGTGTTATCATCCCCTTCCGTGGCCCAGTTCATCCTAGACTTTTGTTGCAAATCTTTTGTCTTGCACATATTTATCTGGTCCATCCCCTTCTACATTCCTCCCACACCCAAAGCTCATCTTCTTCCAATTCCCTATCTTCCATTTCTTTTTCAAGCTTCTTGCTTTCCTCTTTCATCAAAGCAAAGTTATCCCCTTCTTTCTTTAAAATGTCGGCCCACCAGAACTTTAACTTCTGTCTCAGCATTTTGAATTTAGAGCAAAGAACCACATCCTTCGGCCCCTGATAATCACACTCATCAAGCGACTTCACAACAAAGTCTTTACATCCTTCCCTATTTAACCACGAATTGAACCAGCGAAACGGTTTAGGTCCGAAATTCGAATCAACCAAGGTTAACAACAACGGGCAATAATCCGAATACTCTCTAGGAATCACCCTTAAACAAGCTGAAGGCCATCTGTTAAAAAATGACTGACAAACCAAAACACGGTCAATTTTGCTCAATTTAAAAATATCACCTCTCTTAGTGGAACATGTGAACTTAAACCCCCTCATAAGATACTCATGTAAACCTGCTTCATCAACAAAAGAGTTAAACTCCATAGCCACCCCATAATTGAATTTAGAGTTTTTACATTCCTCCGGGAACCTAACCGCATTAAAGTCACCCACTAAAATATATCTCCCAGTGCAGCCCCTGATAACTTCTTTAATTTCCTCCCATACCCTTTTTTAGCCCCCGCCTTCTGCGGCCCATAAACGTTGATCACATTTAGTAACGAACCATCCTCCACTAACAAACCAGAAGTTAACAGAAAATTCCTCCTCTGAATCGTGGATAATTTCGTAAAAACTTTAGGATTCCAAACATTAACCAACCCCCCCCCCCCCCCCCCCGATTTACCAAACGCCTCTACACAATCAAAATCAAAACCCACATCACCCCAAAAAGTAACAATCTCACTTCTAACCAAATCATCAACCATAGTTTCCTGCATCGCCAAAAAATCAACCCCATGTCTCTTTTTTAAACCCCTAACCCACGAACTCTTACCACAACCCCTTACCCCTCTAACATTAATGTTCAAAAAATTCATTTTGTACCTGCCTGTACTCCTTGATCTTTAATAGCTTCCATGACAACACTCCTACTGTTATCCAATTGGGCCCCTAACCGGATTGTCTCTGTAATTTCATCTTCGGCCTTGTCAAGTATTTCTTCATTATGACCCGCTTCAACTGATTCCACCTCTGTGGATTCACCTGCTGTGGAATCTGAATCCGAAACCTCATCGTCATCATGCTGGAAAAGTGATACAGACCCCTGCTCAGTATGTGATCTATTAGGCGTGGTATAAACACCAGACAAAGGTACAGCGAATCTTCATCATTAAAACCCAATTCACTACCCTTCTCAAAGTCAAGCTGACTACCAG
Organism: Ambrosia x helenae; assembly: GCA_030844895.1. NCBI lineage: Eukaryota > Viridiplantae > Streptophyta > Magnoliopsida > Asterales > Asteraceae > Ambrosia > Ambrosia x helenae. The sequence continues at coordinate 13,211,319 of CM061228.1, forward strand.
GAATAAACCCTTCCTCAATCATTGTTTCCTTAAATTGCTCCACATTGATTTCCACATTAACTTCCTCCATAACTGTTTCCGTAAAAGTTGTACTTTCCAAAACAGGCTTGCCATCGGAAGCAGCTCCGGCGTCAGTGCCATCTTTCACCGGAATTTCAACGTCCGTACTTTCCCGACCATCTTCATCTCTCTGCACATCCTCCTCAGCCAATCCCTCGTCAACACCATCCCCCATAGCTTCCACAGCATAGAACTTCGGTACCCACTCATCAACCTCCTCCACAACCCAAACCGCATACTTTCTTTTCCTCCACATGACCATAACTTCCTCTGCCACTTTTCTACATTCCCCCATAAGAACTCCAATACATTCATAAGAAAGATTGAAATCCTCCGGTGAACGTTCAGGTTTATGAATTATCTTGCCAAACTTACCACCTACCTCCTCAATAACCTCATCTGACAACAAATGTAATGGAATTCCCGATATCTTCAGCCACACTAGTCTCTCGAAGCCAAACGTTTGACCTTGCCACAAGACCACCGATAAAAATCTATCCCCCATCTCACTGGCTTTTTCCAGCACCAAAGTAGCTAATTCTTTGTCATCAAAAGAAATTAGAACCGAGAGACCTCCCAAGTATTGTATTTACCCTTACCAGGACAAATACCATTAAGCAACACGTATATACTCTTCAAAGCATCCATATCCACCATCCTAGCCACCAAGGCTTTCCCATGCAGGTTGTCGTAAACATTCACTGAATCATCCACCATAACCACCTTTTCATCCTTTTCTTTCTGTTGAATACCCAGAAAAGTATCTCGAAAAGATATTCCCCCAGCGGTGAAGGTGTTATCCATACCCTCCCTATTAGACCCGACTCCATCTTCATTCTCTTTCGATTTCCCCACGTTAGCTTTCCTATTCATATTATCCGAAGTCCTCTAACGTAAACTTAGCCACATTAGCCTTCAGCCAACAATCGCCAATCCGAGTATGACACACCTTTCGGATCAGATCCCCCTTATCTTTCACGTCCAAAAAAGAGACGAAACCAAACATTTTGCCTCCCTTGTCGCGTTTTCTAGCGATATAGAGATCAAAGATGTCTCCATAATTACGAAGAAACTCTGATAAATCATTCCTGCTACACTTCTCTGGAAGATTTGTAATAAAAACCTTAGTAATTATTTCTTGCACTTTCGCAGGAATAGTATACCGGCTAGAACCCATATGTTAGAGCAAATCTTTTCCTATATATTCATTTTGATTCTTTCTTTTTGTACATTCAAGCACATACCAATTATCACCTATTACATAACGAAGAATTTCACTTCAAACTAAATAAATCAAATGCCGGCCATTTCTTCCACTCACCTGACTGATCTTGCCACGGTTTTTAACCCACATAAAAGTCGTTGCCTGGATCGCTGCACACGTGCCTTGAACCGACGGGCATTTTCTTGAGAAAATAATTTCGTTTCATGTTTTGCAAATTGCCCAACATGTCCCCAAAGTAATTAGATAGAAAACCTTGCTATCTGTTTTGTTCCATTCCATTCTTTGTGCTCCTTGAACAAATCTCCCATGTTATCGGTTGTGATTGTAGGAACCTTAATCAATGTTATCGGCTGTGATCCTAAATTTGTTTCCTATTGATAAGTAATCACAAATTAACCACATCGAGCAAAACAGGATATAATCATTAACTCAGCATGAAAAGAAAGCAATTCATTTTTTCGTATGGTGCAATCGTGGTCTTCAATCATGACTTGAACCAAGAAAATATCGAATGTTGTGAGTGATTGTGTTAATTAGCCTTTACTAGAGTGTGATATATATATATATATATATATATACATAAACGCATTTGAAACGAAACCTTGATGTTGGAAAAATCTCGTTGGAAAACAATTACTACAAATTTACTACGCAATTTTCAACGCATTTTCTACGAATACATGGTGTAGAAAATTTGCGACGCATTTCCTACGCAATTTCCTAAGTGTTTTGTCCATGTATTAATTTGTTCCTATTACATGCGTAGCAAAAAATAGAGCATTTTTTTTTTTTTTTTTTAATGAGTAGCAACTTTGTCAAAATTTATGTCGCATTTTTTTTTCCCATGAGAAAACCTTGTAGTAAATAGCCAATTTTCTAGTAGTGAAATACTTCAAAAAATAATAACACTATCCATGGAGCTTTTAAATTAATATATGGGGTCTGCTCTTTCTTTCTTCCGAGAGTATGCCAATATATCTGATCTTAATTCTTAACGAGGTGTAGGGCTTTGCATCTGATGAATAAAATATTAATTTTTTTTTAAATCAAATAGGAGCTTAATATATATAATAATAATAACATAATTAATTTTCTAAATATTTAAAGGGTGGTGATATTTAAACCCCCCAGCTTCTATTTAAACCCCCCAGAAGCGCCTCGCTTAAGCCTAAGCGAGGCGCTTCTGGGGGGTAATTTATTTTGGTAGTTTTTTGGTGTTTTGAGTTGTTTTTTTTTTAATTTAATAATTATAAAAAGTTAAAAAAAAAATTAAATGTCAATGACTTAAACTTGACATCATCTTCTTGTAATTACTTTTCAGTTGTTATCCGAGAGATAGCGGTCAACGATGAAGACAACCTGAAAACAACCGGATACCATGGATCAGAGAGATTCAAGCTAATTAAACTCATATCTCAAGCCGGTGCAAGTTATGTTGTAACGAAATCATTCTCACATGAATATCCTGCGTAAAGGACTAAAGCCACATATCTTGCCATTAATACCAACTGAATTTTACTTGCTTGCATGAAAAGTTCATTGTACGATGTCTTTTTCAGAGGACCTCGACTCTTGAGATGTTGCAGGTGTTTGAAAAGTTTGAACTGAAATTGAACTTTTCATGCAAGCAAGTAAAATTCAGTTGTTTTACTAATTTCATAGTCTTGATACTTTTAACAATCGGATCGACGCTAAACAATAGAAAGTAATTACAAATATTGCAAGAGGGTCACTATTCATATATAAAGAACATTAATCGGTTTCATCTTTGTTTTATTGAGTTCAACTTTCCATGATCTACCTTTATCATCTCAGAGAGATATCTGTCAAACGATGGAAGGAAACCCGAAACAATAAAAAGTAATTACAAAGAAGATGATCAAAGATGCTACAACATAACTTGCACCGGCTTGAGATATGAGTTTAGTTAGCTTGAATCTCTCTGATCCATGGTATCCGGTTGTTTTCAGGTTGTCTTCATCGTTGACCGCTATCTCTCGGATAACAACTGAAAAGTTGTCTCATTAATTCCAATTCCAATTCCAATTCCACCGGTGCAATCAGAATCTGAAGAGAAGCTATCATCTCAGAGAGATATCTGTCAACGATGATGGCGCAGCAGAGGTTAGCGGTAACTTTAAATTTTGAATGATCGTCGGTTTGCTCTCTATATACCAATCAACAGTAGCGATCATTACAGTTTTAGTTGAAAGTGGATACAATGGATCAGAGAGATTTAAGCTAATTAAACTCATATCTCAAGCCGGTGCAAGTTATGAAATGACACATGCAGAATGTAATGTCATGCACAAATGTGATTTTGTATTAATGGCAAAGTGATTTGTAAGGGAAGAAGAAGAAGAGAATGTTATATATGTTTACCTTCCCATGGAAACTCTGAAGTCCCTTAACGGAGGTTTGCTAGAGGGTCATTGGTCTTCAGAGTTTCCAACCCCTAATACATTCATCAAAGGATATTCATGTGAGAATGATTTTGTACAAGATTCCTATGCAAGCAAGTCAAATTCAGTTGTTAGACCAACTTGAGATATGAGTTTAATTAGCTTAAATCTCTCTGATCCATGATATGAGAGCATAAGAGAAGAGATAATAACATATGAGCTTCAACATAACTTGCACCGGATGATTGCCAATGAGATTGATAACTGGACAGGTTAGCCAGGTGTTTGTCAAAAAGGTAGAGCACACCACTAGAGCAAAAAGTTGTGTGTATGAATAGTGACCCTCTGGCAAACCTGCCATTAATCGGTTTTATTTAGCGTAAAAAGTTCATTGTACATATACCTCCTTATTTAAAAACAAATCACATCATTGTAGAGGTTACTAGGTTACTCATTACCGTTGGACGTTGAAGGTAAACATGGACAGTGAGAAGTGAGATTGATAACTTCTTTATGGAAGTTGCTAAAATAGTTAAACAAAAGCTGAAATTGAACAGTTATTTGGCAACATACTTGAAATCAATGGGAAGATAAACAATCCTCATCCACAATGTTCTTACCTATGAGTTTAATTAGCTTGAATCTCTCTGTTCCATGGTATCCACTTTCAGAATCTGAAGAGAAGCTATCATCTCAGAGAGATATCTGTCAAGTAATTACAAGAAGATGATCAAAGATGCTACAACATAACTTGCACCGGCTTGAGATATGAGTTTAATTAGCTTGAATCTCTCTGATCCATGGTATCCACTTTCAGGCTGTCTTCATCGTTGACCGCTATCTCTCGGATAACAACTGAAAAGTTGTTTCATTAATCTATAAATAAATCCTTACAAAATATTTTTAACTTAAATCTTTGAGCATACCACACTTAGAGGGTCACTATTCATACATAAAGAGTATAATCGTGATGTGATGGATTTTTATATCTGCAACTTAGTTCCTTTTTACCTGGTTGCAAAGGAACTTTAGGTCAGCCAGACCTTTGTCAAAAGCAAGTGTGAAGATCAAGATCAAGAAGAACAGTACGGTCAACGATGAAGGTGTGTTGTATGTATAAAATTGTGAATAATTGTAGTGTGTTCGGTGCAGTCGACGAACATCATTCAAAATTTCAACTTCCCGTTCAGGTGCTTAAGTCCACCTTGAAGACTGGATACCATGGATCAAAGAGATTCAAGCTAATCAAACTCATATCTCAAGTTGGTCTAACAACTGAATTTGACTTGCTTGCATAGGAATCTTGAACGAAATTATACAGTTATTTGGAATGTTCCTGATCATTACAGTGAGATTGATAACTTCTCTATGGAAGCAACAAATTCAAAACAGAGGTAGGTTTGCCAGAGGGTCACTATTCATACATAAAAAGATCAAGAAGAACAGTACGGTCAACGATGAAGGTGTGTTGTATGTATAAAATTGTGAGTAATTGTGAGAGTCGATATGAGAGCAATAATCCATCGAGAACTAGAGAAACAGAGAATAAGAGAAGAGATAATAACATATGAGCTACAACGACGTCGTATTTTGGAAGCTGAAGTTCGGAGAGAACTAAATATTCGGTTGTTGTTTTTCTTCTCTATACAGAGTGACGATAGGCGTTTTCGATTTCCAAATGAATCAACGACTTAAACTTGACATCATCAACCACGTATAGTCAAATATTTATTCTCCATATCCATACCTTGTTTCAAGTATCTTGTAAAATTCATTTCGTCTTCAAGACTCCTATGAGTCACAAAGGGGGAAATATATATGACGTTTGAGCATACGAAATTGTGCAAGAGTTTGACATTATTGTGTTCAAACATCAAGGAGACATGGTGTTTGACTTTTTTGTGTTTGACCCATCCGGATGTGAAAGACAATATCCATATTTACCTGATTATAAGAGAGGTCGAAGATATTGCTCAATAAACATTATTATTATTATTATTTTATTATATTTGTAATTTAGTTCCTTTGTTTTATTATTATAATAATTTATTATTATCAAGAATCGGAAATTAGTAAAACGATTTATGAAAGTATCAAGAATCGGAAATTAGTAAAACGATTTAATAAATCATTGCTCAGACGTTAGGGTTTGATAAACACAAAACTTATTATTTATAAAGCAACAAAAACACAAATCGTACCGTGAAATATAGAGAGGCCCATTAGGAGTGCCGTGGAGGAAGATCGTCGGTTTGCTGTAGTCGATGATGACACAGAGGTTAGCGGTAACTTTAAATTTTGAATGATCGTCGGTTTGTACAATGATGTGGTGTCTTCAATGATTCTAAAAAACTTGAAAGTAATTACACCGGCTTGAGATATGAGTTTGATTATTATCGTATTTGCAACTTAGTTCCTTTCTCTCGAAAAACAATCTCGAAAAAGTAATTATCATTTCTTGACATGCTTGGTAACACCTTGATCTGTAATATCTGAAAATTATCATTTCTCAAAAAGTAATAAAAACACTTAAAAATGAATTAAAAACAATTGTTGGGAGTTAGGTTTAGTCGGAGGACCACGTACAATGATTCATCAAAGTTGTACAAAGCTGGATGTTTTTACTGGAAAACCAAAACGAGCAATTAACGAAGCGAAACGGAGAGTTATAATTTTCTTGGCTAGGAAACAACTTAAAAGAACCAAAAATGAATTAAAATAAATTTTTGGTGATTAACAGATAATTTTAAAGAATTAAAAGAAAATCAAATTTTTTTAAAAAAAGGCCAAAGCACCTCGCTTTGGTCAAAGCGAGGCGCTTGAGTACCTCACTTTGGTCAAGGCGAGGTGCTTTAGTGCCTTGCTTTGACCAAAACGAGGTGCTTTAGTGGTTTGATTAGACCACAGGCGCCTCGCTTTGACCAAAGCGAGGTGCTTTGGCCTTTTTAAAAAAAAAATGATTTTCTTTTAATTCTTTAAAATTATCTGTTAATCACCAAAAATTAATTTTAATTCATTTTTGGTTCTTTTAAGTTGTTTCCTAGCCAAGAAAATTATAACTCTCCGTTTCGCTTCGTTAATTGCTCGTTTTGGTTTTCCAGTAAAAACATCCAGCTTTGTACAACTTTGATGAATCATTGTACGTGGTCCTCCGACTAAACCTAACTCCCAACAATTGTTTTTAATTCATTTTTAAGTGTTTTTATTACTTTTTGAGAAATGATAATTTTCAGATATTACAGATCAAGGTGTTACCAAGCATGTCAAGAAATGATAATTTTCAAATATTGCAGATCAAGGTGTTACCAAGCATGTCAAGAAATGATAATTTTCAAATATTGCAGATCAAGGTGTTACCAAGCATGTCAAGAAATGATAATTTTCAAATTTGCCTCCTTGAATGTCTATGGAAACAACAATGGATTTGTCAAAAGCAAGATGTATTCACCCGTTCAGGTGCATGGTATCCGGTTGAATCTCTCTGATCCATGGTATCCGGTTGTTTTCAGGTTGTCTTCATCGTTGACCGCTATCTCTCGGATAACAACTGAAAAGTTGTCAACGATGATGGCGCAGAGGTTAGCGGTAACTTTAAATTTTGAATGATCGTCGGTTTGCTCTCTATATACCAATCAACAGTAGCGATCATTATAGTTATTTTGGAATGTTTCTGATTATTGTCAGAGGGTCACTATTCATACATAAAGAGATAAAGGGTGTACACGAGTATAATCAAACAAGGTGTAACACCCCAACCGATGGCGGAAACATCGAGGTGTCATGTAGTGACGATTGTTCAATAGCTCATGGTACTAAAGTGTAAATTTTGATATATTGATTAAGTAGTTTATTACATTGAAAGAAAAATACTAGATACAATAATTCTAAAGTGACAACTAAAACTGAAATACAATGAATCCAAAATGTAAGTAACAATTCCAAAAGCTTAAAAGTCATCTCATAAATAACCTGAAACATGTACGAAAATAGTATATGTCAATACAAAATGTATTGGTGAGCATACCCTGTTTGAATACATATAGTAGAAAAGTGTTTCGCAATTCACGTGTTGTATACTGTTTGCAATTATGTAATAAGTATATCCGTTCAAAATCAACCCTAAGAATCAAGTATCAAGAATCAAGAATCAAAACATTTTTTAGTATAATGAATCACAAGACAATGACCAAGGTCTCTCAACAGAGTCACAAGGGGTATATACCATAGTACTATTCATTGAAAAGCTAGGCCGCCCAGCGGTTAATGATTTTGACAAGTCATAGACACACCAATTAACATAAAGCAAACACACATGAGAATTGCATTAAGTAAAAGAAATAGAAACTTGATAGTAAGTACATGAGTCACCCCAAAATAGTAAAACAGTAAAAAGGGGAAAGATATACTCACCTTGACTTAGATGAACTTGCAAAAACAATCAACGAGAGTCAAAGAACTATGCTCGAACCTTTAAGATATGTGCACCGCAAATTTTAGACCAAAGAAATTAACTCTAAAACTTGTGTCGATGGTATTTGTAAATACTAAAACTTCCTTTTGTATAAGATCCAACTTCAAAAAGTGTAAGAATATGGAGAAGTTTATCTCGTTATTTAACATAGAAAAGCTTGGGAGTAGAAATAATTTTGAGAAGAACTAAAATATATGAAAAAATATATGGATGTTTGTTCTTAAATAAAAAAAAAAAATTGGTTACATGTATCAAGAAACTCTTCCTAATTAAAAGACTTAATTTGCTTTAAAACCCTTTAAAAACCTTTTACAAGTTTCATTCTCAATTTATTATTCTTCAAGTGCCTTAATAATACTTACATTGATTGAACACAAAATTATAATATAATAACCTTTATTTATGAAAACTTCTTAATTTCACAATTAACTATATATAATTATATGTATAAACATAATGATAAAAAAAACTTCTTAAAGAAAACGTAGCAGTTCAAATAATTTAGTTTAACCAAATTAATATTTGTTTATTTAGTCTAGTCACTTTTTAAATTTAGAGTGTCACAACACTACCCCAAACGTTACGGAAAAAAAATATGGTTTATGCGATTTTCAATTATGGATTATTATCACTCTAGATCCCCAAAGTTATAATTAACTTATTAGAAAATTTGCGAATGTTACACAAGGGTTGCCCGGAGTTTGATTAGCTTGAATCTCTCTGATCCATGGTATCCACTAACCGTAGCGATCATTACAGTTATTTGGACTGTTGCTAAATTAGTTAAACAAAAGCTTAAATTATACAGTTATTTGGAATATTCTTGATCATTACAGTGAGATATGAGTTTAATTAGCTTAAATCTCTCTGATCCATGATATGAGAGCAATAATCCATCGAGAACTTGAGAAAGAGAGAATAAGAGAAGAGATAATAACATATGAGCTACAACATAACTTGCACTGGCTTGAGATATGAGTTTAATTAGCTTGAATCTCTCTGATCCATGGTATCCGGTTGTTTTCAGGTTGTCTTCATCGTTGACCGTTATTTCTCGGATAACAACTGAAAAGTTGTCTCATTAATTCCAAAACCTAAACAGAAGATATCATCTCAGTGAGATTGATAACTTCTCTATGGAAGTTGCTACAATAGTTAAACAAAAGCTGAAATTGAACAGTTATTTAGAATGTTTCTGATCATTACAGATATGCCTTTTTGGTGAAATGAACTTGAAGAAATAATTTGGTGGATATATCATGAGTTAAATAAAAGCTGAAATTGGACGGTTATTTGGAATGTTCCTGATCATTACTTTTCATGCAAGCAAGTAAAATTCAGATCATTACTTTTCATGCAAGCAAGTAAAATTCAGTTGTTGGACAGTGAGATTGATAACTAGACAGGTTAGCCAGACGTTTGTCAAAAGAACATTTTTTATAATAATTATATTAAAAAAAAAAACAAAAAACAAACTCAAAAGATCAAAAAAAAATTTTTTTTTTTGATCCGAAGAGCCTCGCTTAGGCCTAAGCGAGGCGCTTCGAATTCAAAATCAGCTTTTTCTGCCCCTCGTACTGACCTACTCTGATTGAATTCAAAGCGCCTCGCTTAGGCCTAAGCGAGGCGCTTTGAGGGGGTGGAAATAGAAGGTGGGGGGTGGGAATAGACGGAGCCTATTTAAACCGGTAATTGGTCTACTAGTTTTTTATATGGGTCCACGGTCCACCCGAACCTGCTTTGTTATTAAGACAGTTCAACCCGAACACAATGGCGAAGGATGTTGAGGGCCAGGGGTGGCCCTGGCCCCCCTGTTTTTTGGCGCAGTGGTATAAATTTGTGATTTTCGTAGGTAAATCGAGTTCGGGTTGAGTCCGGCCCCCGCCGATTTGCCACTACCGATTGAAAAAAATTGAGTTCGGCCCCTCCCGATTCTTGAACCAAGCTTCGCCACTGCCCGAACAGGACCCCTTTTATTAAAGAGTCATATTAGTTGACACAAAACCCTTTTTTTCACGTGTTGTATTTGGGTCATATTAAAAATTGACGCCTTTATTCACGACACGGCGAGAAGAAAGATGATGAAAAGTTCATGGCCATGTACAATCAAAGATGGAATATTTTCATTTTTCTGGTGAGATGGATGAAAGAGAAAAATTGAATGACCGTGAAAAAAAAGCATTTTATTTACCTTCTATGTGAAAGAGTGAGAATTATCGTGCAAAGCTTTTAATTAATTTATTGACATATTTGCTTTCGGGCAAATTACTTCAAAAATCAAAATTGATTTTCTTAATACAATTAACTTTTGAACATAGTCCACAACTGACATGCTTACGTACATGCTTTGGCCACTCAACACCGTTAGCAACATCCAACTTTAACACACTTTTCCTGTCTCTTCATGTCTTCATGATATCGCAGATAGAGCAACCTTGAATTTAATTTTAAAGTACGACTTTGTTATGGTTGACCTGTAGACAATGTTTTAAAAATTGAGTTTAGAATAGTGTTTTGTTAGTAGCATTTATTTAGGGGATATCTAGAAAATATATATATATATTTTTTTTCAAACGATCAACAAAATATTATTCCACCAATGCTAGCGGGACACTAGCCTTTCACCGTACAAAGTCAATATATACAAAACACCAACATAACAACAAACATAAACAACAAACAAACGTCACCAACCAATGTTAGAAAAATTAAACTTGCACCAAGATGTCCAATCCAATTGCTGTGAACCTGCCCTTGCCTTGACCCAGAATAGACTACGAGATTTTATATCACCAAGTACCTTTTGAAGTGAAACTTGTCTTTGGTTAAACACCGCTTCATTCCTATGTTTTCAGATACACCAAACCGTAGTCAAAACCACTGCATAGAAAGCCTTCTTTGTCTTCATTGATCCACCAAAATGATAATGTAACTCTAGTAAATCCTTAAAGTGAAAGATAATAGGAGGACTCGCGTTGCACCATTGCGTCACTAATAACCATATCGTTTGAGAAAACGCACAAGAGATAAACAAATGGTCCGTAGTTTCCGCGTGATCACCACAAAAACAACACAAATCTGACCCGGCAAGAACATTTCTGCGAAGAAGAGCAGCCTTGGAAGGTAATCGGTCCAATTCAGCCCTCCATGCGAGTATTAACACCTTCCTAGGAACCCAAGAATTCGCCTCCACTACATAAGGAGCCTGCACAAATATGAGGGAGTGCAGTTTATACTTGAAGTCTGCTACTAAGAAGATTCCACTGCAGTTGAGACTCCACTTCCACCGGTCTGCAGCGTTGGATAAGGACGGAACAGGCACGCTGCAAAGGAGCTGATGCAGTTTGGCCAGTTCAGCTGCAGAAAAAAAATCACGCTTCCAATCCCAGCCCCACCCCAGACCCGACTATAACGCCCGTTCAGCGATGCACATAAACTTATTTTTTTTCTAGCGCGAACAATGCTGGAAATGCAGCGGCCAGTGGCACATCCGCGGCCCAGCTGTCCAGCCAGAAAAAAACGCCCACCCCGTCCCCAATTATCCCATGGATAGCCCAACCCACATCCACCCCAAGCCTTTTAACCATCTGCATAGAAGAATAAATCTGCTTTCAGGGACCGGGAATCAAAACTTTTGACGGAATCGGATTCCAATCCCTAGAAGAACCATGAAATGCCCAAATAACCTTTCTCCAAAGTGCGGAAGTGTCGATTTTAAATCGCCACCACCACTTAGCAAGCATAGAGGAGTTCGCGTCCTGAAGAGAGCCGAAGCCGAGACCACCAAATTCAACCGGGGCACTTACCCTTTGCCACGCAACCCAATTCATTTTTGCCTTTTCATCCGATCCACCCAAAAAAAAAAAAAAATAACCTTATCAGTTTATCAAGTTCTTCAATAACCTTGACAGGTGCTTTGAAAATAGAGAAGTAATACGTGGGTAAAGCATTAAGAACGGATTTCAAAAGCGTCACCCGTCCACCAAATGATAAGGTTTTCGCCTTCCACAATGACAACTTGTTCTTAAAAGATTCCACAACCGGTTTCCAATTCTTATAAAGATTCATATTCGCCCCCACCGGAATACCAAGGTATGTGAACGGGAAGGAATCGGCTCTACATAATAAAACATTAGCCATTTGTGCAACCTCATTAGAATCCACCCCCAATCCGAAAACACAACATTTCCCAAGGTTCGCTTTTAGTCCCGATACAAGGTAAAAGCACCTAAGGATCCGCTTCAAGTTTTTAGCATTTGTAATGGACCATTCACCAAGAAAGTCAACATCATCGGCATAAAGCAAATGTGATAGAGAAAGCCCACCCGAACCACACACCAAACCTCTAAAAAGACCCACCTCCGTAGCCTTCCGCATAATACCCGACAAGGCCTCCATAGCAAATAGGAACACAAATGGTGAAAGGGGATCACCTTGCCTAAGGCCACGACTACACACAAACTCATTGGTAGGAGAGCCGTTTACCAAAACCGGTGCTCTCGCAAACCAAACAATTGTCATCACCCAATTACACCACCTTGGCGGGAAATTCATTTGTAACATAATCGACTCCAAGAAATCCCAATTTAAAGAATCATACGCCTTTTCAATATCCACCTTGAAAATCATCCCTTGGCGTTTCATCCTCTTCATCCACCCAACCACCTCGTTCAACATAAGCGGCCCGTCCGTGATATTTCTACCGGCTAAGAAAGCCGATTGCTCAAGAGATATCAACTTCCCGATGATCGGCTTAAGCCTAGCCACTAGAACCTTGGAAAGGACCTTATTAACGCATCCAACCAAACTGATAGGTCTGTAATCTTGAAGCCCCACCGGATCATTTTTCTTCGGAATTAAAGATATAAATGACAGGGCACAACCCGGCCCCAAACCAGCCCCATTAAAGAAATCATCAAACAGTCGCACAAAGTCTTCTTGAAACCCAGACCAACACCTCTTGAGGAACTTGAAATTGAACCCATCAGGGCCCGGTGCTTTATCACCCTCACAATCCCACACCGCATCCTTTATTTCCCACAAAGAGAAAGGCCGACAAAGAAAGCTTGCGTCAGAATCCGAAACCTTATTCAGGTGAGGACAGACAATCTGGGGCCTCACCAAATTAGGCTCCCGAAATTTCTCCTCAAAGAAAGCATAAGCACTATCCTTAATAAACGTGGGAGACGTCACCCATTCACTATCAACCAACACACCATGGATTCTCTTACTAGATACATTAGAATTAATAATTCCATGGAAGAACTTGGAATTCTCGTCACCATCGATTGCCCACTTCACCCTCGCCTTTTGTTTAAGATCCATTTGTTTATGCCGGTCAAACTCCAATATAAACGACCTAGCACAAGACCGCGCATCCAGTTCATGTGGCAACAAATCCCTATCATCCGCCAAAGAGTCAAGCCTCTCAACCTCCTTACGTTTTATCTCATACTCGCCATTTAATTTCACCCTTTCCAACCCAATCCATTCTTTAATCTTTTTTTAGGAACTTCAACTTTGTGATGATGGCAAGATCCGATGGGCCAGAAAACGAGAAACCATCACAAAGACCTAAGACGTGGTCAATAAACCCCGGGAGTTCTAACCATGAATTGAAGAAACGGAATGGGATATGCCCAAAATCTGATGGAGTCACCGACAACACAATAGGACTATGATCAGACGCGAGTCTAGACAAAGCCGTAACTGAAGCTTCCCTCCATTTAGACATGAAATCATTACAAACTAAATATCTATCCAACTTACTCAACTTTTCACCACTGTCCGACATGTACGTAAACTTCAGACCCCCCATGTTATACTCATGTAAGTCTGCCCTCCTAATGAAATCATTAAAGAAATCGGCATTTAAGGCCACAAATTCAGTGTTCTTCCGTTTCTGTTGACTCCTCACATCGTTAAAATCCCCAAGAAATACCCATAAACCAACCCTGGAATTTTTAACCCCAAGTAATTCATTCCACAACCTACGCCTTATAACAGCGTCATTAGGTGCATACACATTCCCCACATTCAGAATATCACCAGATGCTACAAGTACACCAGTAGTAACCAGAAAATACCTATTCTTAACCACAGAGGTTACCTGAAAAACAGATGGGTCCCACATACTAATTATACCCCCGATCTACCCTCAGCGTGCACCTGCTCAAAACTAAAAACCGATATACCCCACAGACAATTAAAATGAAAAAACGAACCTTCAGCCAGTTTTGATTCCTAAACCCCAACAAAATGTGAACCATGACTCGTCTTTAAACCTCTGATCCAGGATGTTTTCCTATCATCCCTCACCCCCCGTACATTAATGCTCAAAAAATTCATTGAAAACCAGTGACAACACCTTCACCATTAACCACATCCTGAACCTGCCCTTCAAATCCTCCTAAATCAACACCAACAACTGAGCCTGCTTGTTCCGTAAGACGAACCTCAGCCTACAATGCATCCACACTATCCCTACTCGCATCCCCAACATGAGAATCATTAGGAACCGAGTCAGGAACACGAAATTGAGAGTGAGTAATATTATCAATATGGGAAGTATTATTATCATTATTATCAATAGGGAAAATGTTTGTACGAATATTATTATTACCAGTATGAATAGAGTTAACATCTCGATCCCCATTCGATGCCATCCCTGGTACACGTAATTGTGTGCTGTTAACCATAGTCTCCCCATCCGAGGTTACTACAGTATCAGTGTTCCCCATATTGTCGTGTACCGGACCATTAATACGGTCCATAAACGGAGGGATAAGAGGAGCGGGCTCCTTCTGGGCATGGTCCACAACATTCACTTCTTAGGTTGGGCTTCTAGAAAGCCTGGGTCTTTTCCTAGATTTCTTATTTTGGCCCAAAGAGCCACTGTGGCCCACCGATAAACAATTAAATGCATTTTGTTCCCCCCCCCCCCAAGACCTTTGGGGTTCCCTAGGAAATCCTTCATCCCCATGCACATGCACCCCTTCGTTAAACACCTGGTCGCCCGTTACCTTCTCTGGCGCAGATCTGATCGGTGAAACCGCCATGTTATTGTCGTGTCGAAACTCTCCCTCCTCCAGGTCATCGTCTTTAATAACCGATTCTTCAGACCCCAGAGCAACATTTTCTTCCCCGGAATTTAGACTTTCTATCACCTCGTAAACGATCGGATCTTCCACCTCCACGACCCAGACCTGGATCGAAACACCCCTCCAGACCACCTTTATCTCCTCATCAATTCTTTTATCCAGCTTAACACTAACCCACACCTTCCCTTCCAAATTATTGGGTGATAGCCATGAATAGTTTGATTCCTTAACAACCCTACCAAAGAGTTGACCCACCTAGTTGAAGAAATTAGACTCACGAAGCTGCAACGGCATTCCAGACACCTTCAAACACACTACCCGTTTGAACTCCATATTACTCCCGTCCCATAACACTGCTGAGGAAAGGAACGAAACCCATAACTCATCCTTCCTGCTAACGAACTCAAGTGAGACTCACAGGACTCTCTTCATAACCACCGGATGTCATCATCTTCTTAAGTCCTTTAACGGATTTGAGGTCGATAACCTCACTAATGATAGTTCGCATAACGCAATGCTCCGGGTACATCGCACCCCTTTCTTCCACGATCAGGACTTTAGCGGAGGAAGACGGAGGGTCTGGCACCCTTGTGGTCGCCTCCTTAAACGAGAAACCAGCCCTTTTATTAACCGGAACAAACTTCGTGTACGTCTTAATTGCCATCAATTTCCATCATCTTTGTCGACTTTTGTATTCGGTCATCGCCTCCACCCAAGGCTCTTTGCCTCTGCCACTTGACGACTCGACACTCTTCCTCCGAGCCGTGGTTCTTATGGGGATAGTGTCGTCTTCGGGGTCGGGAAATTCATCATTCAAATTAAGCTCGGGCATGTTGGTAAACAGCCCGTCCGTTGAAGGTTTACAATTTCCCGAGTCGGAGGTTTTAGATCGTTTTTGAGAACGACCACTCCTTCCCCTTCCCCGTCCCCTTCCTCCACGAGGGTCGGTCGGCCCAAGTGGAGTTAACTCCGGAATATCAAGGGGAACCCACTTCGAATGAACTACTTGCAACTTCCCAAGAGTCCAACGAAGTAAAACCATTCTTAACATACGTCCACTGATAATCGTTGAGGGTCGCGCGTATGATGTCCACATCCGACGATCCACTTGGCCAAAGACGTTTCTATAATTTATAAAATAAATATATAGTTAACAATTTTTATAAAAAAAATATAAAGTAAACGATTTATAAAAAAATAACATCATATACTTGTGTGATGTAGAAGGAGTTGAATCTACTCATTTTTTTTTTTCTGTAAATCGGTCCATTTACCGGTTATTTGATCCATCCGCCTTCTCGTCATACCGGTAAGTTGTTCAAAGTGGGCCTTCACTCGCAGCCAAAAGTTTTCGGATGGTTGTTGATTTCCGACGCGTTTATCCTTGGAAATATGTAAAAACGACTTGGTCAACGCCACTTCTTCTTGTTGCGACCAGGGAGTTCTTTCTTTTGGCCCGGTATCTCCTCCTCTTCTTCCTCTTCCTCTTCATGCTTGCACCGGTGTCTCTTTCTTCTTCTTCTTCTTCTTCTTCTTCCTCTTCCTCAACTTCTTCTTCATATTCATCATCATCTTTTTCCTCAGAATCTTGGACCGTATAGTTATGTGGATCGCGAACCCCATAACGGTTCAACATAGGTAGATCAATCGGATCAGGAGGTGCTTGAAACACTCCGGATGCGATTTGGGTTGACATGTTAGGTTGTGGGTAGTTGAGTGGATATTGGTTTGGAAGCGAGAATTGTTGGGTTTGAAACATAAGGTTTTGAAAACTTTGGTTTTGATAGGATTGATGTATAGGTTGTGGGATTATTGGTGCGTCTTCAAAAACCGAGTCGATTCGTCTAAGTTAGGCCGAACCTTTGGTCTAAACTTTCGTTTCGCAGCCATTTGTTTCTTGCTTGATCCTTCCATTTTTTTTGATTGTAGAGTTTGATTGTATGTTAGTTTGATTGTGTGTATTTTGAGTTGAAATAGAAATGTATATATAGTGGTGATTTAGTAATTTTTTTTATTACCTTGAACGGTCATTTGACCGTTAGCCAACGGCTAACTCATCGTGATGGCCATCACGAAATAAACATTCACGGCCGTGATAAATTTGGGTGGGGCGGTGTTTCGCGGCTATCACGCCATCACGTCAGGGCTATCGCGGACCGCCCCGCCTGACCTTACGATTTATAGATCTGCTATAGTATTGTTTAGGTTTCATTGGTGACTAGAGTTGGTGTTGCAGATATGGAAATTGAATCAAATGGTTGAATTTTTTTTTTTGAAAATTGAACTTCGTTAAAACCGGTTAAAAACTCGTCTCCAAGGAGGAGAGCGAGCCGCCGAAACACAACCTTACATCAACCTATATGCACACCAAGAATCCCAATCTCAATCATTTTCTTTTCGCCTTTGTTTATACCATAAAAAAACCAAGAGAGACTTTATGTTCGAAAATTGAATGTGTTTTGTTTTAGGTTTCAGTCATGATAGAAAATTGGAGTGATTTGTTGACAAATGGTGGTGACACAGGAAAAACGTTTTGAACATAAATTTAAGTATATGTGAGATTTAAAAGTTGATATAAAGTTCTAATGGAAAATGTTATTTTGAAAACCCACTCTTGATATGAAAATCCTAAGAAAAATCTTTATTATTATTATTATTATTATTATTATTATTATTATTATTTTTTTTTTTTTTTTTTTTTTTTTAATTAGGGCATGTGACATACACATGTTAAAGCGTTTTTAGCAATAAAAAAAATCAAAAAATGTTAAAGGATTAAAAAAAAAAATCAGACAATTTTCACAACTCAAATAAGTTTTCGTTCTAGTCTTCCCTAGGTTCCAATACCTAAAACAACAGTATATGTAAAGATATACACATCTACTTTACCCCTTTGTTTTTGTTTTTGTGTATATGACATGTAATAAACATATACACGTTAATTAAACTATGCATTCAAATGTTATATTTTATAATAACTTTATGAAAAGTACTAAAAAGGTTACCTCAATTTTTTTTTTTTCATGTCCATACCAGTATATCACACTTTTGAAAACGTTCTCAACTTTCTCCATAATTGTAATCATATACAACCTTAAATGTAATTTTATATATTAGGTAATAAAATTGATTTTTATCTTTAAAAACTCATGTATTACAAGGGTTGAATGTATGTAGTTTTATATGTTAAGACCATGTGTAGTGGTAAGCACGTTAAATGAGTGTTTTCCGCTATGTGACCTACACGTAAGCATTGAAACTTTTAATGAAAAAATAATGTATTGGTTTACCCAATTTCACATGCATCTAATGATATATATATATACACACACACACACATACATACATACATACATACATACATAAGGAAAGGATAATGTGGAAACCCTTGTTATATGGTAAACTCTGACTTCCCAATTTTTTTTTAATTTTGAAAAAAATAGGGCATGTAATATTCATGATTTTAAGCATTTTGAGCCAAAAAAATAAAAAAAGCGCCGAGTAGTTTTTTTTTAAAAAAAAAATTAAAGTTTTGACTAACACATGTTAAGCGAAACTAACACGTGTTAACCATTTGTTACCCGAAGACGGTTTTTTATTTTTTATTTTTAAAAAATGGCTCGGCGCTTTTTCCATTTTTTTGGCCAAAAATGCTTAAAATCATGTATATTATATACCCTAAAATTTTCATATAAAAAAAGTCGGGAAGTTAGAGTTTCCAGAGGTTACCATATAACAAGGGTTTTCTATGGATCCCTACCCTACATATATATTCATATATGTATATGAGTATATGAGAGAGTAATTAATATGTATGTATTGGAGTGTGTGGAGTTGCTACATAAACCATATCACTTGGCCCCGTTTCACATGCCCTTTCACATGGTACAAACGAGTTATATGAGTTAACTAGCAATAAGACCCGCCAGGGGCAGATATATATAAGAACCAGGGGGGACGCCTGTTACCCTCGATTATCGTGGTGAAACGGAATTTTTTTTTGACATAACCATTACACCACCTTACATTTGCATAAAGATTTAGCAACGTCAACACGTACAACAACTCTTCTGTCAAAATATAACAACTGAGAAGTACAGTATGAAAACATATCATATTATAACCAACTCGTTTCCGTAAAAAAAGTTACGTCGAAATGTGAATTTATACCATTTACGTCAAAACATAAATTTATACCGATGCATACATAAAAATAAACACATAAGAAATAGCGTATTGTTTTAATTTACCGTCGAAATGTAGACCAGCTTAAACCGTATATAATAATAAGTATGAAAACGTATTATATTTGACATGACTTATTTCCGAAAATATTTGGTTTCATAGCTAAAAATAAGCACATGCGAAAATAACGTTTTCTATTTACGTCAGCACGTAGACCAACTTAAATTGTATATAAAAATAGGCATGCAAATGTATTATATTTGACCTAAATCATTTCTAAAAACTTTAGGTCAAAACGTGAATTTATACTGACACATATATAAAGATAACACATGAGGAAATCGTTCATTTTTAAGTAAAAGAATGAAAAAACAGGGATGAACTTGAAACGTTAGAAACTAAAGGCACATATTATATTTGCACCTTCTCATTTTCGAAAACTTAGAGTCGAAACATAAATTTATATTGGTACATATAAAAAAATAAGCACCTGAGAAATTCGGTTTTTTTTTCAAAGTCAAAGAATGAAAATACAGAAAGAACATATACATCACTAAGGGGCTGTTTGGTAGCCTCTTAATCAGCCTCTTAACCATTAAGGTCTGAATCATTCAGCATTCAGACTGTTTGTTTCAGCATCTGAATGGAATGATTAAGTGCTGAATCATTAAGCTAATAAGGGATGCTGAATGATTCAGCTCTTAACCATTCAGGGCCTCTTAACCATTCAGATAATCTTAATGATTCAGCACTTAATCAACCAAACAGCCCCTAAGATTTATGATGGCACTAGATGTTCAACTATCCGTTCAAAAAAAAAAACTAGATGTTCAACTGCTTTGATTCGTTTAAACTTTCGGTGCCCCTATTTGATGCGACCAATATATGAGGGAAGGGTTTTTGGTTAAAGAAATTAGGTTCTGGTTATGCATCTGATAACTTATTTTGGTGGGAAAAAGTCTGATTATTTGGTTAAAAACCGTATTCTAACTACTTTGGTCACGGACACGGAGTCTAGTTCTTTACTTAATCGAATATACGGTGAAAAAAATAGGAAGTCGTAGAAAATGAATCAAACGGACTCGATTGAACTCATTAAAGCGACATTGAAACCGTCTAATTGAACTCGACGATTTTAGTTTTTAGGTTTTCGCTTTTTTGAATTTTTAGCTTGTAGTTTTTAAAATTTTATCTTAAGGCTCTTCATTTCAATTACAAAACAAGACAAAATAAGTTACATTTAGATGGTGGGTAAACGGGCAACAAGCTGCGCCGCTATCCACTTTTGAATTGCAAAGCCTATCCTGCTAAACACAAACCCTTGGTTCTTAGGGCTTTGCGAGTCACTGTGGACCCCACCTTCTGCACTCATTTCAGAAACCGTACCGCTTCAGGGGCTAGAGATCCAAATGTCAATGTGTCAAAAGCAAACGGCAGGAACAATGATAAATTTTTGTTATATCATTGTGTCTTTTTATGTGTCATTGTGTTTTTTTCGTCATTGTGTCATTTTTACGACTCGTTGTGTTTTTTTCTCGACATTATTTTATATATTTTTAACCCATTATATTATATTTCATGATCTATTATATTTTTTATTTTTTTTCATACCATTCTCATTTATTTCACAAAATAACTTACCCTCCATATACTTTTTCAATATTATATTCTTACACCTTATATCACATAAAGTTACATTTATAAGAATTTAAACTCATATTTGCTTATATCACTTTTTTTAAGAGACAAGTATCATACTAGTAGGTCATGACACATTCTGTTTACGTCAAAGTTGAAACACTATAACTCTAGTTATAAAATATAAAACATTTTCTTTCAAAATTATGTTATGCATATTTAGTACGTATCTTTTATAGTTGTGTAGTATATATCTATATCAAACATTAATATGAAAAATAAATGATAGTTATGATTTGGGGGAGACATGATATGAATGTCTTTCAAATAAATGTATGGTAGTGACCAAAAGATTTTGCATGGCAATTGATAACTAGCTAACAACCATATGGGTGCTTCATCTTCTTCTTCTATCATCATTATCTTACGTTGCTCCATTCACACCCTATTACTCGTTTCCTCATCTTTATTACACCCCATATTTACCCACCGAATAAATTAATAATGCTATATATATTATATTTTGAAAAACCTTAAGGCCAATATTTTAAAAGAATATTCATGGATATATCTACTAGTCCCCATTTTTAAATTCATAATGAATATGGTTATGTTTTTAGTAGATTAGGATTTGCTATCCAGAAAGGGGTGGCGGCGCAGCTTGTTGCCCGCCTGCCCGCTATCTTAATGTAATTTTCTTTGTCTTGGAATGAAAAATTTCATTAAAAAAAAAAAAAAAAAAAAAAAAAATGAATATTATTCTAATTAATATTATTGGTGAATATATTATCAAGATGATTATGCATTTTCATGCCAAGCAAGCCTTGCCGATTTATACATGCTGCAACTTACGGAATGCTTGTGCCGATTTGCCGATTGTTGCCGACTGTTGCCGAGAGGAGTTGCCGATGGCACTCCGTGTACCCTTAGATATAAGATTATAAAGTGAACAGAATAAATTAAGTATTTCAAGAACAAAACTAAACAAATATAAGGTTTAATTTATAGAGTAAAGATCAAATACAAATAGTTTAACCTACAAACTATGAGAAGTGAAGGAGGAATTTTTTTCCCATCTGCTTAAACATACTTTTTCGATAAATAAAAAAAAAAATTAGCGTAATTACGTCATTACAATAATTATAGTAGTTTACACTAGAGTAATTACGTAACTACTCTACACAAAAAAATATTGTTTTTTTGTTTTAAGATTTCAGCACTAAAGTAATGTAACTTTCGTATTTTGTTTTAATGAAAAGTTATTTATATGGAAAAAAATTCAAAAAAAAAAAATTCAAAAAAAAAAAAAAAATACCCACCTTCACTTTTCACGTTAAGAGTTATTTGTAAGATAAGAACTATTTATACAAGAACTTTCCTCTAATTTAAATTATCAGTGTTTGATGTTTTCAAAATTTTTCGCTTCTTAAGTACATATTCGTAGGTTATGTAAATAAATCCTAACAAACGAATTTGTTCATACATGTTTTAATATTGTATCATTTACTTATAAATGTTTAGGTTATGCGCATAAACTGTCAAACTAATTTGTTTATATAAATACCACAACAATATATTTTTAGAGTCAAGTTATCCTACACAGTGTAATAAAAATGAGAAAGATGAGAAAGATACAAAAAACACAATAGATGACGAAATATGACAGAATGAGCCACAAAATATAACACAATGACGAAAAATATAACACAATGCTGAAGAAAAAAAGACCTAGTGAATCGCAAAAACAACACAATAATAAAAATAAGAAAATGACAAAATGCTACATAAATAACACGATGATATAATATAAATTCTATAAACTACATGCTAAAAATCCGAAAAAGCGAAAACATAAAAACTAAGATCGTAGGGTTCGATGAGACGGTTCCAATTCCGCTTGAATGAATTTAATAAGAGTTCATTTGATACCCTTACTACGACTTCTTATTTTTTTTATATTTTTTTATAGCTATTTAGATGTTGAAAATTGCCAAAAAAAGTCACATAATCTATATTAAGGAGACATACGCATATGTCCTAAATGAAAGGTTATTTGTAAGTTGGTTAAATGATAGCAATATTTCTCTCTCTTTAAACACAATTAGAATCAAGTAAAAATAATCTTTTTTTTAACAGCCAATAAATCAATCCCGACACTCGAAAATAACCCGGGTCAACCAGTAATTTCACACCAGTTTTTAGGGAAAACTTGCAGCCTGAAGGCTCACTGCGGTAAAACCCGGCCTACCAGCAGCATTTTGATGCTGGTAGGACTCGAACTCTCCACCTCCCATAAGGAAAGCAGGGAGGGTGACACTCCACTCTAAGGGGATTGAGAAGTAAAAATTATTTGGACACCCTAGGTATGCCTCGTATAGCTCTATACGAGGCATATACGCTTTATTGTCCCCCATTCAGACAACAATCTAACAAAAGAAAAAACCCTATATGCCTCGTATTGGCCAATACGATGCATATAGGGTTCACGTGTGTCCTTTTCAGTCAACTTGGCAGACCAATGATTGGTGTCATATCCCTCGTATAGACCTATACGAGGCAGATAAGGGTCCAGTATTGGTGACAAGCCTAGTATCAACCCAATACGTGACACATTATATGCCTCATATTGGGTTATACGAGGCATACCATTGTTTTTTCCTTTTTCTTTTTTTATCTTTTATAAATTTTTAAATATATTAAACTAACTTAAAAAAATATAAAAAAATTACAAAAAATTAGTTTTATTATTCTCAATCCAATGTGACAAAAATTCTCAGTTTTTGTTACCGATGTGATGCGTTTTCGGTTTTTTGGTTTTGTTTAGCTTCTTTTGTTAGGTTTTAAAGATGTTTGCTTTGTTTCTGTAGAGTTGGACCTGTCTATATCCCATAAGTGTTTTAGTTCGTTAATCGATTGATCGACGCATTTCGGTGTTTTCAGAAAATGTTGTATTTCGTTAATCGATTGATCGATGCATTTCAGTGTTTTTTAGCTTATTTTGTTAGGTTTAGCAAAACGTCACAAAACGCGGAACACGTCTCGTATTGGTTACAAAAATTGATTTTTTTAGGCTTTTTTTTATCAAATTTTATTCAAAGAAATAAAGTTATTTTTTATATATATTTTTTAGAATTTTTAAAGCAAAATTAGTATTTTTAATTAAAAAGGAAAACCTAAGTATGCCTCGTATAGACCTATACTAAACATATAACAGGCCTAGTATTGGGTTGATACTGGGCTTGCAACCAATACTGGACCCTTATATGACTCGTATTGGTCTATACGAATCGTATCAGGACCCATATCAGCCCCAATACGAGTCTCATATCTGCCATACGAACCACACAAACACACACAGTTCGATCAAACACACCCTCAAACACACTCGTTGGTGGACCATTAGTCAATTAAGGTATGTTTTCTTTATGTTTTCACATATATTTGGTTAGATCTAGCTTAGATTTCTTGATTAATTGATCTAGGTTAGATTAGTGGGCTTGAATTTGGGGCTGAATTGGGGATCTGATATGGGATTCATGGATATGATGAATGAATATGTCTCATACAGGGCAATACGAGGCATATTCATTCATGAAACTTGAATTTGGGGCTGATGAAGATGAACAGATCGGGGTATCTTGTTGAAGATGAATGAATATGCCTCATACAGGGCAATACGAGTCATATTCATTCATAGTTTTATTTTTTTTAATTTTATTAATCTTTTACTTTAATAATAACAATAATAATATATATGCAAATTTTTTATTAAAAAATATTTATTTTTAAAAATAACATATTTTTTTAAAATAACATTTTTTTTAAAATAACATATTTTTTTTAAAATTACGTAGTATGGCGGATATATTTGATGACGGCGACGTGGACTTTGACGGGGAGGAGGGAGGGGGACCACCACCGCCACCACCACCACGAGAGGTTGACCCACTTCTGGGTCACCCGTACTTGGAGTTTCCTGCTGGCAGCCAGGCGTAGCGCCGCTGTCAGAAGCTTAGGAGGATGCAGGTATTATTATTATTATTATTATTATTATTATTATTTATTCTTTATTCTTTATTATTGTTATTGTTATTACCATAATGCAGGTCGCGGCTCACAAATCCGTTTCTTATACTGCGTTGGAAGAGTTTAGTGAGCTGGCCCGGGCACGTGATATCATCGGCGTTGATACGCCCTGGAGCCGTATGTTTGATGGTGCCCATACTCCGACATTTCGGGAGCTGACCGTGGAGTTCTTGTCTTCCTTTACTTTCACCCCACGACCAGCAGATCGACCAGAGGAGGACGATGATCCCGCGGATCCTTTCTTCGAGATCACCTTCCGTCTTGCGGGGTAGACGTTTAGGATGTCCCTACGCTCGTTCACGTGCCGGTTGGGGTTTCACACGGAGCCTGAGACGGATACCGCGTTATATCGAGATGCTATACGCGCGACGTCTAGGCCTACGTTGCTTGGGTTTTGGGCGGTCATAGCTCCTAGTCGCCGGTTTCAGAAGGAGAAGGGCAGGGTGACCGCCATTCGTGACCCCCTCTACCGATATATGCACCGGTTGATTGCTACGTCGATCCAGCCACGCCAGTCCTCCCGCGAGTGGTGCACGAGGACGGACCTCTTTTATCTTTACTGTCTTTTATATCGGAGGCCGTGCGCGCTCGCGCGTTGTATGGCGTAGTGGTTTGCCTCCGCCATACACCGTCAGCAGCAGGGAGATTTATACAGCGGTGCGTATGTCACCATCCTTGCTCGTCACTTGGGGCTTCTGCCCGATAGTGACCCCCACTTGCGACCTCCGCTCCAGCCATCTCAGTTGGATCGTAGGACGATCATTGGCATGCGCGTTACGCGCAAGTTCGCTGGGATGGGTCGGCGTTTTAAGACCGCCGAGGGAGAGCTTTTTGTGCCGGTGGAGTTACCGGAGGTCATCCCACCTTACCCTTGGGATGTTGAGGAGGATATGGTGGAGGACGTGGATGGTCCGTTTGAGGTTGATCTGGAGCCAGAGGCAGAGGATGAGCCGGCGCCTCGAGAGCCACCTCAGTACCCGGCTCACGTTTACCGGGGTGCCCCTCTTGATGTTGTAGAGAGGATGTGTCGTATGGAGCACAGCATTCGGGATCTGCGTCGCGATCAGGACGAGATGCGCCGTGGTCACGACGTTATTCTAGACTGGATGACGTGGTTGGCTGAGTCAGAGGAAGAGAGGAGACAGCAAGCAGGATTACCGGTCAAACCCCCACCAGCACCACAACCACCACCAGCGCCACGTGGGGCAAATGATGCAGATCATTAGTTTTTTATTTTCTATGCTTCAGTTATTTTGAATGTATTCAGTACTATTATGACTTCTTTTGTATGAACTTGTTGGTTGATATGTATATATTCAGTTCAGATATTTATGTTTGTGATGTTTATTTACTGTTGTTAATAGTTCTTGATCAGTTATTCAGTTACAAATCAACTTAAGTTATTTATCTTTGTGATGTATATACAATTGCTACAAATCAAAACTATTTAAAAAATGGAAACAATGTTTAAAAAACAAACCCAACTTCGAAAATTATACGTTAAAATTAAGACTGTTATTGACGTATTAAGAAGACTCAATTCAACTTCGAAAAATATACGTAATAAATTCAGACTGATATTGACGTATTAAGAATAGTCAATTCAACTTCTAAAAATATACGTAATAAATTCAGACTGATATTGACGTATTAAGAAGAGTCAATTCAAGGGGTGAAGATGATTATCTGCCAGGGAATATAGTGGAGATTGAGATTAGCAACTTCATGACTTTTAATCATGTGGTTGTTGGTGTTGAGAAAGTTGTTGAGGTTATGAGTTTGTGTTTGTGCAGTTGCTTGGGAGGGCTGCGACTATCGGTGCGTTTGTTAAGAGCGACGAGGAAGCAGGTTATACCAAAATGATATTGACGTATTAACAAGAGTCAATTCAACTTCGAAAATTATACGTAATAATTTCAAACTGATATTGACGTATTACGAAGAGTCAGTTCAACTTTTAAAAGTATACGTTAAAAATTCAGACTGATATTGACGTATTAAGAAGAGTCAATTCAACTTTGAAAAATATACGTTATAAATTCAGACTGATATTGACGTATTAAGAAAAGTCAATTCAACTTCGAAAATTATACGTTAAAAATTAAGACTGTTATTGACGTATTAAGAAGAGTTAATTCAACTTTTAAAAGTACACGTTAAAAATTCAGACTAATATTGACGTATTAAAAAGAGTCAATTTAACATCGAAAAATATACGTAATAAATTCAGACTGATATTGACGTACTAAGAAGAGTCAATTCAACTTATAAAATTATACGTTAAAAATTCAGACTGATATGTATCAGACTGTTATTGCACTCGTTCAAAAAAAAAAAAAAAAAAAAAATCCTCGTATTGCCCTCGTATAGCCCAATATTTGGAATATCAGACCCACATAGTCCACAAAACCCTAAGTATGAAAAAATTAAAAAAGTTAACCCTATATGCCTTGTATAGCTTTATACGAGGCATATAAGTACGAGGTTGCAGGCTGTATGTGCCTTGGAGTCAGTGTTTCAGCTTTTTGAGCCCTATATGCCTCGTATAGCTTTATACGAGGTATAACCAGGGTGTCAAATTAGATTCCTTGGGTGTCCAAATAGCCAGACCAAAAAAAAAATCATATCTTATAAAAAGTGTAACAAAGGTATTGATAAACCACTTTATAACGATGATGCACACTGGCCAATGCCTTTTCTATAGATACGAGATAAAACGTACGTGTGTGGATGTTATAGAAGTGATTAACGAAAATCTTTTCTATCCTTTTTAGAGAATTGAATGATTATGATGCTATACAAATGATGCGCTAGTGTATCCATGAAACAAAAGTTGCATTAAGAGGAAAAAGTTGTACCTAATGACAAACCTATCACAATATTTCCTACGCTAACTAGTGTTATGAGTAAAACACTTTCTTGTGATAAATTGTTGCAAGATGATCTATGCATCATGACATGCGTTAGCACAATCCTCTCTATACCTAGACGGTTTAGTACTTTTTATACTTCACATAAATCTTTGCGATGCAAAAAGGCAGGGCCGGCACTAAAAATTCAAGTGCCCGGGCCGAGTTGTAAAAATTGTGCCCCTTAGCTTTAGGTTTAGACCTTAACGAAATAAAAAATTTAAACTATTTTTTAAGCTATGATTAAAGTAATAACAAATTGATGGATCAAGTTTTATTTCCTACTTAGGCTTTAGTCTAATGGTAGAGGGAATAAACCCTCCTGGAGGAGGTTGGGAGTTCGAATCTTACAAAGGGTGAAAATATAAATGGGTGAAACTTTGGCAATTAAAAAAATTGTTTTATAATAAAAAATAAAAGTTAAAAAGGAAGTCAAAATCAGCCAGTAAAAAGCAAAAATAACTAATTGTTACCCTCTTCATTTCATCTTCTTCATCATCTATAGTCATATACTCATTAATAAACCTGCACTTTTTTTTTTCAAACCATTTCATTTTCTTCTTTAATTCTTAACCTTTCTCAACATTTCTGTACTTTATGTTTTATAGAAACTACCCTTCACTTTGATTAATACTTGATTAACAATTTTGGGGCTCAAACATATAAAAATCCATCTAATTAAGGACATCACTGTTAAGAAAACTTGGATTGCCGGATGATCAATGTGCCCCTGAAAAATTGGGCCCGGGCCGAGAGTCCTCCCCGCACCCCTTAAGGGCCGGCTATGCAAAAAGGGGTAGCGGCGCAGTTTGTTGCCCGTTTATCCGTTATCCAAATGTAACTTGTTTTGCGTAAAAAAAATTGTATAGAAAAAATATTTGAAGATGTTATATAGAGTATATATACTCAGCATCTTCATTACATTCATAATTTTTTTTTCTGAAGAATTTTGTATTAGTAATCAAGCATGTCAAGTTACTATGGTTGTAATTGTTTAGCGTCTCTTGTTCACACTATGTTAAGAACAAATTGCAATATAGTCTCTGTTTGATTAATGTGAAATACAATCCAAGACTTCATTCAAACTTTTATTTGTTGCCCTTGATCTCTTATATAGAATCGATAAACCCGCCAATGATCTCCAGATCAATTGGTTTTGTGGAGGTGAGAAGGTTTACCCATTTAGATGGGTTTCTGTTCGCGATGTCTTAGGGTTGAATCTGGGCGGAGGGTGAACTGTAACACCAGTTCAACCTGGTAGTAATATGTCAACCACGGGATTTCTACCCAAAACTTAAGTGATCAAAGGCTAAAGGCCTAACCGAGTGATTTAGCTGTCTAAAAAATCAATAAAACCATACATATTCATATTCTTCTAAGTTATACATCATAAGTATTTGACATTATTTAAGTACTTGAAGGATACAAATATGTGACCAATTAGATATGTATCCTTTTAATTTCATAACGTTTCAATTATGTGATTATTAAAATAAAAAAAAATAAAAAAGGAAGAAAGAAAGAAAATCCTCCATTGACATAGAGCCCCAACCCCAACCAAACCTCCATTTTCATTTTTTAATTAATTGTTGAGGTAATTTTTCATCATTTCATATAATAATTACCAACCCATGCAAAGGGTAATGATGGAATTTCATTATTACTGTTGCCTTAATTGCATTTAACCCTACACGTGACCCCTATGTTTTGTAATAAAAGCCCCTCTCCTTATTATTATCCTTTTTCACTTCTTTAATCCCTTTTCTCCTTTTTTTTTTAAATATTTTTCTCGTCCTATTATCAATAGAACAAGTAATCGCTTTCAAGCATTTATCAAACCAAATGAGAGCATTCACAGCCCGTTCCCCCTCCCTTATCATATCATTTAAAAAAAATCATAGTTTTCTAAGACTATATGGCATTATAAGGGCATGAATAAATTTGATAATGCCTTTAACACTGTCTTTCTGAGCATTATAGGGGCATGAAGAATGAGTGGCATTTCTAGTATAATGCCTAATAAAGAGGCGAAAAATAAGGAAAGTAATTATTGAAATGACATTAAAAAAAAGGTTAACCATTACACATTCTTTGAGGGGGCATTATGATGATGATGTGGCGAAAAATGCCCCTTAAAAGGCATTAACCATTACCCATGGTCTAAATTTGCTTCTCACTTTTTTAAATTCTCTCACATCTCATTTTTCATTCATATCCCCTATAAGCTTTTTTTTTTTTTTTTTTTTATTATTATTTTCTTTCTTTACAACCAACATCAATCCACTCTACATTCAATTTGTATTATTTTATTATTATTAAATGATATGGGGGAAGAATGGAAGACCCCATATATGGGGGCTCAACATAGATTTTTTTGTAAATTTTAGAAATGAGGTATGAGGAAAAGGGTTGGGATGGATTGAGTTTTTGTGAGATTTTCTTAAATTTTAAGAATGGGGGAGAGAATGGGGGATAAGTTGTGAATGCCCTAAGTATATATAAATTACGTGTTTAATCTCTTATGTTTGAACTAATATAAGCGTGTTTATTTGTGAAACTTATTACCAATATTATTCACCTTTTTTTTAAGGCTAACTTCATTTACACCAAAGCAGGCTAATTATCTCCAAGACGGAAATAAAAGCCAAAAACAAGAAACAATACAATTACATAATATCAAATTTATATCAACCCTCCCATTCACTCGCTTCCTTTTTAAACCGATTTCTGTACCACAGAAAACTCAATGCCTTCACATCTGCAACAATTTCCACCGCATTCAGTCTTTTACGGCCAAATACTAGCTCATTCCTCGCTTTCCAAATTCTCCAACATGCTATAATAATTATACCACAAAGCACATCTTTCTTGTTTCGAGTTCCGCCAAAATAATTAAATAAACTAAGTAAATCTCTTAATCCAAAGTATAAATAGGCGGTATACCACACACACCATGAAGAAATACCTTGCCACACTCTCGCTGCCAAACTACATGCCGAAAATAAATGGGCTGGGTTTTCTTCACCATCTTCACATAACACGCACAATTTATCATCCACTAAAATATTTATTTTGCTCAACACTAGTTTTGTAGGGATTCTATCGATGTCCACCCTCCACATAAAGATATTAACCTTACTTGAAAGCCATTTACACCACCTATAAATAGAATCCACCGTCGATATCCCACTATTAGTCAGCCATTTTTTTGCTTTCGCCACCGAAAAACACTTATCAGTCCCAACATTTCAGACCCATCCGTCTTCTGAACTAGAAGCTGTAAGCCCATTCAACATTCTTCTACAGTTCTGCCACTCTTTTACTTCCTCTTCAGAATTCAAATCTCTAGCCCAACTTCATTGAATCTCCCCTTCCAACCTGTTGCTCCACATCTTGTTCGCGACCATGATCCCTTTATCCTTCTCGCCCGTTAATTAGTCATTTTTTAAAATTTAATTAGTTAAGACATTAGTTAATATTTTGAAAAATCAAGCACATCTATCTATCTATCTATCTATCTATTTATCTATATATATATATATATATATATATATATATAATACATTTCAAATCCTTTAATGCATAAGGTACAACCTAAAATGCGGTAAATTAGTCTTTCAAACACTTTTACACCTTGATGCTCATCTTAATTACATTATAACTCTTTCATATTTAACCAAGTTGTAGATAATAAATTAGTAGTTACACTTTAACCCTCTTACAAAAAACTAACCATCCCACGGATTTTAAATGAATATAACTTTTTTCGTACATTAATATTCTCTTAAAAAATATACCATAAAAACGAACATTTTTTTTTGTTAATTTGAGTATAGCATCTCTATAGTTTTTTCAATTGAAAATTTTGATATATAATGTGATTAACAATGTCGAACATTTGAACGTTTGACAAGTGATTTGTATAGGGTAACACAACCACAAGGAGAATCATTAAGGGAGTTTATTACCAGGTTTGGGAAGGAAACACTTGACATCCCAAACCTAGATGTCACAACAGTAGTACAAGCATTCAAGATGGGACTACAAAAGGATTCACCATTATATCAAGAATTGGTGATGAACCCTTGTAGGAATCTCGATGAAGTTAGAAATAGAGCATTGAGGTTCATTCGTCTTGAGGATGACAAGAAGATACATGAGAGGATAGAAGCATCCTCAAGATACAACAATCCTGATCAAAAATCCACTCCCACATATGAACCTTATAAGCATAAGCCTTATGCTAAAAATGATAATAAGAAGGTCAATGTGGTTGAGGATGATGATGATGAGGATTATCCTAAACTATCAGATTATTGTTTTTCTGTTGATGTAACAGGTCTTATGTATGCTATGAAAGATCTTGGTGATAAAGCAAGATGGCCAAGGAAGAATGACAAGGCAGGATGGAAGGACAAGTCCAAGTGGTGTGCTTTCCATGAAGATTTTGGTCATGTTACTGAGGATTGCATTGCCTTAAGGAAGGAAATTGCATATCCCCTTAGTAAAGGCCATCTTAAAGATCTTTTAGGAAAACAAAAGGCAAAGACTCAAGATGTCATTACCATCCCGGAAAGAGCAGCGTCTCCATCTAGAGATGCTGGCAATATCAATTTCATCTTTGGTGGCTCGGATATATATGGTACATCCTACTCAGCAGCAAAAAGGCATGCTAGGGAAACCAAATCTGAGAAAGGGGAGAGACCTACGAAGAATACCATGTTGACTAGTTCAAGGGTGATCAACTTCGAAGAAGATGATTGTGAAAACATCTTGGATCCACATCACGATGGTTTGGTAATTACTCTATATATTGCTAACCATTTTGTTCGCAGGATACTAGTAGATGGAGGAAGCTCGGTCAACATAATTCAACTGGAAGCTTTGAAAAGGATGAACATCCCTGAAACTGAAATAGTTTCAAAGTCATCCATCCTGGTTGGTTTAAGTGGAGAAACCAAGAGTACAGTTGGGGAGATTAAACTTCCTATATATGTCGAAGGGGTAAATTCTATACTGTCATCCTAGGTAGGCCATGGATACATGACATGAAGGCAGTCCCATCGACATATTATCAATGTGTGAAGCTACCCACTCCTTGGAGAGTTGTCAAAGTGAACAACGATCAACAAGAAGCTAAGGATTGCTACACAACATCGATGAAGGCATCGTCCCAATCAAGACAAGCATAGCAATTAAAGCAGGATGCACGGACAAAGCACATGCTGATCAGGATGTAAAGGCACTTTGCCTCGACGAAGATAACAAGGATATCACTCTGCAGATTGGTAAGAACATCCCTAAGGATATTGAACAATCATTAATTCCGCTTTTGAAGTGCAGGATGTCAACATTCGCATGGAAACATGAGGATATGACAGACATTTCCAAGGATGTCATTACACATAAGCTTGGAATCGATAAAAGCTTTATACCTGTACAACAAAAACAAAGAAAATTTGCACCTGAAAGGAATGTCATTATTCAAGAAGAAGTTGATAAATTATTAAAGTCCAAGATGATAAGGGAGGTCAAATTCCCAAGATGGTTGGCCAATGTGGTAGTGGTGCAAAAGAAGAATGGAAAATGGAGAGTATGTGTAGACTACACAGACCTCAATAAAGCTTGTCCTAAAGATGCATTTCCTCTTCCACATATCAATTCAATGGTGGATGCCACAGCGGGCCATGAAATGTTAACTTTCATGGATGCATCACCAGGATTTCAACAAATACAAATGGAACCAGAAGACCAAGAAGATACTGCATTCATGACACCCTCAGGTATTTATTGTTACATTGCCATGCCTTTTGGACTAAAAAAAATGCAAGCGCAACATATCAAAGACTAGTAAACATGATGTTCAAAGAAAAGATTGGGGACACAATGGAGGTGTACATCGATGACATGGTAGTCAAATCCAAAAGAGCAGAGGACCATCTTCAAGATCTCAAAGAGGCATTTGACATCCTGGATGCATATAACATGAAGTTCAATCCAGCCAAATGTCACTTTGGGGTTGGTGCTGGCAAGTTTCTTGGATACTTGGTAACCAATAGGGGTATGATGCGCGGTTGCAAGCATCATGTTTATTTGCCAGTTTTGTATATTTTTGAGTCGATTAGATAGTATTTTTTATTAGTATTATGTTTGTACTCTATTATTTTAGTATTGTATATATTTTAGTACTTGTTGGTTGTTTTTAATATTAATTAATTTATTTTATATTTTTTTGGTAGGTGATCGTATGGAGCGGGCCTAAAACAGTACAAATTATAGTCGAGACCCTAACACCCGAGTCGAAAGCATGGGGTCATAATACCATTTATAATAATAATAATAATAATAATAATAATAATAATAATAATAATAATAATAATAATAATAATAATAATTTATGAAAGAATTGAAAAGTGACACAAGGTCACGAGGCCCTAAAAGCCCAAGCAAAACAAGAATTTGGAGGGTTAGTATTATTTTTGTCTTGGACGGCAATTTTAATTGGAAGATTGGAGAGCAGACAAGGAGATAGCATATTTCTTGAAGGAGGCGGTTTTGGAGGACGCACAAAAAATAGAGAGGAAAAGAGATCCAACTTTTGAAGAATGAAGAACACCATGGCCATGCTTGGCTAATCCCTTTGTATCACATTGGGGATGTAAACTTTTGAAGATCCAGGGTTAAACAAATTGGGTATTGTTCTTAAACTATTGATTATGTTTTTGTGTGTTTGAATTAACTGTGTTGAATTGTGATTAACCTTATGTTGAACTCATTTTAGTTAATTGATCTTGTGCCAATTTCTAATGATATGAACATGGTTCCTTGCTTTAACACAAACATAGGATTGTATGTTCTAGGTAATGAAGTGTAGTTTATTCTATCGTCGATATTGATAAAACTTGACACCTAAGCCTATTGAACAATCACTCCGTTAACACCAATCACATTGCTATTGTTTACCCATTTGTAAAATCCCTAGTATTCAATTGTTGAAACCCTAGTGTGATCTTTTTAATTAAATTGTTTACAATCTATATTATTTTTTATTCATATAATTTCAATTCAAGTTTAATATAATAAACAAAATCTTTTTAAATCAAATTCTTAAATGAACCAATCAAAATCTTCATAAGTTTCTAGCATCTTCATAAGAAATACCATTTAATCAACTAAAATATTATCCACTAACCACACGCTCCTCTGGATTCGATACCCTACTTACCCTAGCTACCTAGGTTAATTCGGTTTTGCATGACCCGTGACGACCGGTTCATCAAATGGCGCCGTTGCCGGGGAGCTAGTGCGCTTAGTGTTTAGTTTTTAGTTGATTATTGTGATTAACTGTTTAAATTGTCTTTGTTACTTCTTTTTGTTCGTTTTTACGCGTGGTGTGTGAAGTGTGCAGGTGACAGATAATGCATGCATGCCACTTGTGTAAAATCTGAAGATTGGGAATTTAGCAAGACTTGATCGTCATCATCACAATGTATTGGGAAGATGATGATAATACTTGTCCTTGTTGTGGGAGCCCATATCATTTGTGGCGAGATTGTGCAGTGGCCCGTAAGAAAATGGAAGCATTCAAAAAACGACAAGATCGTATTATTTTTGGGCTCGAAAAACCTGGAGGTTCACATTTATCTTCTTCACATCGTCAGTCATGCTATTCAAACTCCCAAGGCTATTATCAGTTAAATAACAGGTATCAAGGGAGTTCATTTAGCCAAAGGACGCAACCATATCCGAACCATGAGGAATATAATTACTATTATCTTAATCAACCTCAACCGGCATACGAAGACCCTCAAAATTCAACACATTCTAAGCTCGATGCTCTTGCGATCATCATCAAAGAATACCATGATAATATCAAAGAAATGAAGAGAGCAAATGAAGTAAGAGACAAAGCTCATGAAGCTTTGGTGATTCAAGTGGGTCAACTAGCCGAGGAATTTGCCCAATTTAAGTGTAAGCAAAACGAGTTGGCCAATGGTATTATGGTAGAGGCTGATATAGATGAAGATACTGCAAGTCTTTCTGAATGGTTAACTCCAATTGAAGACTTAGTATCTCATGAAGATCTGGTGGCTGAGGTGAAAGTTCCTCACGAATCTCATCCCGTGTTGATTATAGCACCCAACAAAGTGGAGGATGAAGGTTTAAAGATGAAGAAGAGGAAGGTGAGCTGGGAGGACATTGGGCAATTTATTGTAAAACGGCCGCGCCACAAGAATCACCAGATTCTCATGCCAATAACTGGGAAGCAATTGTGGATTTGGCATGTGAACTACCGAGTGTATGTTGGAAACTCGGTAGGAAAATGTGGGATAAAACCTTCATGCTTGGACTCGATGGACAAGGTGAAAGAGAATGAACAGATTGGGGCATGGAAGGTAAACTACCGAGCATACATTGGAAACTCGGTAGGCAAATGTTCTTTGAGACCACCATGAATGAACATCAGGTACGATTCTTGTACATTTTGTATATTTAGTTATTTTGTTTTATTTTTCTTTTATTTTTAGTTAGTATTTTGAGTCTCTTTTGATTTTTGGGAATGCTTGGAGTTTAACTTGCAATCAGATAACTTGCCTGTACTCAATCTCCATTCAGGCGGGGTAAATCTGTAGACCATCGGTGTATCAGGCATCCCAGAATTTTACGTTTTTATTTTTCTTTTGAGTCTTAGTTACAGGTTTGTCTATCGGCCGCGAATGAAATGCTATACGGTTCGATTGGGAGGAATTCCAGAGACTCATACGCGCACTGCCTATATCCAGGGGAGTCTATTCCTTTTACTGTTGTATTTTATTTTTATTTCTGCTTTATTTTATTCCTAGCTCACATTGAGGACAATGTGTCGTTCAAGTGTGGGGGTGGGAAAACTTCGTTTTTATTTATTTTTGTGTCTTAAAAAAATTTCAAAAAAAAAAAAATGAAAATGTCTTGAAAATTGTTCTAAAAAAAAGCATTCTAATTAGACATAAAAGCAGCTTTTTCGATACCTACCAGTTGTTTCTTGATTGTTTTGGCAGTAGATCCTTAGTCATGGTCTAATTTGTGGAAAAATAGTATGAACCGTTTTCAGCATGTGTTTTTAAGAAAAAAAAAAAGTTTAGAATTATCTTACTAGATTTAACAAGCTATTGGTAATAAATGCATGCACACATCGGTAACCCATTTCCCCACTTTTGTGAGATCTTGAGCCTACTAGATGATAGATTGACTTTTATATATTTTTTTCATTTGTTGAGAGCAGGCCAGATGTTTCTCTGTTACAGAACTTGTGTGATTTGATACATGCTGAGGTTGTAGGCTATATATGCACATAGATGATAAAGGCGATTTAGGATTCCCTTTTTGTTTGACACCTTTTATTTGTTTTGTGTTAACCGGTTTACCCAAGAATATTACCATTAGTAGCAAACTTTGAGCCTTATACCCTTTCGTTTGCTAAACCACATAATCACCCAAATAAACCAGTGCCTTTACCAAGTGTTGATGACATCCAAAGTGTTAAGTGACTGTATTTATGTTAGAAAAAAAATATATGTGTGAAAAAAAAATGAAAAAAAAATGAAAAAAAAAAAGAAAAAAAAAAGGAATACAAAAATAGAAGTATGTGTTATGGGTCAAATATGCCCAAAGTTATGTTTATTTATGTGTATTGTGAATAAGGATTGTCAATCATGTTGGTGTCACCATTTTATTTTAGCCACTTGTTAGCCAAATGTTTCCTACCTTTACCCTAAGCCCAAAACCCGTAAGTCCTTTAGATATGTGCATTGCCTACAGTTGAGGTGTGATTGTCATACAAGCCTATGATAACACAGTTGCATACTTGGTTTTTGAGTGATTAATACTAGCGCATTACATGCTAGTCCAGATATTAAACCGAGTGGAGTGAAAAATTGTGAGGGGTGTGTTGCATGAAAATAAAAACCGGAAGCATGTTAGATTTAGTCGGGTAAATTCTGTTTTAATTGAAAATCAATTTGACTTGCTGAATTAACACATCTAATACTGATCTGTAAATGGGGTATGACTTTGGACCTTAGCTAAGGTATGATAGGGCGACTGGGGTGCTAGTCTGTGATAATGTCTTGAGCAGAGTGTATATAATTTTTTCGAGACGAAAAAAGATAAGTGTGGGGGTGTGATGCGCGGTTGCAAGCATCATGTTTATTTGCCAGTTTTGTATATTTTTGAGTCGATTAGATAGTATTTTTTATTAGTATTATGTTTGTACTCTATTATTTTAGTATTGTATATATTTTAGTACTTGTTGGTTGTTTTTAATATTAATTAATTTATTTTATATTTTTTTGGTAGGTGATCGTATGGAGCGGGCCTAAAACAGTACAAATTATAGTCGAGACCCTAACACCCGAGTCGAAAGCATGGGGTCATAATACCATTTATAATAATAATAATAATAATAATAATAATAATAATAATAATAATAATAATAATAATAATTTATGAAAGAATTGAAAAGTGACACAAGGTCACGAGGCCCTAAAAGCCCAAGCAAAACAAGAATTTGGAGGGTTAGTATTATTTTTGTCTTGGACGGCAATTTTAATTGGAAGATTGGAGAGCAGACAAGGAGATAGCATATTTCTTGAAGGAGGCGGTTTTGGAGGACGCACAAAAAATAGAGAGGAAAAGAGATCCAACTTTTGAAGAATGAAGAACACCATGGCCATGCTTGGCTAATCCCTTTGTATCACATTGGGGATGTAAACTTTTGAAGATCCAGGGTTAAACAAATTGGGTATTGTTCTTAAACTATTGATTATGTTTTTGTGTGTTTGAATTAACTGTGTTGAATTGTGATTAACCTTATGTTGAACTCATTTTAGTTAATTGATCTTGTGCCAATTTCTAATGATATGAACATGGTTCCTTGCTTTAACACAAACATAGGATTGTATGTTCTAGGTAATGAAGTGTAGTTTATTCTATCGTCGATATTGATAAAACTTGACACCTAAGCCTATTGAACAATCACTCCGTTAACACCAATCACATTGCTATTGTTTACCCATTTGTAAAATCCCTAGTATTCAATTGTTGAAACCCTAGTGTGATCTTTTTAATTAAATTGTTTACAATCTATATTATTTTTTATTCATATAATTTCAATTCAAGTTTAATATAATAAACAAAATCTTTTTAAATCAAATTCTTAAATGAACCAATCAAAATCTTCATAAGTTTCTAGCATCTTCATAAGAAATACCATTTAATCAACTAAAATATTATCCACTAACCACACGCTCCTCTGGATTCGATACCCTACTTACCCTAGCTACCTAGGTTAATTCGGTTTTGCATGACCCGTGACGACCGGTTCATCAAATGCAAAATTTGATCGGATGTCGCGGTCCGGTCAAAAATAATATTTATAAGTCCTAAATTACCGTAACTATGTAGTAGTGGTAATAAGGGTGTCGAACCACGAAGAGTTTGTGGTTGGTGTCAATACTTATAGTTGATTAAAAATTATTTATGAAGATAGCTATTTAATTATGAATTTGTAAAATTATTTGATTTAGGATGGTTTAGGAAATTGGTGGAACAAAAAGAAATTAATTCAAACTTGATATGACAAAACTAATTAAATAAAATTGATTAAATTGATTAACAAGATAATATTAAAATGACAAGGCTACACCGATTTCACAAGCAAGACTCGGGTCCTATCACAATTGGATACAAAGTAAAGTTGCAAAAACTACTAACGGGGTCATTGTCACAAGATTTAGGTATCAATAGCCGTCAACATAACAATGGACAACTATATACTTTATCATTCAAGAACATTCAAACCCTAAATTAAAATTGTGCATATAAACGAATTCATTTCATAATGCTAGTAGTGCGAGGGGAAATTAGCTATCATGAATCCAACCCAAGATTAAAGCTTCAATTAAAATTGTTCAAGTAAATGATTACAATGAA
Organism: Ambrosia x helenae; assembly: GCA_030844895.1. Lineage (NCBI taxonomy): Eukaryota > Viridiplantae > Streptophyta > Magnoliopsida > Asterales > Asteraceae > Ambrosia > Ambrosia x helenae. The sequence continues at coordinate 13,251,365 of CM061228.1, forward strand.
AATAGAAAATACCCAATTGTTCAAGAACCCTAATTCTTACAAGCTACATCGGGGTATACCTCGTTGAATTAGCCACTCATGATGGTTGAAGCTTCAAGAAATTGTAGAACCAATGCCATGAAAGATGATGAATAGAAATGAATGTGACTCTCACTAGTAATTTTTTCTCTCAAAAACTCTTCAATGAAAGCAATAGAATAGGATAGGATGATTGCTATGACTCTTGTGATCTTCTATTTATAACAAAATAATTATGTAACTCCCAATCACTTGGTCAATGCTCTCCTTCAAAGAAGCCAATATTAAATGGCAATAGTCAACAACTTTGACTATGTAGTATTCTTGATTGCTTGAGAGTTGGTGTCTACACACCAAATTGTTGTAGACAGATTCTCTTACGGGGTCCATCATTTTTTTTTCTTATTTCAGTGACGGTCTGGACTCTGTCTTTGATACCCGGCATCATAAATGCAACATTTCCACTTCTAAAAGCACTTGTAACTGCAAAATATTAATCGACTCAAAGTGTGGCATTTATCTAAACAATTCATAAAAAATACTCAACTTAAATATAATAACTCCGGGGTTTTCGAACGCGCATCACATCCCCACACTTATCTTTTTGCTTGTCCTCAAGCAAACTTAATTACACTTTTACATCCATCAAACACGAACACGACTTTCCATCCTCATACTTGTACAAGTTAAGGTCCTAAGTCATACCCAACCTACTTTTATCACACAATTCAAAATAGCTCGGCATACAATATTTTTCTCTTTTTTTTTTTTTTTTTTTAAAACAAGTGTCTACCCGAAACTAGGCCATCTTCAATAGTTAACACTCACACACACATCCCTCACAATTTTCACTCCCCTCGGCTCAAGAACTAGCTTTTAATGGGCTAGCATATATATATGGAACACTCCAAGCTTGAAAGTGACTCATGTTAGCATAGGTTTGCATCTCAATCATTCTCCACCAATTTGCACAAAAAATTATCACACAAGTCAAAAGGTCTTTATTTATGGTTGTAACGGGGCTTGGTGAAAGGGTATGGAATGGGAAATTTTAAAGTGACTAAGGTAACGAAAGTTCGATCTTTATTACTTTACTCTCAACCTATGCACAATCTAAACAATCTAAAAACTTCAAGGCGATATTGTGCCTATTATTTTCTCAAAGACAATACATGCTTTTCATGTTTTTCTTCTTTTCATAACTTTTTTTTTTTTTTTTTTTTTTTTTTTTTTTTTTACGGCAACATTGCTAACTATTTACAATATAAGAACCTCCTAAAATCGAACTTTCATTACTCGGGTTTTAAAAACAAAAAGGTTTAATGGGTCAAATGGGTTAATTCGGGTGTTTCAAAAGAAAGGTTTAGGCTCAAGATTGTTTGACTAGGGGAAGTTGTTTTGGGTCAAGGATGTGAAAAAGGGTGTAAAAATAAAAAGGTCTTTCCTAATGCCTTAATCATTCTTGTGCATAAAATCGGCCCATGGTTTCAAACGTATCAAAAGATGCAAATTCTACAACATATTGCCACTCAAGCACACTCAAATCCAAATGAACATAACATGCATAGATGTGTAAGATATGTGAAATGTAGCATGTTATGGTGGCTCAAATGCTTTCATGGGAACTGGGTAAGATATGTGATGTGTGTATGAATAATCAACTCATCCAACGACCTATCCCCAAGCAAACACCTTTATTATTATTATTAATAAAAATATAGCCAAGTCATTTATCAAGTGGATTTACGTAGGTTTGACCATGACAAAGGACCACAATGGTTCGTACGTCTCGAGTTGACTTAGTTAATCATGCTTTTTGAATGCAAAATAGAGGACATTTTTGAAAAATTTTGACATTTTTCTCCCCCTCCCCACACTTGAGGTCAACATTGTCCTCAATGTTAAATAACTACCACAATAAAAGTCATAGTGATGGAAACAAATGCACCTGGTTTTCTTTTCTCTCTACGATGCTTCCAGTTCTTCAACCATATAGTCGCCCAATCACCATCATGAATATACCTACAAATCTCACATGCGTGTAGAAGCAAGCTCCTCACCAAAAAGATTGTGAGTTTGTCCGTTTACCCTTTACCAATAACTTACCAAATCATCTTTTAGTAACTTTTATTTATGGAAATAAAAACACATGTAAAATTAACTAGGATAGATCCTTTAAACCTCCCGGTAGCCCGGTGAGGACGAGTGAGGTCTCGTGAGGGTTATCTAGGAAACACACCCACAAAGTTTATTTACCTATCACACCAAAATGAAACAAAAGCAAAACACACCGAAAATAAAATAGAACTAAAATCACACTCAAACACGCAAGTATATACAACAACAAAATAAAACATACCCGCACTAACTGTCATATGGGGGCGGTGTGTACGGCTGCCCCAAAGTGCACTGGTAGAAGCTCTTAGTTAATGCTTCCACATCATCCAATTGCCTCGAACTGGAACTGGATCCCTCCTCAGATGGTACTACCGGATATGGAGATACGTACTCAGACGGTATTGCTTGTGGAAATCTGCCAAGGTGCGGTGATGTTGCATAAGGCAACCGAGCAGGATCATCATAATCTGTTAGCCGTGGCCTCACTGTAGGTCCCCATCCTCTCATAAAATCCTGCTCTCTTCGAATGTTTTCCTGGTGCTTCCATTCCCGATTCACGAATTCTTCATTTCGATACACCATAGCCTTCTGATAGACCCTTGTTTCCTCAATCAATTGGGTTTGCCTATCAAACATGAGTCTCATAGAGTTAGGCCACTCAGGAAAATCGGCTGGACGAGCCTGCAGCATTGAGTCATGCAGATGAGTATAATATAATGATCCATGATGCTCAGGAGTCAACCCAGTTACAACTGGGTCGGAGACGAGCACTGAGGTTTCTTCTCGCCTATCAACTTCTCTCTCAAACTCTCCATCTTGATCTACATCTTCTCGTGGACCTTCAACACTCTTGTCTGTGAATGGGATGTATAAACGGTGTGTTGTTCTTGTTTTTTCATACTTCCACCTTGTCCCCTTAATGAACATGCGTATTTTGCTCAGGTTCTGTGGTATCTGTTCTCCCCTAGCTCCTTTTGGAATCGCCCCTTGGTTGACTAACATCTTTGACAATAATCTAGCATATGGGATCAGCAATCTTTCATTGCTTTCTCTCGCCTCCCAGATGTTGTACATGATTAAATGGCGAGCTGACAACTTTTTGGATCCTGTCATTAGGGCATGCAAAATCATAACTTCAAATAACCTCACCTTATTAAGATCACTTGTGCGAGGCATCACGCACTTGGTTATAAACCGTAACAACAACCTCGGGAATGCTCGCAGATTATCCCTCTTTAACTTCCACTTAGCAACATTGACTGTTGGTGGTACCTCGAACAAACTGTGAATCCAATCTTTCCATTCATTTTCTTTTATTTTTTTAGCTTCAATGATTTCATCACTTGGATACACATAAGGACCCACTGCCGTTGCCCCTTGATCATACTTGCCTAACTTATTCAACTCAGAAAACGACAAAATTACCTCTTTTCCACCCACCTGTCCGATTAATCGTGTTGTTGTTGGTGGCTTTTTTCCTTCAATTTTTGTTAATGTAGACATCCATTCCACAATTTGTTCTGTGTAGATGACATCTCCACCTTTAAATTTTAAGAACTCGATCCACCCCAGCTTCTTGAAACACTCTACAACACGGAATGGTTTCCACTCGTTGACATCCAACAATGGTTCACACAAAAATAGACTCCTCAGTGGTTGACTAGAATTATTTAACTTCTTCCGATACATCACCGCTCTATACTCTTGTGGAAACTTTGACAGTGGCTTTGGTTTCTTCCACCTTGGTAACCCATCGTCGCTCATTTCTAATTCGGATCCATAGCTACCATCTTCTTCTTCCTCTTCACTCTCGTCTCTTATCCTTTGGTCGTCTTCATCCATAGGCTCAAATGCCTCTTCCTCTTCATCACTAGTCTCGATAATCGCTGGCTTTCTTTGCCTTTTAGCTCGCCTCGATGATTCAGCCTTTTCTTTTCCTTTGGCACTATCACGAGCCACTTCATTGGTCTTTCCCCCAAGTGCCTTTGTTTTCATTTTTCCTACATCCACACAAAGTAGTTAATCAATAACTATTTCATAAGACATAGCGAATTGTTTCATTCCACATTTAATGAAAAAGGAGTTTGAATCTTACAAAGATAACAATTCTATCAAACAAATATAATGTGGCATTTGACAACTCGTGTTTTATTTTCCCAAACAATCTACAACCAATGACCATCTTCATATAATCCATAAACTTTGATAATCTCATTCAAAAATTACAAGTGTGGTTAAGCGTCATAATCATAATCATCCCCACACTTGCTTTCAAACAACATTCAATCTATGAATACTATTATCACATTGGTTATTAAACAAGGATTTTAGATCTTTTAAAAGATGCCAAGCTCAATAAACCATTGCAATAATATCAATTAACAACTCACAATCATCTTTAATGGTGATTCACCTTAACCTTCTTACATTCTTTCCAAACATAATGTGCAAACAATTTTCAACATCATGATTCAAATGATTCTTAACAATGCTAAGTAATTCCCTAAAAAGCATAAATCCATCACATTCAAACAAGGAAGTTCACTTTTCAAAGAGAATAGCAATATTAATGCGCGTTCGAAAACCCCGGAGTTATTATATTTAAGTTGAGTATTTTTTATGAATTGTTTAGATAAATGCCACACTTTGAGTCGATTAATATTTTGCAGTTACAAGTGCTTTTAGAAGTGGAAATGTTGCATTTATGATGCCGGGTATCAAAGACAGAGTCCAGACCGTCACTGAAATAAGAAAAAAAAATGATGGACCCCGTAAGAGAATCTGTCTACAACAATTTGGTGTGTAGACACCAACTCTCAAGCAATCAAGAATACTACATAGTCAAAGTTGTTGACTATTGCCATTTAATATTGGCTTCTTTGAAGGAGAGCATTGACCAAGTGATTGGGAGTTACATAATTATTTTGTTATAAATAGAAGATCACAAGAGTCATAGCAATCATCCTATCCTATTCTATTGCTTTCATTGAAGAGTTTTTGAGAGAAAAAATTACTAGTGAGAGTCACATTCATTTCTATTCATCATCTTTCATGGCATTGGTTCTACAATTTCTTGAAGCTTCAACCATCATGAGTGGCTAATTCAACGAGGTATACCCCGATGTAGCTTGTAAGAATTAGGGTTCTTGAACAATTGGGTATTTTCTATTTTCATTGTAATCATTTACTTGAACAATTTTAATTGAAGCTTTAATCTTGGGTTGGATTCATGATAGCTAATTTCCCCTCGCACTACTAGCATTATGAAATGAATTCGTTTATATGCACAATTTTAATTTAGGGTTTGAATGTTCTTGAATGATAAAGTATATAGTTGTCCATTGTTATGTTGACGGCTATTGATACCTAAATCTTGTGACAATGACCCCGTTAGTAGTTTTTGCAACTTTACTTTGTATCCAATTGTGATAGGACCCGAGTCTTGCTTGTGAAATCGGTGTAGCCTTGTCATTTTAATATTATCTTGTTAATCAATTTAATCAATTTTATTTAATTAGTTTTGTCATATCAAGTTTGAATTAATTTCTTTTTGTTCCACCAATTTCCTAAACCATCCTAAATCAAATAATTTTACAAATTCATAATTAAATAGCTATCTTCATAAATAATTTTTAATCAACTATAAGTATTGACACCAACCACAAACTCTTCGTGGTTCGACACCCTTATTACCACTACTACATAGTTACGGTAATTTAGGACTTATAAATATTATTTTTGACCGGACCGCGACATCCGATCAGGGTATAGAAGCCAGCCCAGAACAGATTAAAGCCATCCTAGATCTCGAATCTCCTACAAATATCAAGGATGTGCAAAGGTTGACTGGTAGGATAGCAACCCTAAACAGATTCATCTCAAAGTCTTCAGAAAAATGCAAAGAATTCTACGACATCCTGAAAAAGAACAAGAAATTTGACTGGGGACAAAAGCATGGGGAAGCATTGCAAAAATTGAAAGAGTATCTTGCAGCAGCTCCACTCATGATGAAGCCTGAGGATGGTGAGCCTCCCTTGTTGTATCTTGTTGTCTCTGGAAATGCAATCAGTGCAGTTTTGGTAAAAGACTTCGAAGGACAACAACATCCTGTATATTATGTAAGTAAAACTCTATTGGATGCTGAAACAAGGTACTCACATCTTGAAAAACTCATTTTAGCTTTAATAATGGCATCTACCAAGTTAAGGCATTATTTCGAAACACATAGGATTCATGTTAAAAATAACTATCCTATTAAAAATGTACTTAGAAAACCAGAAATGTCAGGAAGGATGGCAAAATGGTCAGTAAAATTAAGTGCCTTTGACTTGGTATATGAGCCTAGAAATGCAATCAAATCACAGGCTCTAACTGATTTTGTGGCTGATTTCAATAGTGACATCCTAAGTGAAGTAGAAAAAGAAGTACAACAATTAAACGAAAATATGGAAAAATGGACTTTATACACTGATGGTGCTTCAAACATGAGAGGTACATGATTAGGGATACTACTAAAATCGCCATAAGGGGACATAATACCCCATGCAATTAGATGTGCATTTCAAACAACCAATAATGAAGCTGAATACAAAGCACTCATTGCTTATTTGCATCTTGCTAAGGATATGCATATTGTAAATTTAGAAGTATTTGTTGATTCCTTATTGATTACTAACCATTTTAATGGCTCCTATGTAGTTAAAGGTCAAAAATTTGCTGTTTATCTTGAAATAGTTAAAAATATTCCTTTGTAGATTTTACACTAACACAGGTACCCAGAGAAGAAAATGTTGAAGCTGACGCCCTGGTTAATTTAGGATCCTGCTTAAATTTACCAGAAGGATCCAAAATTCCAATTATCCACATCCTGAAACCAGCCACTGAAGTGTTACATCTTGAGGATGACACAGTCTTTGCTACTCAGGATCAGGATGATTCATCTTGGATGGTCCCTATAGTAAAGTATCTTGAGGATGGTGACATCCTTGATGGAGAAAATGCTAGGGCTTTTAGGATGAAGGTATCAAAATTTGTTATTATAAATGATATATTTTATAGAAAATCTCTTGCAGGTCCATATTTAGATGTCTCAACAAGGAGGAAGTTAAAGAAGTTCTTAAAGACATCCAAGAGGAAGAGCTTTATACTCAAAGACCCTTAGGATAGGATGCTATTTGCCAACCATGAAGAAGGATGCCATGTTGTATTCTTAGAAATGTGATGCATGCCAAAGGCACAACAAAATCCTACATCAACCAGCTGAACCTTTACATCCCATTATCTGACCATGGCCTTTCATGAAATGAGAAATGGACATAGTGGGAAAACTACCAAAAGCTCCTGGTGGAAAGGGGTTTATGCTAGCAATGACTGACTACTTTTCTAAATGGATAGAAGCTAAAGCCTTTGTACAAGTTAGAGATAAGGAAGTAGTATCCTTCATCAAGAGGAATATCCTGACCAGATTTGGTGTTCCAGCTGAGATCATTCGTGATAATGGATCTCAATTCATTAGTAAGAGGACAACCATTTTTTTGTGAAAGCTGGGGGATCAAGATGATTACCTCAACACATGTCCATCCTCAAGCTAATTGACAAGCAGAGTCTTCTAACAAAATCATTGTCAACATTTTAAAGAAAAAGCTAGGACAAAATTAAGGAAAGTGGGCAGAAGAGCTTCCATTTGTGTTGTAGGCTGATAGAACAACTTCTAAGAATGCAACTGGCCAAACACCATTCTCTTTGGTTTTTGGTGCAGAGGCCATGCTTCCAATAGAGATGGTGATGCCCACTGCTAAGAAACATCTTTAGGATGCAACTTCAAATTCAGAAGCTTTGTTGCAGGATCTAAAAGTGGTGGATGAACTTAGGGATGCAGCTAAATTAAGGATGGCAGCTTACCAACAAAGGATAACAAAGGCTTACAATAAGAATATAAAGATCCGAAGATTTCAAGTAGGTGACTTGGTTCTAAGAAAAGCTTTTTAGATTACTACAAATCCAAGTGACGGTAAGCTAGCACCCAAATGGGAAGGTCCATATTTGATTGATTCTGAGGCTGGTAAAGGGGCATATTGGCTTTCGACTATGGAAGGTGACATTCTCCCAAGATCTTGGAATGCAATCCATTTAAAGTATTATCACACATGAGGTATGAAGTTGTATATCTTTATTTTCATCTTACTTATATAACAAATGTCACAACTAAACATGGTCTAGAAATAGTCCATCCTAAGAATTTTACAGAACCATCCTGAAGATGGAGCTTTGAAGACTAGGGGGTTGGCCACCCTCTCCTACTTTAAGGTATCTGATACCTTCTTATGGTTTATAGGGTTTCACCTTTATCCCGATTTGGGTTTATACACCCCGCCTGGAGTGCACGCATTCATGTATATCCTCAGGATGGTGGGACCAGTTCATGTAATAGTGGCTGACAATTTCATCATCTTTGAGATATGCATTGAACCCCTAAGGTTTAGGAATTATTCAATGTCTCTAAAGTTTGACCTAGTCGCCAGTTATCCTTAGGCTAAAACGCCAGTTATCTTTGGCCTTGTCGCCAGTCATCTTCAGGCTGTAATGCCAGAATGGGCTTGACCCTAGTATTTACTAAGGCCTTGTCGCCAGTATATCGTTCTTTCTACAAGATATTCTTAAATATTATTATCAAAAGATAAAAAGTCTTAAGTCTATCTTATAGATACAATAGACTGAACACTGGGGACATCCTGAAGATAATAAAGCATATCGTAAGGATGAACATGAAAAACCTTGGGAAATATCCTAAGGATAATCAGGAGAAATCTTGAAAAATATCCTAAGGATGCAACAGAGACAATGCACTGATGACATCCTCAGAATATTATTGCTAAAAAATCCCTCTTATCAGGGAACTTGATGGCAATTTTGAAGACAAAGATATACTTTTACAACTTGTATTTCCTATTCTATGCTTGCATTGCTGGATAATAAAGAAAGGAACACAAGGATGTTGTGTCAAAAGGTTACCATTTTATTTATTTATTTATCAAAGGAATGTCAACCCCTGGCTTCATCCTAAACCAGGACCCATCCACTAGGGATCAACATCTAAAGTCCAGGTCAGATAAAGATTTGGGGCTTCGTCTTGAAACTCAAGATCCCTCCACCCCAAACCTTTCATTGTTCAACATGCAAGAAAAGTAAATTGTTCAAACTGTTTACAGACCAACCATCAGAAAAAAAACAACCACAAAAACTTAAAAAAAAGTGGGCTCAGGCCTATTCATCTTATCCTTCATTGCCCATTGGAACATCAAACTCCTTGGCCACATTAGCATCCACCACTCCAGCCTTTGTAGCCATAGCCTCAGGAGCTTCAAGTTGTAGAGGGACATGCTAATATAACACCTCCTTTCCATCCAAGCTCCTAATCTTCTCCTGCCAAGCTTCAACATCCCACTCATCCTTATTGAAATTGGGATCTTTAGCTTGGAGGGCAATTTTAACCCTGGCTTGAAGGACAGAAAGGGTGGCAGACTTCATGAGCTCTTGCCTGTACTCCTCCAACTCTTTTTCATGCTCCCTAGACATCTTGGTTTTCTCAGCCTTCAACTGCTTCAGCTATGCTTCAGTTTTGGATAGCTTCTCTTCATAATGTTTCCCACTTGCAAGGGAAAGTCTCTTGTGATCCTCCAAAGCTATCTTGGCATCATGAAGATCAACAGCAGCTTCATCAAGGAATTTGAGCATATACTCATGGCCAAAAAAAGAAATAAAGAAAACAGGTAAGTCGTCTATCTTATATTTTATCTTAAAAATACAGTGATATCTTCAGGATGGCACTATACCTGGAGTGTGAAGTGAGAAATTTCAGCCAAAACATCATGGGCTGAAAGACCCTCAAAGGGGAAGCATTATGGCTGGAAGAAGCCCCAGAAGTCTTCCTCTTCTTAGAGGATGCAACCTTTGGCTTGGGAGGTGGGCTGGTCATCCTAGAGCTGGATGGAGATGTAATCCTTGCAACCTTAGTGACATCCTGGCTATCTATGTCATCTAAGTCAAAGATTGGCTTCTTGGCTAAAGATGGCAAAAGAACAGAGTTAGCAAGTGAAGAATAAACAGAACATCCTGAGGATGTAAAATGAAAAACTAACTAGACATCTTGGTGGCTTGGCTGGTGGAATAGCTCTCTTCTGCCTCAAATGTTCTTGCTGCCTGAGGTAAGTCAGTAACTGCCTTGTCTCTGAAGAATGAATCACTCAGAGGAGGAGCAAGCTTGGTAAAAGAAGTGCCTGTAACATAACAAAAATATTTTCAAAATATTAGTGATATCCTCAGGATACAACTACAAAACTTTTTCAACCTAAAAATAAACTTTATCATCCTAAAAAAATATTTACCACTTTTCAACCATGACATAGGGATATCATCCCCATAAGGAATGGAATCCCTTCTCATAAAGAAAATTTTTGACTTCCATGACCTTTCTGACTTTATGACATTGTACAAGAAAGGAGGATTTTTGTTGATAAGCTGAAGAACAAAACGGTTTGACCTGTATGTTTTCAACTTATAAACATAAGACAAGTCTCCAATCTGTAGCTAGATGCCATGGTTCTCAATGATCTTATTACAGATCATCAATATTTTCCAAACCTTAGGCATAGCCTGAGCATATGCCATCCCAGTAACATCAAAGAACTTCTTGATGAAATTGGGGAATGGGTATCTCAAGCCAAGATGGAAAGGCAGGTACAGGAAGCACACCCAGATAGAAGATACAAAATCAGATTTTGCATTCTGGTCATAAGACCGGAACACAGCTGATTCAGGGATGGCCCCTGAGTTCTTCAAGTTCTGATGTCCTTATCTGTGAAGGAACAAACCTCATTAGCAGGTTCCTTCAACAGATTTTGAGGGATGAAGTCCTTGTGGACTCCAACACTTTCTGATGCCCTCGTTGATTTCTTACTCATCCTGAAAATTTTTTATATAAAAGTTTGAAGATCAAAGAAAAAAACAGAGAAAAAGAAGAAAGTACCTTCCTAATAATCTTGATGTGGTTATAAAGGAAGGATTGAAGTATAGATATAGACGGTGAAAGGTGATAAGGTGTAACGGTCATCTCTAGATCATAGCTTAAAAAGTAGCTGTTACATCCTGTCAGACATCTAATCACCTTCAGCAGATATGCATTAGAATTAAAAGTATTATAACCGTTGAGATATTAATGGTAACATATTTTTGGGAACAATTGTTGGTAGTGAAATATTCAGGATGGAATTAACTTATATTTTCTATGTGACATCCTCAGGATACTAAAAGCTGAACATGATTCAGGATGCAACTGCATATTATCTTATGTGCATCCTGAGGATAGACTAACGAATTATCTTATTGTTACATGAATGCAAGTACACTTAAACAATGTTATGCCTCATAACTCTTCCCTAACGGCTATATACTCCTATTCAAGCTAAAAGAGCTAAGGATGGAAGAGGAATACATGTAGAAGTGGTCCTTCGCTAAAGAATAGGTCAACATGTAACCGCTCGACATAAATGAGAGGCGAGAATCAAGGAAACATTTATACCAATGTCTATATTGGTTAACTCTGCTTCAAAACTCACCTGAGACAGTCAAAGACAACAATAAAGAAGGCGGATTTTATGGGATCTTTATTTATTTACTTGTAACTATATAAAGGGGTGTGATACTGTGATGAACAAAATAGGACACTGGCATACTTATCATCAAACACTTGACACCTGATACACACTTACAACACTTGAACTCAGACTTTCCTTAGTCTCACACACACTACACTGAACTGTAATCTTAGTACTTCGTTCATCCCACTTCCAAAGTTGTAATCTTTTTACCATATTATTATTAACAAACAAGGCAGGGGCCTAGACTTCTCCCGAGGTTTTGTGTCGGCGATCATCATTGATTAAGGGCTTTCCTCGTATATCGAGTGTTGTTCTTTTGGTGCATTTTATTTATATTGAGTATTTACATCTTCGATATTCTACAGTTACATCCTTAGGATATAACTGTCCATCCTCACTTTTTCCTTTGTCATCCTGAACATAGTTGTCAGTAATAGTTTCTTTGATATCCTTAAACTGTCATCCTAAAGATACAACTGATTTTCATACATTATAAACACTTTTAGCACTCTACCTCACATTTACTAATTTGAAATACAAAGTTATTTTTACTTAATAATTTTTGACCAAAACAGTTTCAATCCCAAAATTCTAAATAATTTTCTGGTTTCTTGACTCTTTATGCCCTTGTTTTAGGTATAGTTTCAGGTGTTTAGTTTACTCCGACAATACAATCTACTTAAGCCGTTGTACCATGAGCGGCATACATGATTCACATGGGTGCAAAGGTGTTCAAAACCAGATACCCAAAAATTCGGATAGGATTTTCGAAATTTTCAGATACCTAGTTTCATTATCTTATCTGTATCCAAAATTATGGATATCCGATCACATAGTGAATACGATATCCGAATGTCCAATTTTTAATTTTTTTATTTATACAAAGCAGGATATTTCGGGTATCCGATTAAAAAATATCCAAAATTTTCAAAATCACTATCCGAACCTGTTGTTGGTGAAATCCTCAAGATATTACTGACTTGTATTTATCCTTTAATATCCTCAGAATGCTAAAGGCAGAACATGATTCGGGATGTAACTGTGTATCATCCTATGTACATCCTGAGGATGGACTAACTAACTATCTTAATGTCATGAATGCACGTATACTTAAAAGACTTATGACAACGCCCCAACGGCTCTATTGACTTATTCTAATTCAAAGGAGAAGAGAATAACGTGTAGCTCAAGTCCTTAATGAAGAAGAGGTCTAAGTGTAACCGTCCAAGATTAAACATAGGCGAATATCTCGAAAGGAAGTTATGTAACGGCTGGGAACTCATTCAAAAGAGAGACGTTGAGCTGAAACAGTCCTAGCTAAGCTGATTTTTAGGGATATCTTGTTTAATGTTTAATACTATAAATAGGGATGTGATGAACGAAATTAGGACACTTGACACTTGATACACACTTCGCAACACCTGAACTTATACTTTCCATTAGCTCACGCACACTACATTGAATTGTATTCATAGTAATTCGTTCATCCCATTTCCAAAGTTGTACTCATTTATTTCATTAATATTAACAAACAAAGGCAAGGGCTTAGACTTCTCACGAGGTTTTGTGCCGGTGATCATCATTGATCAAGGGTTTTCCTCGTACATCGAGTGTTGTTAGCTTGTTACATTTCACTTACATTCATTCTAAATATCTTTGTCTTAGACAGTTACATCCTCAGGATATAACTGTCCATCCTGACCAATTCCTTTGTTATCCTGAACATAGTTGTCAATAATTATTTCTTTGACATCCTGAACGTGTCATCCTTAAAATATAACTAAGTTTTAAACAAAATAAACACCTTTAGCACTCTACCTCACATTTTCTAATTTGAAATACAAAATTGTTTCTACTTGATAATTTTTGACCAAAACAGAACCAGACTCCGAATCTGAATTTTTGGATAGTGCAAATTCGGATATTGGATAGTTCAAATCGGATAATTTTTTGAACATCCTCACCTACGTGGCCCAAATCTTTTTTAGGGGGCCTCTATTGAATAGAAATCCAACCACACTTAATTTCTTTATTTTCTTTTGTTTTTGTAGTTCATTTTCCTTTTCATTCGGTACTGCAATCCTCTCTTCTTTGTAAAAAACCGAGTAAATTATCAAAATCGTCCCTGAGGTTTGGGCCAATATGCCTGTCCAGTCCAATCTTTTAAAAATTGCTTGAACACTCACTGACTTTTAAGAAAATAGGGCAAAACAGTCCAACCACTTAACTCAGTTAAATTTTCTCAGTTAAGTCAAGGGCATTTTTGTCAAATCAGGGGCAAAGTTACCTTCTTCCCCAATTGTTCTTCCCTAATCAGACCCACTACCCACCACCATCTTCAACCTTTCACCACCACCACCACTACACACCATCCCCTCCACCTTTCACCACCACCACCACCACCACCACCACCACCATCTCCTCCACCTTTCACCACCACCATCACCTCCACCTTAATTAATATTCAAGGTTTACAGGGATTTCATATTTGTGCAAAAAGCAGCTCGTTCCACGTGTCAGGAACACCTGGCAAGCACCAATGCAAACAATCTTGCATCCATGGAGCTGCTCGCATCAAGTATCTTGATATATGGCCTTCCTCTCTCACCAATGACAGCCCCGTTACATCCAGCAACTTAACATCTGTTCCCTTAACAGCACCTGTAGCAATTGGATCACTAGACTCATCTTGCAACATTTCTAGTGACCCGAGTGCTGTGCTGTCACATGTACCTCCGGTGTTCCATTCTCCATTAAAGAAATGTCTAGGTAAAATCGACCTCAAGAAAGCCTTTAAACCAGGGTGCTTTGGTAGCTCTGAATTCACCCACCTCACAACATTGAGAATTGTAAAGTTTTTAGCCCCGCCAATATCTGCAATTCTCCTATTGGTGTTAGGTTTCCCTCCAACATACATAATCCATCGGTTTGCATTAAGCTTCTCTCTGTTCCAGTGATGCCCTGTGTTGAGAACAAGGACATGAATTCTGTCAAGAAAACGTTTCAAAAATGCTGGTGGCCGATCAAGGTGCATTGCATAATCTGTAGTTTCATTTGTGGGGTCAATGGGCTCTATGTCACATTGATTACTGTTGTGGTGGTGGTGGTGAAAGGTGGAGGAGATGGTGGTGGTGGTGGTGGTGAAAGGTGGATGGGATGGTGGGTAGTGGTGGTGGTTGTGGTGAAAGGTTGAAGATGGTGGTGGGTGGTGGGTCTGATTAGGGAAGAAGACAATTGGGGAAAAAAAGGTAATTTTGCCCCTAATTTGACGAAAATGCGCCTTACTTAACTGAGAAAATTTAACCGGGTTAAGTGGTTGGACTATTTTGCCCTATTTTCTTAAAAGTCAGGGAGCGTTCAAACAATTTTTAAAAGATTGGACTGGACATGCATATTGGCCCAAACCTCAGGGACGGTTTTGGTAATTTACTATAAAAAGCCTATTTATTTTTATTTTGTGAATGGTGTGCCTAGATGGTTCTTGTTTTGGTCAAAAATTAACTAATCAAAAGTTAACTTTGTTTTCCAAATTAGAAATGTGAGGTAGTGTGCTAAAAATATTTATTGAACTAAAAATCTGTTATATCTTGAAGATGGTCATGTTTAGGATGCTAACGACTAAAATTTGACAAATATGTTCAGAATATCAAAGTAATTGACAGAAAATAGACAGTTATATCCTTAGGATGAAACTGTGAATAACAAGGTTAATTATGCAAAGAGAAATGAAATGAATCAAGACAAGAACACTCGATATACAAGGAAAACCCTTGATCAATATTGATTGCCGGCACAAAACCTCGGGAGGAGACTAATGCCCCTGCCTTTGTTATTATTATTAAGTATAAAATTGAGTATTACAACTTTGAAAGTGTAATGAACGATCAACTAAGATTACAATGAGTGTTGTTCGAGTGTGTGTTTGCTAAAAGAGTGAAAGAATAGAAGAGAATGTGTGTCCTATGATCGTCCATTGCACCCCTATTTATAGTAAGAGATTACAACTTCCATCCCGAGATATCCGGGATATCATCAACTAAGTCCACTAGCCGTTTGAGAGTCTCCCACGTTCACACGAGCTTCAAACGTTCATCAACTAAGTCTCCGGGAATCCAGCAAGACCTAGTCAAGTTTCATATTTGTTCAAACATTACTCGCGTTTCGAATAAATTTAAGGTAAAATGTTAGTCCATCATCGGGATGTACATAAGATAATACACAATTATATCCTGAACCCGACATTATCTTTAGTATCCTGAAGATATATAATAAAGAATAAATATCATCCTAAGAATTTCACCACCAACAGTTCCCGTTGGCTATCGGCTCGGTGTCATACTCAGGCCTCTTAGATCCGCATATTTAGAAAGGACGATCCCAGAGCGTGCACACACAAATTTTTTTTCTCCCCCTTCTCTATCTATGACTTGGGTCATAACAACTATTGGTCCTAGATCAACCATGGGCCTCACCAACTGTTATCACTAGAATATTACAAATGTGGTTTTGTGAAACAATATGGTATTATTGTTGTTTGTTAGGGAACCCTTTAGTTGGCTTAGAGCACACACAATGTTAGCAAAATAAACCACTTCATGCGGGCCCACCTCAAACCCAATGGACCGGTTCAATGCTGCGGACTGACCGAACATATTCAACCTCCTCCAATAGTAAAAACCTTCTCCTTGGTCTATCTACTCCTACCAGACCGTTCGGTGGGAGTGCATTGTGGGTGCTCTTAGTAAAAGATAAACATTAAACCTGACATTTAGCTTGATGGGTGATGCTATAAGTATTCTCGTTTAAAAATATCTTAACTTTGTTCTCATTCTTTTTTTTTTTTTTTTAAATTAAGGCACGGGCTTAACCTAGAGATAGCAAAAAATAAGTTTTAGCCAGTTTACAAACTGGTTTGGCCTTCTACTGGTTTTCGGCTAAACGTTTAGGTGCCAGTTTTAGTTCGGTTTTGGCGGGTTCAATTGTCAATTTCTTAACCCGGTTTTAATTTTAGTTTTAAACCAGTTCATGTTTTTTCGCACATTTTGTATTCGACAAAAAATTAATTAAGATTCGAGTTTGTTAAATTTTTGGTTTTTCAAAGGAAAAAAAGAGAGTCAATGTACAAAAATAAAATAAAAATTACTTACAACAACAACAGTTGTAGTAATAATAAGAACAACGACAATAATAATGCATTTTAAAACTAATACGTGTATGATGTATATGTGTTGCACTCTTGTGTATGTATATCTGTCAAAATACATGATATCAGATATAAAGAATACTTTTATTGAATCAAAGTACCCAAACCAGAAGATTAAACCCTAGAACAGAATCAAAACTAATACAAAATACTGGAAAACTCTCTAAATCAAACACTCTTGATCTAGTTTGTAACTGGATATAAGATCGTACCAGATTCGAGATGAATCTGATATAAACCCTTACAAACCCTAGAATAGAGACTGAAGAACTACAGAGAGAAATACAATGACTCGTAAAAGAAGCTAAAAGACTGAACACGAGACTCAATGCAGCTATTTATAGCTGTGTCCTTTGGTTCAGATAGAAACACATCCGAACCAATACTGATCGTTGGATCATCTTGAGAAAACACATAAATCTTGAATCTGATCCCTCTATTTGATGTCACACGGATTGCCACGTAGGAATGGCATAACACTCCTGAGCTTTGGTATAAAATTGGACGCCCACATAAGTCTTGGACCGGCCCAGCTACACGTCTTGTCTTGAGGCCCAACAACATGTCTTGAGAATAAAGCCCACATTGTACGAATCTCTACACAGCAGCCCATCAAGCTTTACAGCAGCCCATCAAGCTTTATCTCCAGCTCAATAACCTACAAAAACACTCTTATGCAACATGTTATAACATCTATAACTTATTGAATTAAATCAGAATATTATGTTTGTATCTTAGGCATATTTTAACACCCCTCCTCAAAAAAAATATTCTGAATGGGTCAAAACAATCTACAAAATGTTTAAGGAGCAAATGGGTCAAACATCCCAAGAGACTCACAAATCTGATCATGCTGCCCAACACCAAGACCCTTGGTCATAATATCAGCAAGTTGTTTTTCAGAACTGATTTTAACAGTTCGAATACTACCCTTAGAGACTAAATCTCTCAAGAAATACAAGTCAATTTCAAAGTGCTTGGTTTTATCAAAGAATACTGGATTAGCTGCAATAGATATTGCAGCACTACTATCACAAAACAAGATAACAGGTAAATCAACTTTAACTTGCAACTCAGATAACAAGTTTATAAGCCATAATACTTCACATGCAGTGCTACACATAGCCCTATACTCAGCTTCAGCTGAGGATCGAGCTATTGTTGACTGCCTTTTAGTTTTCCAGGAAATCAAAGCTTTTCCAAGAAAAATACAAAAACCAGTAACAGATTTTCTGGTATCAACACACTTAGCCCAGTTTGAATCAGAATAGGCTATCAGATCAAATGATGAACTTTTCCTAAACCATATCCCTTTTCCAGGAGTCCTTTTCAAATACCTTAGCAATCTCATAGCTATTCTCAAATGTCCTTCAGTAGGTCTATGCATGTACTGACTTAAGTAGTGTACAACATATGATATATCAGGCCTTGTATGTGCCAGATATATCAGTTTCCCTACTAGCTGTTGATAACCAGTGATATTGGTTAACAACTGAGGATGTTGAGAGCAGATTGCAGTTAAAGTATGATTAGGCTCTAAAGGGTTGTTGACTGGTTTGCAAGCAATCATGCCATACTCAGACACCAAATCTAGACAATATTTTCGTTGAGATAAACAAATATTACCATCTTGTGATAATACTTCAATCCCTAGAAAATATTTAAGTTCACCTAGATCCTTAATAAGAAAATTGTCCTTAAGACATTTCTTAACACCTTCTAATTCACTGGAACTATTACCAGTTAAAACAATGTCATCAACATATACAAACAACAAAACAATAACACTACTAGAAACCTTGACAAACAGGGAATGATCACACTTACTTTGAACAAAACCAGAACCACATAAAACACTTACAAGCTTCTCATTCCACATTCTAGGTGCTTGTTTAAGCCCATATAATGACTTATTTAGTTTACACACTTTAGATTCATTATCAGAAAAATATCCTTCTGGTAATGACATGTAAACATCTTCATGTAAGTCACCATATAAAAAAGCATTGTTCACATCCAGTTGGAATAATTTCCAACTGTTCTGAACTGCCACAGACATAACACATTTAACTGTTGTAAATTTTACAACAGGAGAAAAGGTTTCCTCAAAATCTATACCCTGTTTTTGACTATACCCCTTGGCAACAAGTCTAGCTTTGAATCTATCTATTTCTCCACTAGACTTGTACTTAATCTTGTAGATCCATTTACAACCTACAAGACTTCTTCCTTTGGGTAAGTCTACAAGGGTCCATGTGTTATTTCTGTTAAGGGCCTCTATTTCATCATTCTAGCAACCACCCAGTTTGGATCCTTAGAAGCTTCACTGAAAGTTCTAGGTTCCAAACTTTTGTTTAACATACTAGCATACACCCTGTGTTCACAAGTTAAGTTTGAGTAGTTGACTACCTTTTCAACCCCAAACTTAACTTTTCCTTCTACAATAAAATACTCTAGTCTCCTAGGAAGAACAGAACTCCTAGTACTCCTCTTAATGGTCTGAGTATTTAGATCACTACCCTCAGATTCAGTGTTTTCAACACTAGGTGTCACATGCTCAGCCCTGTCATCACTTCTAAATGCATCAGTATCATGAGAATCAGAGGATTCATCCAGGTTTTTATGCTCAGAAGGAGACTGCTGAGACCCATGTGTCTCTACCTCTTCCTTACCTTTTACCCTTCCATCATCATTGGGCATTTCAGGTTGGTTGAGTGTTTCAGTTTTATACAAGTCAAAAAAGTTTAATGAGTCTATGTTTTGAAAATTTCACAAATTTTTTTATAAACTTCTTTATCTTTGAAAGGAAAAATGGTTTCATAGAATTTAACATCTCTTGAATAAGATATATTCCTAGATTCTAGACTATATACCTTATAACCCTTTTTTTCATTTGAATAACCTATAAAAACACATTTTTCTGCTCTTTCACTCAATTTATCAGACTCATTAAGTATAGTTGCAAAACATAAACACCCAAACAACTTAAGGTGACCTAGGAAGGGTTTAAAACCATAGATGAGTTCATAGGGTGTTCTTCCATTTAGCACAGATGATGGTGTCCTATTAATCAGATAGGAAGCAGTCAATACACATTCACTCCAAAATCTAACAGGTAAATTACTCTGAAATAACAGAGACCTAGTGACATTAAGCAAGTGTCCATGCTTTCTCTCTACTATTCCATTCTGTTGTGGGGTGTATGCACAGGAAGTTTGATGAACAATACCCAAAGACTTAAAGTAATTAATCATTTGGTTATTGACAAACTCAGACCCATTATCACTTCTAACACATTTAACAATTTTAGTAAACTGAGTTTTAAGTATACTAATAAAATCCTGAATGTGTTCAAAAACTTCAATTTTACTTTTCATTAAACAGACCCACACAGCCCTGGAATAGTCATCAACAATAGTAAGAAAGTACTTAAACCCCTCCTTACTAGCAACCCTATAAGGCCCCCAGACATCTAGGCGAAAAAGTTCACCTAAGTCAGAAGTCTTATGATCACTGAGAGGAAAGGGTTCTCTATGCTGCTTAGCCTTGTGACACACATCACAAGGTAAGCTGTCATGTTGAGACACCTTGACACCTATGACATCTTCTAACTTTCTGATAACAATATCAGATGGATGTCCAAGCCTACCATGCCATAACTCATAATCTCTATCAGTAATACCTACCTTATTCTTAACAAAAGATCCACCACAAAAGTATAGACCTTCAAGTTGGTTACCAGTCACCAGGACTTTCTTTGTTGATAAGTCCTGGATATAACAATTATTTTCATCAAAACCAACAAACAAATGATTATCCTTGACTAACTTGTGAACATAAATCAAGTTTACACAATAGTCAGGAACAACAAACACATCATATAAGGTTACCTTGTCACTTAATTTTAAAGTTCCAATTTTAGTAACCAAAGCATTAGTTCCATTAGGATGTTTAACTTGTATGTTTAAATCAGACACATCTATATAATCAGTTAAGTCATGTTCACTAGTAACCATGTGTTGATTTGCCCCTGAATCTATTATCCAACCCACTCTAATCCTATTACCTCCCACATTAAAACAGAAAACAGGTTTAGCACAAACATTAGCACAAAAGGGAGAAAACAAACTACCTGATACATTATGACTCTGAGGAGGATCAATACTCTTGTCTAAAATCAAGCTTAAAAGCTTAGACAATTGATCACTAGTCAATGTAGAAACAAGTATGTCAGTTTTCTCAGCACAAACATTATTAGAAGTGACCCTTTTTCCTTGTAATCCCCTGGGTTTAGCCCATGGTGGGTACCCTATTAACTCAAAGCATTTATCAATAGAGTGCCCAACCTTATCACAATGTGTACACTTAAGCGCAGGATTATAATTTTTTGTTATTCTTTTAGACAAATCCACAGACTGACTTGTTTTTGACACAAAACCCATTGGTTGACTCTTTTTTGATCCAAGACTGGAGTTTCTATGAGACTCCTCTCTGGACACTATAGAAAAAGCCTCTTTAACTGAGGGTAAAGTATCTTTTATTAGCAAGTTAGTTCTCACACTTTGATACACATTGTCTAACCCCATCAGAAATTGCATTAGTTTAATCATGCTACTAAAATTATTAAACTCCCTAGCAGCATTACATGTGCAAGCAGGTAACTGTAAAATTTGATCTAACTGTTTCCACATTATGTTAAGCTTATGATAATATTCAGAAACAGTCATACCATTTTGAGTGAAGGAATTAATCTTTTGATACAAATCAAACACTACTGACCCATCTACTTTATCATATGTCTCTTTTAACTCTAACCAAACATCACAAGCATTTCTAGAAAAAACATGTCCCATATACAATTCTTCACTGATAGAGTTTAAAATCCATGTAAGAACAATTGAATTACACCTATCCCACTGTCTAGCAAGAACAGGATCAGTTTCAGATCTAATGCATGTTTTATCAATAAAACTCCATTTATTTTTAACCTGAAGTGAAAGTATTAGACTATTAGCCCATACAGAATAGTTTTCAGAACCTTTAAGTTTTATATTAGTAATAGTGAGATTAGTAGAATCTGATGCATGTAGATACAGTGGGTTACTAATATCCAACTTACTGATCAATGTTTCAGTAGCAGGGTCACCCCCACCACCACCAGCCAATTGATCATGACATTAGGTCCAACAATTGGCTGTTCTTGATCATCCATGATATATATCACAAGTTACACAACTTATTTATCACACAATATCAGATAACAAGTAACACAACAATTTCAAGAACAGACAATCAGACAAACTAACACTATCACACAAAGATACCCAGAAAACAAATCAATCACTTCAAAAAATAAAACACACACTGGCGAAGCCTCGCTGGTGATCTAGATAGCCGGTTCCTCAAGGGTACCGACCCAGGTCCTCACGAGGGAGCCTTCCTAAGACCTAAAACACCCAAGAACACTAAAGCTAAATCAGGAACTCAGCCTGAGCAATCGACTCCTTAATAAACTCTAAACAGAAAAATTAAAAGAGTGGAACAATCTCACCAAACCAGCCCAAGTTAGGGTTCGCCAAACCCACAACTATGTAACCTTCACTTAGGGTTACACAATCGTGAGTGCAATTGAAGCAATAAAAAACTCCAATCCAGCAATCAGCAACAACCTCTTTCAAAGCTCAGATCCAACACAGATCTCAAAGATCGATCAGCTTCTTGAACGATCAAAGACAGCGGAAGACAATACCCAGAAAATATAAAAAACCAGTATCAGAATCAGATCTAACCTAGAGCTCTGATACCATGTCAAAATACATGATATCAGATATAAAGAATACTTTTATTGAATCAAAGAACCCAAACCAAAAGATTAAACCCTAGAACAGAATCAAAACTAATACAAAATACTGGAAAACTCTCTAAATCAAACACTCTTGATCTAGTTTGTAACTGGATATAAGATCGTACCAAATTCGAGATGAATCTGATATAAACCCTTACAAACCCCAGAATAGAGACTGAAGAACTACAGAGAGAAATACAATGACTCGTAAAAGAAGCTAAAAGACTGAACACGAGACTCAATGCAGCTATTTATAGCTGTGTCCTTTGGTTCGGATAGAAACACATCCGAACCAATACTGATCGTTGGATCATCTTGAGAAAACACATAAATCTTGAATCTGATCCCTCTATTTGATGTCACACGGATTGCCACGTAGGAATGGCATAACACTCCTGAGCTTTGGTATAAATTGGACGCCCACATAAGTCTTGGACCGGCCCAGCTACACGTCTTGTCTTGAGGCCCAACAACATTTCTTGAGAATAAAGCCCACATTGTACGAATCTCTACACAGCAGCCCATCAAGCTTTACAGCAGCCCATCAAGCTTTATCTCCAGCCCAATAACCTACAAAAACACTCTTATGCAACATGTTATAACATCTATAACGTATTGAATTAAATCAGAATATTATGTTTGTATCTTAGTACATTACGTTATTCTGTACCAAATTTTACATTGAAAAACTATATAATAACTTACATTATGCATGTTACAGGAAGAAAGAGAGGAACAGAGTATGAAACTGAAAAGAACGACGTTGATGAAGGTAAATAAGTATTACGTCAATTAATATTGTTAATACGTTGTGAAATTTTACTAAAATACGTATTTCTAATTATCAGGCCCTAGCAAAATTCAAAAAACCAATGATAAAACTGACAAATCAGAGAGAAGAACAAAAGCAAACCATGACAGGCCTTCAAGGAAAAATGGTACAGAGAAATTTATTTTGAATTTATTTTGTTATGTGTTACGTTATTTTAGTAATATAACTATACATGATTTTGTATATGATACGTTATTTTAGTAATCGGAATGTAGTGATTCTGTCAAAAATGTTAAATGCTTTTAGAAAAATGATTATGTCTATGGTGCATCATAATTATGTCTATATTGCGTTATTTTGGTAATGGAAATGTACTAATTATGTCAATGTTACATCATTTTAGTAATGGAAAGTATGTCTGTGTTACGTAATTTTATTAATAGAACTAGAAATGATTATG
This sequence comes from Ambrosia x helenae, assembly GCA_030844895.1. NCBI lineage: Eukaryota > Viridiplantae > Streptophyta > Magnoliopsida > Asterales > Asteraceae > Ambrosia > Ambrosia x helenae. Next base: position 13,275,437 of record CM061228.1, read on the forward strand.
TCTGTATTACGTTATTTTGGTAATGAAATTTGTAATGATTATGTCCTTGTTACGTTATTTTAGTAATGAAAATGTAGTTATTCTGTCATTGTTAAGCAATTGTAGTTTATGATTATGTATATGTTACGTTACGTTATTTTGGTAATGAAAATGTAGTTATTCTGTCATTGTTAAGCAATTTTGTTAAATGAAAAACAATAGTTTATGATTATGTCTATATTACGTTATTTTGATAATGAAATTTGTAATGATTCTGGCCATAAATATATGATGATTATGTATATGTTACGTTATTTTAGTAATGAAAAAGTAGTTATTCTGTCATTGTTAAGCAATTTTGTAAATGAAAACAATAGTTTATGATTATGTCTTTGTTACGTTATTTTAATAATGAAATTTGTAATGATTCTGGCCATAAATATATGATGATTATGTATATGTTACGTTATTTTAGTAATGAAAAAGTAGTTATTCTGTCATTGTTAAGCAATTTTGTAAATGAAAAAAATAGTTTATGATTATGTCTTTGTTACGTTATTTTAATAATGAAATTTGTAATGATTCTGGCCATAAATATATGATGATTATGTATATGTTACGTTATTTTAGTAATAAAAAAGTAGTTATTCTGTCATTGTTAAGCAATTTTGTAAATGAAAAAACACTAGTTTATGATTATGTCTTTGTTACGTTATTTTAGTAATGAAAAAGTAGTTATTCTGTCATTGTTAAGCAATTTTGTAAATGAAAACACTAGTTTATGATTATGTCTTTGTTACGTTATTTTAGTAATGAAAATGTAGTTATTCTGTCATTGTTAAGCAATTTTGGTAAATGAAAAACACTAGTTATGATTATATGTCTATATTACGTTATTTTGGTAATGAAATTTGTAATTATTCTGTCATTGTTACGTAATTATAACATTTGATAATAACGCAGAGATCAATGAAAATGAATTACTCCTACAACAACAGCCTGCAAATTCACCAGAAGAGCCTCAAAATTCACCACAGAGAAAGCAATTTGTTCTGTACTCGAATATAAAATTACAAGTAAGGGCGTCTGTTGATAACATGAATGAGGCGATGGCAAGCTTATCAAGTGCACAGAAAAAAGCAATCAAACAGATGGGATTTGAAGCTTTTATATCAATGAACATCAAAACAGTGCCAACAAAGTTAGCAAGATGGTTATTAGTGAATTATGATGATAGACGAGATGAATTGAATGTAGGAAACCACATAATTCAAGTTACAAGCAACAAAGTTCAACAAGTACTTGGTGTCCCAATGGGTAACCAGACAGTAAATGAAAAGAACAAACCAAGGAAGGGTTCATCTAACACGCTTACTGTATGGAAGTCCCAGTTTGAGCATAACAAGATTTTAATCTCGGATGTGAAGAAGAAAATAATTGAAAGAAAAAGCGGAGACTGGATTTTCAAGTTGAACTTCCTTGTACTTTACAACTCTATATTTGGGCAAGTAACAAAGAGTTCAACAGTAAATCAAATGTTCTTGAAAGGAGTGAAAGATGACAAATCAATCAAAAAATTGAATTGGTGTGAGTACTTAATTTCCTGTCTCAAAAGAACGAAGGCAAGCTGGAACGGAACTGAAATGTATAATGGACCTTTGCCTTTTCTTGCGGTATGTTTTTTATTCATAATTATGTAAATGTATAAGAAATACAAAATTACGTAATGTGTTATTACTAATTACGTAATGATCAAATGTTAACTTTATTCACATGACAGATGCTTTATGTACATGAAAAGAGGTTATCACATGCTCCTGAAACAGCACAAACACCAGCAATTAAGTACATTAGCACCCAGAATTTGTCTGATGTTGATAAACATTTGTATGACAATGGGCCATTTTCAACTGATGAAGAAGATAATGATGAGGATGAAGAAGGAAATGATGAAGTAGAAAGTCCTAGAGATGAAGAAGGACATAATGATGAGGATGAAGAAGATGATGGTGGAAATGAAGATGCTGGTGGTGTTGGTGGAGAAGATTATGATGGTGAAGAAGCTGATGCAGAAAAAATGAATGAAGATGCATACATTCAGCATGATGAACAGCATATCTTTCTTGAACAACAAATCCTTGTGGATAATCTTCAAAATCAAGATTCAGAAGAATTCAACAACGTCTTTGAAACAACAAAATCACTCTCTGACATTGATGAAATCTTGGAAAATTACAACACTCCACAAGTCCCTATTGTAAGTGCAATAACTGTATAAAAATTACATAACATGCATATGTATATATGATTTTAAAAAATCACGTAATGTTTGCAGGCTGGTGATGCAAAAAAAGCAACAACACCAAAAATACAAAAAGTTGCAAATCAAAAATCAACAGATGAGAGCATAAAAGGGTCAACAAGGAAAAAGACAATGGGAAAGAAGAAAAACAAAAGTCCTTACCCAGTTAATGAGAATGTAAGTAACTGTAATTTATTATGTCAAACATCAACAGAAATAATGTAATTTATTCACGTATTGTTTGCAGGAATGGATTTCAAAAATAGAAAACAAAATGGAAAAGTTTCAAACATATGTTGCTGAAATAGATGAAATTTTCGAAGAAGCCACTTCAAATTTTTTAGACAGCAACATTATACGTGAGAAGCAAACAACATGGAAGTCATGGGTAGCAAGTTATAAATCAAGTAATGAGAAAAACATAGAAGGTAAAATTTACGTAATGTATATTTAAATAATAATAAAATTAGTTAAAAATTACGTAATGGATATCAAAAAAGTATATTAGTAGTTGCAGGTGAAAAGGAAAACCAGAACAGTGTTAGCACAGGGATGCTAGATGCAATAGTGATTGTAGCTGAAACACTAGAAGGTAAAAAAAAATCACGTGACACATTATTTGTCAAAAACTTATTAATGATCAGAATATGTAATTACAGGTGAAAGGGAAGATTTGAATGAAAAGACAACAACTTCACAGAGTGTTAGCACCGGAATGCTAAATGTAATGATCGCCGCAACTGAAAAATTTGAGAAAACAAATGAAGAAGAAGCTGTGAACAACATAATGGATGCTTTGAACGATGCAACAATAAATGAACCACCTGTCAATGAAGGTAAAAAATCACGTAACAGATTATTTGTCAAAAACTTATTAATGTTCATAATACGTAATTACAGGTGAAAAAAAAGATTTGAATGAAACGGCAACAACTTCGCAAAGTGTTAGCACAGGAATGCTATATGCAATGATTGCCGCAACTGAACAGCTTGAAGAAACAAATAAAGAAGAAGCTTTGACAGATATAATGGATGCTTTGAAAGACGCAACAACAAATGAACCACCGGCCGATAAAGGTAAAAAAATTACGTAATGTATATTAAAAATGTTTATACTAAATGGAACTTATATGAATATATATAAATTGTTAACTAAAATCAGGAAATGAGGCCCTAGAGAGTGAAAGCACAGATATGATTGCTGAGATGATAAAAGCAGCCGACAAAGAAGAAAAAAATGCAGCTTTGCAAACTTCAACCACACAAACATCATCCGAAAATGTCAGTTCGCAATTCTTGAAAGAATTGAATGAGTTTGAAGAGAGATCTAGGAAAGGAAAACAGATCGAGACATCGGAAGGAAACAAAATAGAAGAAATACAGAAAGAAACCTATGAAGGACCAAGTTTCGATCTGAATATCTCACAAGATGATACACCTACAGATGTAATTCCAGATCTACCATTCCTACAAAACTCTGAAGCTGATATCGAAACACCAAAAACAGTAGGGAGACTAATAGTTAGTCAATCACTGGAGTCAACCATAGCCAATAAACACGTTGAACGTGCAAAAAGAGGAAGGATGTTGGCTGGACCTCTGAAGTCTCCTTACATTCAACGGCAGGTGGTGATGAAGAACAAGATAACTGAAGATGAAAACATAGTTGCGCAGTTTATATTTGCAGCAACCGAGGCAACACAGTAAGAAAAACCTTATATTACTTTAATTTGTCATTAGAAAAATTACATAATGAATATTTTCAGAAACATAGTTTATTACAAAAAATTACGTAATGTGTATTAAAACTTATCTTCCACAGTGACATTGTATTCGAGCCAGAAGATGGGACTCCATTCTTCAAAGTGGTATTTGAATGCTTATATCCTGGGATAACATTATCATCTAATGTTTTGGATGCATGGTCGCATGTGCTGAACCACGACGAGAAGAAAAGAGCTCCGGGTTCACCATTTAGATTGTTTGTTCAAACAAATATTCTGGTATGCTCCTTAGCTTTTTCATGTAATACATAAAATTATAATAACGTAATGGTTATGCTAAAATACGTAATGTATGCTAAATTTACAGCCAAGTGACTGCTTCACGCCTGAGTATGATGATTTAAAGCGAATGGACACCATGACATCGAACTTAAATCTTGCACTTAGCAAAAATGAAATAAAATCAATCAATGAGGTGGATTTGTTGTTCATGCCCATCGTATCTTCGGACCACATATATGTAATATGTTTCAACATGAAGACCCCGAAGATAGAAATACTAGACAACAGCAAGCTTGGAGCGAATAGCAAATATGACAACATCGTAGTGCCATTGGTAAAAAAAAAATATTTTTACTTAATATTATTTTGATGTTAGTTAATTACGTAATGCTTATGATAAAATTACGTAATGTATGCAGAAAGAAGCTTTATGCAACTATATGATGGTCAATGAACACCCCATGACTCCTAAAATGGTAAGTAAAAATCTAGTGAGAGTCCAAATGGAATGGAGAACTTCACATAACAAAATCGATTGTGGGGTGTTCACAATGAGACATATGGAGACTTTCATGAGCACATATAGAAGAAAATGGGTAACTGATTTTCAAAAAGAAGGAGCAGCTCAACAAGTGCAGATTGATGACCTTCGCTACAAATATCTATCAAAAATCCTACTCTCCGATGCCAACAAAAATAAAAATTTAATTGATCGTCTGGCTAGGGAGTTTCATCAAAAGGAATACAGTGAGAAAGCGAAGTACAAGAAGAACTTATTCCAAACTCTAGTGAAAAGACAAAATGATCATGTTTGAAATAGTTTTAATTCCACGTGTCGGAAAATGTCATGATACAATTTAACATTTGGTTTATGTATGACAAAATGTCCTGATACAATTTAACATTTTGCTTGTCACATACTACATTATATGAATGATTATGTATGTTTCTGATTATGTTGAATGATTATGTATGAAACTGATAATGGTTACCTAACATACAATTACGTAACATACAAAAAACATGTATGATAATGGTTATATGTTAATCATGTATGAAACTGATAATGGTTACCTAACATAAAATTACGTAACATGTGAAAAAAAATGTAAAGTAATGGTTATATGTGAATGATTATGCTATGATACAATTACGTAACATGTCAACTAATTACGTAATGAAATGCAAAAAAAACATATGTGTACAAAAAAATCACGTAACAATGTAAAAAAAGAAAATGTTTCAATCATCGCAAACTTCATATTCCGAATCTAGACTATTATCCGCATCTGCTTCATTGACGGATTCTTTCCCTTTGTTGTTAGCTGTTGAAGTCCCTTTAAGAACTTCACAGGTGCGCCTATCATGACCACTACCCCCACATACTTTGCAATTTCTTGATCTCTTCCCTGCACGACTAATCGCTTGTTCACGTTTTGATTTAAACCTTTTGCGTGACCCACAACCCTTATTCCTAATACCATGAGGAACACGAACAGCAGCCTCAGTTTGATGTGGAGCCCCAATAATAGCTTGAATAATTTCTTTCTTCTTGGCTGATATCCTCTGAATACCAGCTTCATCTGTCCTCTCTTTCGTCGCTTTTAGCTCGTCTCTAAACAGCTTCAACTTTTCAAAATCAGTAATCAACTTATTAACTACATACTCACTCAAATGCATTATATCACGAACAACATCATTAACACTTTGATGGTCCCCATTTTCATCAGTATGCATCACCAACGACAAGCTCGACCGAGAGGGACTATTGCAAATAACATCACTCCTCCAGCGATCAAGAATGTATCTGCTGGGAATTTCATTTATATCACACAACCTTAAAACTAAAAAGGCATGTCGACACAATAAACCATATCGCTCAAAACGCTTGCAAGAACATAAAATTGTCAAATCTTCCAGGTTAAATTTAACCTGCAATACAAAAAAGATCTCCATAAAAAAATAAAATACGTAATGAGGTATATGAAACTGAGAGACTAATTAAATTGGTAATTACGTAATGTCTGTTACAATGATATGTAAAAAATTACGTAACATAGAAAAATAAACTATACATACCTCTATCAAACCGGCACCATACGCAGAACGATCTTTTATTAGAAACGTCCCTATATCTCCTTCATGTGAAAGAAAGACATTTATGCATTTATGCACAGATCCGTAAATTTCTTCTTGGACATCAAAGAAAATACTTCTTGTATATAATTTCGCAGCTTGCACCTCAATAGCATAATCAGTCCAAAAATCTAGTGTTTTATACCTCGTCTCATGATCATTTTTCCTATGAGTATACCTTTGAGATTCCATGGCAGTATCAAAATGACTAATAAACTCAAGAAGCGTTAATTGAGCATTTGAAACTTGACCAAAAAAATGATTTTCACATTCAGATCTTGAAGTAGTACGCATAAGACCTGACATTGGCTCATCGCGATAAAAAGCAGGAATCCACATTGCTCTATTTGAATAAATGTCACACAACCAGTCGTGGTAAAAGAGATTAAAATCAAAAACAAGTTGCTCCCACCCCTTTTCAAACTCTTCTGGTGAAATAGAATCTGTCCAAACAATGTCGCAAATACGCTGTTTAAAATCTTCATTGTTGCATAATGCAGGACCAACTTATAAAAATAACAAAAACACATATTGTTATGAATTTGAATAATCACGTAATAAAAATATGTTATGCAAATAAAAGCCTTGAAAATCACGTAACATACACAAAATCAAAAAAATCATATCATAAAAAAAAATCACGTAATATACCTTATCAAAAATACGTAACATATAAAAAAATCAAAAATCATAGCAAAAAATGACATATACCTTATCAGCAACCTTTTTCATGATGTGCCACATGCACAATCTATGCCTACTATTTGGTAAAACTGATGCAACTGCTTGTTTTATAGCAGGATCTTGATCGGTAACTACAACAAGCGGTTCTTTACCAAAACACTTCTTGAAACAAGTTAACAGCCATGAGTAGGATTCAATTGTCTCTGAACTCAGCAATCCAGCACCTAAAGTTATATTGTTGCAGTGATTATCGATACCGGTAAATGGAACAAATACCATCTTGTATCTAAAAAAGAAAAAAAATTAAGTAAACTGAAATAATTACGTAAAATGAATAACATAATTACGTAATGAACTTACTTGTTAGAATTGAAAGTAGCATCGAATGAAACAACATCACCAAAAACTTTATAACTTCTTTTTGCATGCTCATCAGCCCAAAATAATCCAGTTAACTGTCGTTTAGTGTCATGACTATACTCAAAATAAAAATCAGGAAGAAAGTCCTGCTTCTTCTGCAGCATATTAACTACCATATCCGCATCATACTCACCAATATATAAGTTCAAATCCCTTTTAAAATTTTTGAAATCTGCAGCAGTAGCACCAACTTGTTCAAAACCACCATAAATCGTCCTCATTAGATTAAAAGCCTTAACAGGACCCATGTTTACTTTGGACATATTGCACAACACTTGCATTTGTTGATATGTCAAATTACGTGATGATGGAAGAAATTGCATATCTTCTGGAGAAACCAAATAATGGTTATGCTCTTCAACAAACTTTGAAACTTTAAAATTTTGTCCATTCTCTGACGAAAAAACTATATGAGCATTACAACCTGTTCTCTGCGATGGTTTATTCCTACTTTTAGCATTTTGAAGACTATCAAACGCTTTACAAGGTTTGAATCCTTCCTTTGAACAAACCAAATGCTTCAACTTAAGAATCTCACCATGAACATATTGACCTCCTTTGCGAACACTAAATCCAGCATTTTTTGCATATGTCACATAAAACTCATACGCATGATCAATCGATGGAAATACCATATCAACACATGGCGTCATAGAGGAGGCAACTTGTGGTTTATAAACTGTTGAAACAGCCTGAGTAGAACTACTTTCACCTCTATCATTGAAAATAAAACCTGAAATCACGTAATAACTATTAACACAGTAACATAAAAATGCCTAATAAAAGCATAAAATATAATAACGTAATGAAATAACGTAATGAAAGTTACGTAACATGAATATAATAAAAACAAACAAAAAAAACACGTAAAAATGTGGCATTGTGATATGAAACAAACAAAAACACAAAAAAAAAAACGTAAAAACTATCATTAATACAAAGAAATCAATAAAACTAAGAACACATAACAAAACTAAGAACAAATAACGTAATGCTTCCATAAAAATAGAAAAACAACGTACAATCAATAAAAAAAAGCTGAATTTAATTCAAATTCTACTAAAATAGAAAAACAACGTACAATCAATAAAAAAAAGCTGAAATCACGTAATAACTATTAACACAGTAACATAAAAGATGAATTTAATAACAAAACTAAGAACAAATAACGTAATGCTTCCATAAAAATAGAAAAACAACGTACAATCAATAAAAAAAAGCTGAATTTAATTCAAATTCTACTAAACAGAAAACGAAATCATTAAAAAGAAAGCAATCGAACAACACATTACGTAATAGATAGCTCAAATTATACCTGCACAATCATTATTCACAGACATCTTTAATGAATGAATAAAGGAAAAATCGTTTGGAGATATAATCGAAAGAGAATGAGCTGATTTATGATTGAATGAACTGATTTATGATTGATTTATACTGAATTCAAAATCTAAAAACAGAGTAAAATACGAATTTGAAATCTGATCCTTTTATAAAAGATATGGGTTTTAAATATCGAGTAAAATGACGATACTACCCTTCAAGAAAACGCGCGTAGAAGCCTTCTCACGCTTCGCACGTTTTTTAAACTTTTTATTTGAACCGATCCCTATATATATATATAGGGGAAGGTTCAATTGAGAACTCATAGTTAGGGAGAGAACTCGAGAACTCCTACTCAAATTAAAAAAAAATCATAACTCAAAATTTAAGTCAAAAACCAAAAATCTGGTTCGGAGCTTCTCTTTCCCACGTCATCCCTGTTCAGAAAAAAAAAAATAAAAAAAAAAAAAAATAGGCGACTTCTAATGCACTTGTGTAGTAAATGTCCGGTTAGCTTTAGGGTTTAGTTTTTGGGTTTAGTTTAGCTTTTAGGGTTAGGTTTTTTTTAGTTTAGTTTGTAAGGTTTAGGTTTTTGGGGGTGGGGTGGGGGTGGGTAGGGTGGGTTTAGGTTTCTGGGTAGGGGGTTAGGTTTTTTGGTGGGGGTTAGGTTTTTGGTTGTGACGGGTGGGGCTTAGGTTTTTGGTAGGCGGTGGGTGGGGTGAGTTTAGGTTTTTGGGTGGGGGGTGGATGGGTGGTTTAGGTTTTTGGGTGGGGGGTGGATGGGTGGTTTAGGTTTTTGGGTAAGCGATTTAGGTTTTTTAGTGAGGGTGGGGGTGGGTGGGGTGGAATTAGGTTTTTGGGTGGGGGTAAGTTGGGGGTAGGTGGTTTAGGCTTTTGGGTTATACTACATATGTGCAGTAGCGTTTTTTAGGTGTGTTTTTTTTTTTATTTTTTTATTTTTTTTCCGAACGGGTATGACGTGGGAAAGAGAAGCTCCGAACTAGTTTTCTATTTTTTTACTTAAATTTTGAGTTATGATTTTTTTATTATATTTTTTTTGTATTTAATTAGGAGTTCTCGAGTTCTCTCAATAAATTGAGTTCTCTATTGAACCATCCCCTATATATATATATATATATATATATATATATATATATATATATATATATATATATATATATATATATATATATATATATTCCTGTTTTTTTTGGGTTTGAAACTAGTTCGGGTCGGGTCGTGTTGGCAGGCTAGAAGGTGAATTCGGTTTCAAATCGGCATGTTCAATGGATTCAAGACCAGTTTGGGGTGACATTAGTTTTAATACCGGGCCGGGTTGTCGGCTTCAGTTCCCAAACTGGTTTTTCCCCCTCTAGCTTAAACGACATGGCACTTTGGATAAGTATTTTTTTGGACTTCAGCCGAAGGTTTATTGGGCCCAATGAAAGCATAAACATTATGCATGTTCTTAATTTTAGTCTTTCTTAGTTGAGGCCAAGGCCTAAGGGTAAAATACCGATAACTTTTTTTATAAATGCTTTTGGAAGTTTTATTTCCCCTTTTCAACGATCAATTTCCAAAAAAAAAAAAAAAATTACTAACCTAATTAATTGGTTTTATCTCTACTACATTAAGAGTGAGCAATTGACAAAATGTCTGGCTTGGTAAAGTTAAGATGAGATGTAAAAAGTCACGTGCTTCAACCCTCAAATGTCATATAAATCTTTCCCAAATTACCCTTTAATGCATTAAGATACTTATACTATGTAGTAAAGATAAATAAAGGATTTTCTAGATAATTAAGTTTCTATATTTGCTTCAAATTGTTATATATAGGGGGTGTTTGGGATTGATTATTGAAAACATATTATGCGTTTTGGAAAAGCAGGGGTGGAGCTGGTTATAGATTATTGCGTTTTGATGGCCTAAAAAACAGATTATCTGCGTTTTCAGAACACAATCCAAACACTAAAAACTGATTATCTGCGTTTTCAAAACGTAATAATCTAAAAATCAGATTCAAAACACAATTCCAAACACCCTCATAATATCATGTGATGTGTGGTATGACCACAAGCTTCAAATAATTATATTCAACAAATATTAATTTTACATTTTCTTTCTTTCTTTAAAAATGCATATGTTTATATAAATATACAGTGTCGTTCATCATGAGAATTGCTGAAACAAATTACTTTATCTTTATCTTTGCAGAGAGTTAATGGTGGTACGAAGTGACGCACACACAACACCGAGTAGTACGGTACATTTTGATTTTCTGTTGATAAGGTTTTTTTTTTATTTTAATTATTTAATAAGAACGATACTTGGGTGTCATGTGGACACATCATCTCTTAGATGTTGGAAGTTAAGGACATATGGTTGGACAATTTACATAGTGGGCATGAAAAGTTATAAGAACGTATATGTTGGATATAAAAAAATATAGTTTATTTTCAAAGTTTAAACAATGAAGAGAAATGGATTAATTTCATATACATCGTTTCTCATTCAAAGACAATTACGTTTTTTACACTTTTCCTACAGCTTGGAGGGCTAACACGGCTACGCTTGTACATTGTTGAAAAAAATATATTTATCTTAACCGTCCCACAGCAACGCGCGGGTTTCCCACTAGTTTAATTAATAAGGGGAAATATTATAAAAAACGCTAAACTTTCGGTTTTTTCTTACTAAAGTCACTCAACAATTTTTGCACATAAAAAGCACTACACTCTCAGTTTTTTCTTACAAAATTCACTCAACATTTCTTTGTACTTGAAAAACAATATACTTTTTGTCTTTTCTCACAAAAGTCACCCAATATTATTATTATTATTTTTTTGTCATGTGTTGTTTTTTTTTTTTTTTTTTTTTGTAATTTTTAAGATATTTTGTAATTTGTAATTATATATTTACTAGATTATCCCCCAAGTGTTTTCTGTGAAAGACAAATCTAATATGAAATGACAAAATGTATGTACCGTAAAAGGAATATGTCATTTTTTCTGGATTTTTTCAAGGATCAACACTCGATAACTCACAAAAACCTACTTCTAATTCTAATTCTACGTGTGCACATTTTGTTGGAGTGAAGTCTCTGCACAACTTTGTCACTTTCATCATGAGAATTGCTGAAACAAATTACTTTATCTTTATCTTTGCAGAGAGTTAATGGTGGTACGAAGTGACGCACACACAACACCGAGTAGTACGGTACATTTTGATTTTCTGTTGATAAGGTTTTTTTTTTATTTTAATTATTTAATAAGAACGATACTTGGGTGTCATGTGGACACATCATCTCTTAGATGTTGGAAGTTAAGGACATATGGTTGGACAATTTACATAGTGGGCATGAAAAGTTATAAGAACGTATATGTTGGATATAAAAAAATATAGTTTATTTTCAAAGTTTAAACAATGAAGAGAAATGGATTAATTTCATATACATCGTTTCTCATTCAAAGACAATTACGTTTTTTACACTTTTCCTACAGCTTGGAGGGCTAACACGGCTACGCTTGTACATTGTTGAAAAAAATATATTTATCTTAACCGTCCCACAGCAACGCGCGGGTTTCCCACTAGTTTAATTAATAAGGGGAAATATTATAAAAAACGCTAAACTTTCGGTTTTTCTTACTAAAGTCACTCAACAATTTTTGCACATAAAAAGCACTACACTCTCAGTTTTTTCTTACAAAATTCACTCAACATTTCTTTGTACTTGAAAAACAATATACTTTTTGTCTTTTCTCACAAAAGTCACCCAATATTATTATTATTATTTTTTTGTCATGTGTTGTTTTTTTTTTTTTTTTGTAATTTTTAAGATATTTGTAATTTGTAATTATATATTTACTAGATTATCCCCCAAGTGTTTTCTGTGAAAGACAAATCTAATATGAAATGACAAAATGTATGTACCGTAAAAGGAATATGTCATTTTTTCTGGATTTTTTCAAGGATCAACACTCGATAACTCACAAAACCTACTTCTAATTCTAATTCTACGTGTGCACATTTTGTTGGAGTGAAGTCTCTGCACAACTTTGTCACTTTCATCATGAGAATTGCTGAAACAAATTACTTTATCTTTATCTTTGCAGAGAGTTAATGGTGGTACGAAGTGACGCACACACAACACCGAGTAGTACGGTACATTTTGATTTTCTGTTGATAAGGTTTTTTTTTATTTTAATTATTTAATAAGAACGATACTTGGGTGTCATGTGGACACATCATCTCTTAGATGTTGGAAGTTAAGGACATATGGTTGGACAATTTACATAGTGGGCATGAAAAGTTATAAGAACGTATATGTTGGATATAAAAAAATATAGTTTATTTTCAAAGTTTAAACAATGAAGAGAAATGGATTAATTTCATATACATCGTTTCTCATTCAAAGACAATTACGTTTTTTACACTTTTCCTACAGCTTGGAGGGCTAACACGGCTACGCTTGTACATTGTTGAAGAAAATATATTTATCTTAACCGTCCCACAGCAACGCGCGGGTTTCCCACTAGTTTAATTAATAAGGGGAAATATTATAAAAAACGCTAAACTTTCGGTTTTTTCTTACTAAAGTCACTCAACAATTTTTGCACATAAAAAGCACTACACTCTCAGTTTTTTCTTACAAAATTCACTCAACATTTCTTTGTACTTGAAAAACAATATACTTTTTGTCTTTTCTCACAAAAGTCACCCAATATTATTATTATTATTTTTTTGTCATGTGTTGTTTTTTTTTTTTTTTTTTTTTTTGTAATTTTTAAGATATTTTGTAATTTGTAATTATATATTTACTAGATTATCCCCCAAGTGTTTTCTGTGAAAGACAAATCTAATATGAAATGACAAAATGTATGTACCGTAAAAGGAATATGTCATTTTTTCTGGATTTTTTCAAGGATCAACACTCGATAACTCACAAAACCTACTTCTAATTCTAATTCTACGTGTGCACATTTTGTTGGAGTGAAGTCTCTGCACAACTTTGTCACTTTCTCAAGACATTCTAAAGTTGTGATGTGAACCTGGAAAAAATAACCAAATAGGTATAAAATGATATGTCATGGCGATAGTTGATTTTAGAGGCGTGTATGGTGGGGTGATTAATTATCACTTATCAGCTAGAGATTTACTTGGTGTCTAAGAATCATAGGTTACATCTAACCGGTTTAGCAACCTTTGTAATCAATGTTCTTAGGAATACAAAAAAAAAAAAGATTCTTAACAAACTGACGACATGTGTGAATATATATGTAGTTATTGGGTTTTTATATGTAATAATAGCTTCAAAAGCATATATACCATCTTCAGCAACTCTTTCTTTTTCTTCCAACTCACTTAGTTTCTGTTCATACATCATTAACTTGTCATTATAGCTTAAGTCATCCCTTGCTTCTAGGCTGTTCCAGATCTCATCTTCCATGGCCTTCTTCTTTGCTGCCTTTAAACTCTTCTCCATGAATTCTTTTGAAATTGATATGGGAGCTGGTAGGGTTTAAAACAGTTGTTTGAGTGGGTACAGGCTTAGGAATATCAGCTGGAGTAGGTTCAGTTCAGTTGCCTTAGAAGGTTGCTCTGGTTGTGTGCAGGAAGTATCAACTACTGAAGGGTTGATTTGAGTATCAACTACTGAAGGATTGTCTTCAGTACTTTTATCTTGGCCTTCAGCAGTTTCTTCTCTAATGCCTTGGGATATCTTTTCAGCTTTCTCTCTAAGGAGCCTTTCTTGGTTTTTAATCCAGTCTTGTATTTCTTTTAATGCAATTTCTTGCCTTGTCTTGGCTGATTCTTTGTGAGCATCCTTGAGATGTTGTGCTTATCTGGCCTTTTTGGAAGCTTCAAGAGACACAACCTTTGGTTCCTTTGACATCTTCCCTTTTTGGCTTCATCCACTTCTGGAAACCAAGGAGGTGGAGGTGTTACACGGGATAAGTGAGCAAGTTGTCTTCTGTTGTCTTCCATTTTTCTTGACAGCTAACCAAGTTTGTGGTCTATGGCATTGTTGGGGATTGACATTCTCAGATGGGATGTTTTCTTTCAGCCCAGAGAGAATTTGAGCTATTTTTAATATTTGATGTGAGAGTCCAGGTTCAGTAGTTTTTGGTAAAGGTTCAGTAGTTTCAAAGGAAGGATCCGTAGTTATGGTCTTTTTGAGTTTCTTCCTTTTAAGAAAAATGGTTATAGGAGCTCTTTGGGGGGTGTGAGATGGATAAGACTAAGAGGAAGTTTCAGTCACATCTGTTTGAAGTGCAGATTGCACATGAGCTGGTTCAGGCATCTCAACCTCCTGAACAACTTTTATTTTTGGGTTGGTGGGTTTGGATTTTTGTTGCTTTGGCTGTTTAGGCTTTTTAGGAGTAGGTTTTGAAGATGTTTGTTCCTTGGGGACTATGGCTTGTTCCCCTTGGTCATCTTCTGGCAAAAGTGCCGGTTTATTGTGCCTAGAAAATACTTGTGAGGTCAAAGGGTTTAGCTTTGTAGTCTCACCCACAAGTATTTCCTCACCAAGTTCTTTTATTATGCATTGCATCACAAATCTTGGGTATAACAAAAACTTCTTTTTATCATTTTGGTGATGCAACACAAACTCATTAAAGAAAACTGATGATGCCCTAAATTTAGTCTCATTCACAATTGAATGGAAAATAGGTTGAAAAGTAGAGGGCATCTGATTATAAGATCCTGTTTTAGGACTTAAACAGATGACTATGTAATGAAACAAAAGTTTGTATTTTGCATAAAAAACTTTCTTATGAATTGTAGCATGTGAAAGAGTACCTTGGTAACCACACTCAGTCATGGTGTAACACCCCAACCGATGGCGGAAACATCGAGGTGTCACGTAGTGACGATTGCTCAATAGCTCATGGTACTAAAGTGTAAATTTTGATACATCGAAATTTAATAATTTATAACATTGAAATGAAAATAAAAAAAATTATAAAGTGACAACTAATACTGAAATACAATAAATTCAACATCTAAGTAAGATTCCAAAAGCTTAAAGGTCATCTCATAACAACCTGAAACATGTACGAAAATAGTATATGTCAATACAAAAATGTATTGTTGAGCATACCCTGTTTGAATAGATATAGTAGAAAAAGAGTTTCGCAATTCACGTGTTATACTGTCTACAATTTAGTGTTCAAGCTATGTACAAATGCTACCCAAAATCAAATCTTTCGTTCATAGAATCAAGAGTCACATATATATAGTATTCGCCCATAGTAGGCGATGAGAATAATCGTTCACACATAACAATAATCAAGTACTATTTATTGCTATGCTAGGCCGCCCAGCGGTTAATGATTAAGGTCATAAGTACACACTATCAGCGATCAACAAGTAAAACACATACAAGAATTGCGATTGTGTATATATGATAAAACATGATTAAGTGAGTGAAGTAATAAGCGTACATGAGTCACCCCAAAAGTGTAAAATATGAAAAAGGGGAAAGATATACTCACTTGATTGTGATGATGAACTTTGTAAGAAACTTAATGAGTATCAATGAATTTTGCTTAAACCTTAACCGCGCATATTTAAATAATCCGGATACTATAAGGGCTTCTTCGAATTGTTGGCAACCTAAAGATATGTTTATGGTTATTAGTGATTAGTGTCATGAATCATTTTAGTGGTGAATTGCATGCTACGAAACTTTGTGATCCTTGTAAGTTTTGAGTAGCAATTCAACTAAATTCATTAGTATCACCTTAAATCACAATACTGGAAAAAAGTATCCGTGTGAGTGATATTCTTTTTCATGTAAAAAAAACTGTCAAACCCATCTTCATATTATAAGTAATAATACAATTATATTTTACATAATATCCGTTTTTTCTATAATTTAATAAATCATCTAACAATAATTGACATAATGTTTTTCAATATCACATTTAAAAAAAACACGTGGTTCATGAATTATCTATTTTAATATTAAAATTAATTTATATAAGAAAAATAGAAACAAAACATTAGAACACCATTTCCTTTCCCTACGATCATTCAATCGATAGAACTTGGTTTTTACTAGTTTTCATGGACAAAATTTAGTGTGGGTGTGTGTATAAAAAAGATCTAGACTTGGTTGGATGGTTACCTTTAAGGGTAGACCTCTGACCAAGCCCATCTTTGTGACTTTATTTATGGTTTTAAAGTTCACATGGCCAAGTCTCCTATGCCAAAGGTTTGTCTTTGAAGTTGACACCTTTGAGAAGAAACAGGCCGTGTTGTTCAGTACTTTGTCTTTTTCAATGTCCACTGCATAGTCATTCCACCATCTTTTGGAAATCAACAAATTATGATCTTCTCTATCAACTTCTGGCCTTCTGGTGATATGATCTTGCATGCTGTTTTGGTGAAAAAGGAAGAATATCCTTTATCACACATTTGTGATATACTTAGCAAGTTGTACTCAAGATTTTCAACCAGATTGACCTTGTCAAACTGCATTTTACCAGAGGATACATTGCCATATCCTAGCACATATCCCTTGGCATTGTTCCCAAAGGACACAGGTCCTTCTCTTTGACTTATGAAATTGTTTATCAGGTACCTACATCCTGTCATGTGCATTGAGCCTCCACTAGCAACATACCAAATGCTATTTAGACCTCTGGAGACCCTGCACAAAGAGTAGATTAGTTAGTTTTAGGAACCCAAGCCATTTTGGCTTTGGGTTTACTCTTGTGAACAGGAATAGTAGCAGTTTGTTGTGGACCAATTTTAGAAATCCATGTATGTTTGGCAATGGATTTATTGTTAAGAACAATGGTGGGACCTTTTTGAGGTTCACCATCAACTTTGGTCATCAAAAGTTTAACATTATTTATCAAATCCTTTACCTTAGCAGTTTGTGAAACTGCTGAAGGTTTTGGTCTAACTTCTAAATTTTTTTTTGAGAGGAAGACTGTGGTTGAGATTTGTCTTTCTCTGAGAAAAGGTGTTACTTGTTTGCTATTTGATGGGACATAAAGTGTTTTCATAATCTTGTTTGATTTGTTTTCCCACAACCAGTTGTAAAATCTTCTTGTTGTACTGATTTCCTTTTCTATATCTACAAAATTCTGTTTTTTGGTTAAACCGTCCACAAATTTCACAAGGTTTTGCCTTTTCTTTCAAATTTTCAGGAGTTTTGGAAGGCAAAGTACTGACAATTGTTAAGTTTTGAATTTGGTCATCAGTAGTTTTCAGGGTCTCGACTCCCGATGTAGATGAAACTACTGATGATTTAATGTCAGTTATTTCTACTTCTACAGGACTTTCTTTTTCATTTTTAAGAAAGTTCTGATGAAAAGATGTGCAGTCTTTCATGTCAGGAGTTTGATCCGTCTTACTCCTACCATCAGCAGTTTTGGGAGTAAAATCAGTTGGTGATTCTGTGTAATTGTACCCTATGCCAAACTTAACATTTGATGCAGTTTGTTTGTTAAGCAACATTTGGTAACCTCTACATGACTCCACCCAATTTTCACAGTCAACCTTGGTGTCAGCAAGCTCTTTTCTGACATTCCCTAGGTTTTCTATCATGCTTTTTATCTGTGCTTGGGTTTCAATAGCATTATTAGTCAATTTAGAAATTTATTTTGTTTTTGAAGCAAGTTTTCTTTCTAAATCACATTTAATTTGAGTGTATTTTCTTTCAGAGTCATTTTCTTTGCCTTATAGATGCACATTGGTCTCTCTTATTAAAGCAAATGATTCTTTGCATGATTTTGAGCAAAGTTTTAAAAGAGACTCTTTTGATACCTGTGATAAGGCAACATTAGAGGATCATCCCTCAAAAGCCATTAAGGCAAAGTTCTTTCTGCCATTATTAGGTTCACCTCAGTTGATGTCAAACATATTGTTGTCTGCATCAGGACTGCATTCTGTTGTGTCAAAAGGAAGACCGCTCCAGTCAACATTCTCATTTGTGAAAAGACTTTGTTGAGTGGGTTGTTGAGCTTGTGGAAGTTGTTGAGCAGCAGGAATGGAAGGCATCTGTTGTTGGCTCTGCAGTGGATGAGCAGGCATCTGTACATATTGTATTTGTGGCACACATTGGATTTGTGGAGCTTGTGCCTATACAAAATATGCACTTCCCTGTGTTCCAAAATTCCTATTGTAACTTGGGTTTGATTGGTTTCCAAACCGTGATTGGTTAAAGCTAGATCTTCTACACTCTTTAGAAAAGTGTCTAAACTTCTAACACTTATGACATCTCAGTTTTGATTTGTCAAAACCAACTTTTGTTGAACTGTTTAGTACTGGAAATTTTCTTCCTGACCTTTTATAAAATTTGTTAGTTTTATTGCTTAACATGGCCAGTTGGTGTAGTATGTCCATTTTCTCTAAGTCATTACTACTGAAATTTTTTAAATCATCCATGATAAAACACATGTTATCAGTAGTTTGACTATTTTCTTCATTGTCATAAGCTAGATATGACCTCTCTTATGAGATCCCAGCAGTTATGTCAATGTTGTCAAAAGATCCAAAATCATTAGAACAAGAAGGTGAGTCTTGTCCTAAAAGTGTTGTGCTACCTGGAATATAGTCATCAACAGTTTTTCCAGAGTTATGTAACATTTTCTTTTGATTGATTTCTCTTTCAAAAGTAAGTAATCTCCCATGTAATTTTGTGAGTGAGAGAGAATCAAAATCTGGTCTTGACCTAAAAACTATAGAATAAGTTTCCCATTTTTCTGGTAAAGACCTTAAAAATCTATGAAGCATAGATGAATTTGTGTAGGTCTGACCATTTAACTTTAACTCAGATATTAATGAAGAGAATCTTTCAAATTGTTGTGTCAAAGTCTCTCCATTAACATGAGTAAAGGTTTCATATTGTTGAGCAAGAATTTCTCTAGTGTTGGCAATCACCTCATCAGTTCCTCCAAACTGTTCTTTTAGGCAATCCCACAGCTCTTTGGCACTTTCACAATGTAAAAGCCCATCATATATTTCATTTGGGAGAGCCATAGGCAACATAGAGAATGCCTTAACATCTAGCTCAAGTTTAAGGAAATCTTCTTCAGTGTAGTCTTTTGGTTCTTTTGTTCTTTCTACTTTAGTTTCTGGATCTGTGATTACTGGTTTATGGGGTCCATACATGACAGACTTCCAACATCCAGTATTTTTTTGAGATAAAGTATGTGCCATCCTCCTTTGGCAGATATTATATTCATTTCTGACTAGCATAGGAGGCTTATTGGCAGATCCAGTATTATGAGGGTCCATTTTTAAGAAATTTGATTGATCAATGGTTTCTTAAAGTGATGGATGTTTAAAAAGTGAACTGAAATCCTTTATTGAATATCAATAAGAGACTTTTTCTGATTCTTAATTTGTTAGATTGATATTTGATCAGATGAACCAGAAGCTCTGATACCAATTGTTGGATCAGTTTCTTGTTTATAAACAGATTCTTATTATGAAAACTTGTTTTAATAACTATCAAAGTAATTTGCACAGCAGAATAAATGTAAAGTGTTCAAGTTAAAGCTTCACTTTAAACAAGAGTTATTACTCCCCTTGGTGTATGAACTAAAGCAGTAAATGAGAATCTAAGACATTTAATGAATAAAACAATAAATGCTTCAAATGATTTTCATATATAATGGAAATTATAACTACACAAGGATTGTCTAAAATAGTGGGATGAACACATCTATTTATAGACTGGAAGTATACGTACAAGAGAAGTATTGAAGCAATATAATATGTACAAATACTATAACAGGCTGTAGCATTGGTACTTGAATAAAGACTTTAACAAAAGTAATATTAAACTAAAACTACTGAAGTATAAGTCGGTTAGAAGCTTCTATCAAAACATCTGATGAGTGACAAACTACTGATGAGTAGTTTGTCTTCAGAAGTTCTTTAGAGACTTTGTCTGGTTGGTATTCAGAACTTCTGATTATTACTCTTCAGCACTTGATATCTTCTTCTTCAGCAGTTTCTATACTTAGAATTATTTTGCAGAAACATGAATTAGATTAAGGTATCAAAAGTGGTTTCGTCAATCCTCTTTGTCCTTACAGTAAGTATAATGTCTTTTGTGTTTTGGATAGATGCACTCCATGTGTTTGATGAAATGCCTGACTGGGTTAACATGGGTTACTTCTTTTAGTATGTTAGAAGTTAATGGTGAATGTATAAATATTATAAATTTTTAATCTTTGGTGAATGTGGTTGTGGTAAGTGATGGTTTTGATTTTTTAAAAATGTGGTAAGTGATTTTTTTATAAAGATTATAAAATTTTAATATTTGGTGAATGGGGTGTTTAAATTAGCTTGATCAAATTGGTTTCTGTTAGTATGTTAGAAGTTATAGGTGAATGTATAGAAGGTAGTTATAAGGTCTTTTGTGTTTTGGATATATGGATGTCCATTTAAAGTTAATGGTGAATGTATGGAAGGAAATTATATTGTCTTTTGTGTTTTGGATATTTGCACTCCATGTGTTTGATGAAATGCCTGACTGGGTTAACATATGTTACTTCTGTTAGTATGTTAGAAGTTAATGGTGAACGTATAAAGATTATAAATTTTTAATCTTTGGTGAATGTGGCTGTGGTAAGTGATGGTTTTAAGTTTTTAAAAATGTGGTAAGTGATGTTTTTTTTTAAAAAGATTATAATTTTTTAATTTATGGTGAATGGGGTGTTTAAATTAGCTTGATCAAATTGGTTTCTTCTAGTATGTTAGAAGTTAATGGTGAATGTATGGCATGTAGTTATAAGGTCTTTTGTGTTTTGGATATATGGATATCCATTTAAAGTTAATGGTGAAACCATGTATGGAAGGTAATTATAATGTCTTTTGTGATTTGGATATATGCACTCCATGTGTTTGATGAAATGCCTGACTGGGTTAACATATGTTACTTCTGTTAGTATGTTAGAAGTTAATGGTGAATGTATGAAAGGTAGCTATAATGTCTTTTGTGTTTTGAATATATGCACTCCATGTGTTTGATGAAATGCCTGACTAGGTTAACATGTGTTATTTTTGTTAGTATGTTAGAAGTTAATGGTGAATGTATGGAAGGTAATTATAAGGTCTTTTGTGTTTTGGATATATTGATGTCCATTTAAAGTTAATGGTGAATGCATGGAAGGTAATTATAATATCTTTTGTATTTTGGATATAGGCACTCTATGTGTTTGATGAAATGCCTGACTGGGTTAACATATGTTACTTCTGTTAGTATGTTAGATGATGAGTTGGTCACACCGGTTAACATCTCATCTATTGTTTTGCAGTTGATAACGAAGACCCCCACCGGTTATGTTAACATACGAAGTCCAAGGAAGCCGAGAAAAATATGTAGAAAAACTTTTGAATAACGTTTTCTTTCTAGTACTCAATGTATACAATTGCTAGATTTATTTTGTTAAATTGGTCAATAGTTTTTAATGATACTTTGTAATAACGTGTGTTAATAATTTGTATGTTTTCTTTCTCAGTAAACTTATGATGTGAAAACTATAGTGGTAAGCAAGACAAAAAAAAAAGGCTGAGAATAAATACAAGTTTAACACATGTTAATCTCTCAAGAAACATTAACACATGTTACCCTTCCACGCAGTTCATTTGAATGACATGGGTAGGTTTTTCTCTTGTTTAATAGTTTGTAATGATACTTTGTAATAACATGTGTTAATAGTTTGTATGCTTTATTTCTCAGTAAACTTATGAAGTGAAAACTATAGTGGTAAGCAAGACAAAAAAAGCCTGACAATAAATACAAGTTTAACATGTGTTACCAAATAACACATGTTAACCTGTCACACCACGCCAATGGCGGAAACACATGGCGCAACGCTCGAAAGCATATCAAAGTCAAGATTAACATAAACCCTATTTAATTAGAAAAGATTATTCTATTAAGATGTTGAAATGAGTACCTTATTACAACATTTTACAAAAACAACAATCAACAAGTTCATACATGGTGTTTTTCCATCCAAGTCCCAACCCAATGGAAAATATTGATGAAACCCCGATAAGTATCCGACATCCCATATTTCACCGCACTAGCCTCATATCTATTCAGCACTTAGTTACTTGAAAGATATGTTTAAAAAGACGCCAATATATATAATATTGGTGAGTTCACAGGTTTTAGTTCCATAACAACAACATTTTAACAATAACAACATGTGTGGAGCAAACACATTTAGTGGCCTTTGTAAGGAGTAGCTAACTCCTACAAAACTATGATGACGAGCAATCCCTTGAGCCCATAACCAAACCAAGACTAAAATTGCCCCGTGAGCAGAAGTTGTTTCTCGGAAAATAACAACTTAGTTCAGAATACGTGCACCCTAGCATAAACAGTTGCATAATCGATGCTATCGATTAGGGGTGGGCCTTGTCAGGCACCAATAGCACTATCCAAATATTCCTTCGGTTCTCAATTTCAACACACACACAACATACGAGTAAATTGTTACAGTAGCGATGACTCACCCTGAGTTGTCTAC
Source organism: Ambrosia x helenae (assembly GCA_030844895.1). Lineage (NCBI taxonomy): Eukaryota > Viridiplantae > Streptophyta > Magnoliopsida > Asterales > Asteraceae > Ambrosia > Ambrosia x helenae. The sequence continues at coordinate 13,298,794 of CM061228.1, forward strand.
AAACAACAAAACCCAAGTACTCATCATGTCATTTATCACATTTTAACATTTAAAAACATTCTGACATGTAACAATGACATGTGCGAATATACACATACTTTTACAATGAAATAACACACGTTTTGCTTTAATATTTATAAAAATGGTTTAGACCTTAATATTAAAACACACACAATAGGGCAAGTGTTGTCACACCCTCAAATTTCCACTGCGGGGTTTATACCGCGAGGCGCATGACAAACCAGGATCCCATAGCCATAAGTCACAGGAACGAACTCTAAATGCCCAAACCATTTATTTCGTTTTCAAAAACCAAGTTTAGTTAAGCTGCGGAAGCGTAAACCAAATTTAAACATTTTTAAAAACTATGCGCAAAACAATGCGCCCAAATTAAAACCATACGAAAGCATAATATATAATTTATGTGTATGCCCGAGAGCCCAAATGCAGTGAAGTGTACAGTGCTTTCTAATCCTGGCACCGGAAGCTAACTACCTGCAAAAGCATGTAAATCGTGTGTCAACATAAAGCTGGTGAGTTCACAAAGTAAAGTAATTTAATATGCAAATGCGCTAGTTTCCAAAACCACGTAAGTAAGTAAGTTGTGTTGGTGCCCCGCACCGTGTAACCACTAGTTCATCGCATGTCAAGGGTAGCTAACCCATTCATGATAACTAACCGAATATACCGAACTGCTATGTACTTGTAGCCACATAAGTGTGCCGCATGCCTGACATCATTGTCTATCCACAATGATAAAGTTTCGTTAAGTTATAGTTGACCCCCGCGCTCCCCGAGCCGGTGTGAGGTTTGTAAGACCTAATAGCGCTATCAACTAATAACCCGCTTGCCAACCCTGGCAACTCATTCGGTACGTGAGGACTTACAGATGATAGAAATGGTTTAGTTTATCAAGGACACAATTGCGAACTAGCAAAGTAACCGACCCTCATAAGGATCCATGGCATCCCAACCCGGGATGTGTAAGTAGTCCTAAACCGGACTAGAAAATGTTAAGTAAAGTGTCTTATACCTGAGACGCATGCTTTTGAGAAAAAGAGTAGTGAAACTCACCTTAGGTTGCACGTGAATGATCCAAATCCCTGAAACAGTAACGAGCTACCGACTCCCTATTACAAGTGTCACTAGGTGAGTATATGTGCATAACCAACACACCATATAACTCGTTTATCCGAGACCTTTAAATGTTCAAAACCGTGTAGTGACACCTAATGACTCTACATGCTCAAGTATGTCCTACGTATCCCGTTGGTGATCATAGTGATTATTATCAGTTTAATACATCAATTACATCTCATACAAGTTTTCACACAAGTACATGTCAATTACATACCACATAAAACTCCAAATAGTCACATAAAGACCCCGTACACAATCTGCGTTTTTAGGACAGATTGTGCGCTGTGAAAAACAATTTATTTAAAATACTTAACGAATGAATTAGAGTCCCAAATTTTTACTGAATTTTATTTGGGATTCACTCGACGATAACTATTTTTTTTGTCTTAATTCCAAACACAAAAATTATGAAAATTCGTACAACACAGCTATGTCCAGAAAATTTCCTCAACAGGTCAGTTTAGTAGGAAAATTCTCAAAAATTGTGTATTCATCCAAACGGGATGAATACACTTGGAAAAGCTCTATTTTTCCAATATTGACCTTCTGTAAAAATTTCATAACCTAACTCCTTGTAAATCTCAAGTTATGACCATTTAAAGTTAACCCAATTTACAAATCCGAAAGTCTGATATGACCTCTAATCAATTAAAATTCCAAAAACGACTCAACGATGTCCAAATCTGATGGTTTTGCTCATTATGAAAAGCTAAGACCTTGTACATTACAATCATGCAAAGAAATCATCAAAACAATCAATTTACCAACCCATTACAGCCCCTATAAAACGTTCAACCGAATCTGCCAGAATCTTAAACTTGCATCCCAAATAATCTACAAACCCTAATTTTTCATGAACATCACTAATACATGTATAACACCTATAGTACTGATTAAACACCATAATAATCATGGAATAACACATATGTTATCATGTGAAAACCCTAATCATGGCTACTAATAACAATCATCATCAAATCATCAAGAACATCCAAGAACTCCTACACATACATACATGCGATTCTACATATATTATTTTTAGAGTTTTTAAGGTTTTTCAAGTATTATAATTCATCAAAAATCATAAGGATGTATACCTTGCAATGCCAAAACTCCCTAGAGCCTTGAGATTAAACCCGAACTAGCTTGATTAGGTGAAAGATTACTTGATTGCTTGAAAGCCAAGAGAGAAGGGGGTGGGGGTTCGCACGGCGCAAAGAGGGACAAGGAGGTAGGGTTTTTATCTTTTCCTTGCCTCCTAATTATAAGAGGGCTTTGCTTGTTCCCCAAGCAATTGGTATTAGGGCCCTTCTAGTCCATTGACTTGACCCGTTAACCATGTTCTAGCCCAATACCGGACCCAATATTATTAACCATTCTAAATTGTATAAAAACCATTGTTTTTATTATTACATAGCATATTACTCATGTTGTGCACGTAATTTGCATAATCTACGCATTACCTTTCAGTTAGGCGATCATTCACAAAAACATGTAATTCACATAAGCACGTACTTCATGTTCACCATAATTCAATTGTATATATTATTGCTATGTATGTCACATAATTCACCAACGTTTGGGATACAGGACTCATGTGTGTGTTTAACAAGGATTTTCCTACTTATAACATATGTTAACATCATCTAACATATGTTAAACCTACTTAACTAACCCTAGTTAAGTATCTAGCCATGTATGAACATGTAAGTTAACTAGAGTTCAGTAAGAGTATTTAACCTGAAAATGCGGGGTGTCACATCATCCCCAAGTTGAAAAGAATTTCGTCCCGAAATTCAGCAAGTAAACAATAAAGCCAGCTATAAAAATGTGTGCTTGGTTCCCGGATGTCACATCATCCCCAAGTTGAAAGGAATTTCGCCCCGAAATTCACTTTGAAAGAGCTGCTTTATGTTCCGCGTTTGATCTATGTACGATTTCAGGTTCAGTAAAGAGGTGTGGGTATTTGAGTCGCATCTGATCTCTGCGCTCCCACGTGTATTCCGGTCCTAGACGGGAATTCCACCGTACCTTAACCATAGGTATAGTGCTTTGTCTGAGTTTCTTGACGCCCTGCTCAAGAATCTCCACTGGTTCTTCCACGAACCGTAGCTGATCGTCCACCTGGATCTCCTCCAGTGGCACTACCAGTGTCGTATCTGATAAGCATTTCTTCAAGTTTGAGACGTGGAATACATTATGTACTCCACTGAGTTCATCCGGTAGATTTAGCTGGTAAGCTACTGGACCAATCCTTTTAACAATCTCGAAAGGTCCGACGTATCGGGGATTTAACTTCCCTCGTTTCCCAAAGCGTATCACTCCTTTCCAAGGTGACACCTTTAACAAAACCTTGTCCCCAACCTGGAACTCCAAAGGTTTTCTACGTTTGTCAGCATAACTTTTCTGTCGATCCCGAGCAGCAGCCATCCGGTTTCTAATTTGCACTATCTTCTCAGAAGTTTTGTGCACGAGTTCGGGACCTGTTAGTTGGCTATCCCCAACCTCAGTCCAACAGATGGGAGACCTACACTTGCGCCCGTAAAGTGCCTCAAAAGGCGCACACTGTATCGAAGTGTGGTAACTGTTGTTATAAGAGAATTCGATTAAGGGCAAGTGCTTATCCCAGTTATTACCAAAGTCCACCACGCACGCTCGTAGCAGATCCTCTAATGTTTGGATGGTACGTTCACTTTGTCCATCCGTCTGTGGGTGATAGGCTGTGCTCATATCAATACGAGTTCCTAGAGCATCTTGGAGAGTAGTCCAGAAACGAGAAGTGAATCGCCCATCGCGATCAGATATAATGGAAGTAGGCACCCCATGCCTAGAGACTATCTCCTTGATGTATAGGTTCGCCAGCTTCTCTAACGAATCCGTTTCTTTTATTGCCAGGAAGTGGGCCGATTTGGTTAAACGGTCCACGATAACCCAAATCATGTTATGGCCCGTTGTTGTTCTAGGAAGCTTTGTAATGAAGTCCATGGAAATTCCATCTCATTTCCACATCGGAATCTCTGGTTGTTGGAGTAAGCCTGAAGGTTTTTGATATTCAATCTTAACCTTCGCACAAGTCAAGCACTTACTAACATAAGTGGCTATCTCGGCTTTCATGTTTGGCCACCAGTATAGAGTCTTAAGATCTTGGTACATCTTGTCCGAACCAGGATGTACCGAATAGCGAGAGGTATGTGCTTCATCGAGCACCAGTTGTCTGAGATCCCCAAATCGTGGTATCCAGACTCGATTCATGAAGTACTGCAGACCGTCTGTTCTCAGTTCCAAGTGCTTATCAGCACCATGTAGGGTCTCAAGCCCGATGTTTTCTTCCTTCAATGACTCACCCTGTGCTTCGCGTATCTTATCAGGAAGATTAGAATGAATGGTGAGTTGTAAGGCTCGCGCTCTTTTGGGTTTCGTTTCCTTTCGACTGAGGGCATCAGCTACTACGTTAGCTTTCCCTGGATGATACTTGATGGCACAGTCATAATCGTTCAAAAGTTCAACCCAGTGACGTTGTCGTATGTTCAGCACTTTCTGATCGAATATATGCTGAAGGCTCTTGTGATCAGTGAAAATTGTGCACTTTGTTCGATAGAGGTAGTGTCTCCAGATTTTGAGAGCGAAAACCACCGCTCCCAGTTTCAAATCATGAGTGGGGTAATTCTTCTCATGGACCTTCAGTTGCCGCGATGCATATGCAATTACCTTATCACGTTGCATCAGTACGCACCCTAAACCTTGGATAGACGCATCACAATATACTACAAAGTCCTCTGTACCCTCAGGCAACGATAATATCGGTGCGTTGCAAAGTTTGGACTTTAGTAGCTGAAAGGCGGATTCTTGGGCATCTCCCCACTTATACATAATACCTTTCTGCGTTAGGGCGGTGAGAGGTTGAGCGATCTTAGAAAATCCCTTAATAAATCTGCGATAATAACCAGCGAGACCAAGAAATTGGCGCACTTCAGTAGGGGTCCTAGGAGCCTCCCACTTTTGATAGCGTCAATCTTGGCTGGGTCCACATGTATTCCTGCCTCGTTGACCACATGCCCAAGGAATTGGACTTCTCGAATCCAGAAGTCACATTTGGTAAACTTTGCATACAGCTGCTCATTCCTCAGTAGTTCCAAGATTAGCCGCAGGTGCTGCTCGTGCTCCTCCCTGCTCTTGGAGTAAATCAATATGTCATCTATGAACACTATGACGAATTTGTCCAAGTAGGGCTTGCACACACGGTTCATTAGATCCATAAACACGGCCGGTGCATTAGTTAGCCCACATGGCATTACCAAAAACTCATAATGTCCATAACGAGTTCGAAACGCCGTCTTTGCCACATCCTCTTCTCGGACTCTCAGTAGATGGTATCCTGACCTCAAGTCAATCTTAGAGTAGAAGCTCAACCCTTGCAGTTGGTCAAACAAGTCATCAATACGAGGCAAAAGGGTAACGATTCTTAATCGTCACATTGTTCAACTCCCGATAATCTATGCACATGCGAAAGCTCCCGTCTTTCTTCTTAACAAACAGAACTGGAGCTCCCCATGGCGAAGAACTAGGTCTAATGAAACCCCTATCCAATAGCTCTTGGAGTTGGGTAGATAGTTCTTGAAGTTCACCTGGTGCTAAACGGTATGGTGCGCATGCAACTGGCGCTGCTCCAGGTGCAAGGTCAATCTGGAACTCCACTAGACGAACGGGTGGAAGTCCAGGTAATTCCTCTGGGAGTACATCTTGGAAGTCTCGGACCACTGGGATGTCCTCAATTCTAGTTTCAGTTTTAGCTCGAATGTCAGATATGTTAGCCAAAATGGCCGGACAACCCTTGCGAATACACTTCTGGGCCTTCAGATAGGAGATGATGCCCACCATGGCACCACCTCGATCACCCTGTATAGATAAGAGTTCTTCACTTGGGAGAGGAATGCGAACAATTTTCTCCTGACAGAGAATTTCCGCGCGTTGCTTGGACAACCAGTCCATGCCAACCACGAGATCAAAGCTACCTAGGGTGATAGGTAAGAGGTTGATGGCAAACAATTGCCCGTTCAACTCGAGCTTACAGTCACGATGTATATGGGTTACCTCGACAGGCTTCCCATCAACCAGTTCAATAGAGTATGGGGTATCTAGAAGAGTAGGAACCATCCCTAATTGTTTACTAAGTTTTGATGAAACAAAACTATAGTCCGCACCAGTATCATATAAAATAGAGGCAAGAGTGTTGTATCCGTCACGACCTTGTTATCAGTCCTAGCTTCCCCAATGCCAATCACGAATGCTTTCCCACGAACCCCATTGTTGTTGTTCCCGTTGTGGTAGTTGTTGTTGCAGGACTTATACCTCACACTATCCCACGTTCTCTTGCTATCACCAACAGTAGAAAATGAAGTACCATGCTTCAGAAAGGTACCATGATCAGCAGTCTCATCTGTGAGTTTGCGAGTCAAGTGAAAGATTTGTATGTGAGCGGCAGTGGCCAAGCCACGAATCTGAGGGGCCCACCCTTTCGGTATAAAGTTCGATCCATTTGTAAGGTAGGTTAAATAGATTTGAGCCTATAGTGGCTATCTCCTATAGCCTGGTAGTGTAGGCGTCGATCTCAGACCCATCCGTCTTTATATAACAAAATTTCTGGATTTCACCATGTAAGACCCTAACCCGTAATCACGCGATTATTGCCTAATCTTACGGGTTTGGACCTTAACTAAAAACCACTCCCGATTAAAACTTTGAAATTTTCTTTATAAGTCAACCCATTAAGATCAAATACATGTTTGATTCACACAATTTTTTTTTTACTTTTTAATAGTTGAAACATATTTTAAGATGTTGCGTTTTAACGGGAGTTCCTTAGATTCTAGTGCGGAAGCTTGATGAGTGTTCGGGCGTGTTCGGTTCTTCTCGCGACTTGATCCTTGCTCCGGGTCGTCCCTTGAATGTTTACCTAGCGCCATCACACAAAGAATGGTTAGTGGGTTGTCAATAATACATTTAAACTAGTGTGAGAGTCGTTACACGTCGAAACGGAACGAACCAGGCCCAACGACCCTTTATCAGGAGAACAAACTGCTGCAACTTTTGCGCAGCAGCTGTTCGGATCGCTTTTACCCCTTCTAAAACCCAAAATCCGACTTCGACTTTCAAATAAGAATTGTTCTACGCTCCGAGAGCTTTCCAGGCATATAAAGAACACCTCCTAACGATTTTTCTACGATTTTATACGAAATTTTAAAGTTCGTGCTGACATGCAGGTCAAAGCGCGCGGCCGCTCGGTCTCTGTGAGCGGCCGCTCGAAGCTTCTGATGTGATTTTGGTGATTTTTAAGCATGGGAATCATGTCGCAACCGCATTTGATGATTCCCGAAGCCTAAGTATTGACTTGCCGACTAAATAAACCTTTGTTTGACGGAAATCATTGCCCGGTTTATGTCGCCATGATCCGGTTCTTAGTTTTGAATGCTTATGGCGACTTTTACACAAATCGACCCATTTAGACATTGAACTTAAGCAAAACACCATTCGACCACGCGCAATGCATATAGTTTATGTTGTCAAGTCATTAGACACTTGATCAACTAAAGTGTTTGTCCGATTTGTTCATTATGACTTTGTTATTAGATTTATCCTTTAGTAAATCTTTATAAATTCCCAAAATGCCCCTCCTAGCCAAATCTTTCGATTTAGCCATTCATGGCGACTCTTCTTGATTCAAACCCATTGTTTTGGACTCAATGACTTGTTTAAAAACTTCTAAGTCCATACGGACTTAGATTTTCAACATTTCTCAAGATTGTTCTAATGTGGTCGATTCTAAGCGCCTTAGCGCGCATTAGACATAGTTATGGGATTAACTTACCTACTTGGCACCCTCACTTCATGTGATGCTTTAGCACCCATATTGCTTCGCCCGAAGGCGTTTATTTAACTACGGACTTACCCGGTAGTGTTGACCCATTCTCATGCCTATCAAACCATCCATATGAATCCTTGACATCAAGTGTTCTCTTTTTTCCTTCAATTTAGTAACCTATGTGAACATCTCATTTCACACACATTAATAGCCCGGGATCCAAATGGCGATCCACCACCAATCGGCCCGTCAACATTATAACATCTAAATGCTTAGCATAGGAGCATTATGTACGGAGTTCAATTGATGCTCACAACATCATTTGACCCGTTTAACTATTTATTCATACAATCTTCAATCTTCAAGTTTTATTCATGAGTTTTAATGAAAATAACATTTTAACTCATTAGACCCATTCACAAAGATTTTTCCATTATCTAGTTAGGCGTCCCAACCGGACTTATCAATTTTATTTATTTAGGCGATTCTAGCCATTACAAGCTAGTAACCCATTCTTTACAATCAATATAAGAATTCATGATTCAAGAATGTCTACAAGATCTTCTAGTTTCTAAGAGGCTTATTTAAGATAAGTCACTTACCTTGGCCACAACTCATGCGTTCCATGATCCATTTGCTTCGTTAGGTTCATCCCATCCAAGCTCCTACCTAGCTTGATAAGACCAAACCTTCACTATACTCACAAGATCGGTCAAGTTAGGCATCATATCCAATAACCAACACATCTCATGAGTTTATTCACACCATTATATCATATTCAAATCTCGGGTCAGTTTGACTTCTAAAAGTCAACTACCCTTAGCATGATCATGTGCACTAGAATAGGACAAAGTCTCTAGTTTGGGACTATCCCTTCATTTATCATATCAATGTCATCAAACGTATTGCACATACAACTTCCTAATCATCATTAGGCTACTAAATATCATATGGTGTGATCTATCCTGTAAGCATGTAATTCATATTTCATATGCAAGTATTTCCATGTTTTACTCAATTAAGTTATCACCTTAGTTTGCAAACAAGGTCATTGTGGCGTTTCATCAAACACCTTGTAGGCATCATTTACAACTTAGTTTCTAAACTCCATAGGTCTTATGGATGCTACCTCCTTCCACCCTACTCATGATGGTTAGGCAATTCATCATCCAAAGCATAATTATACTATGTTTCACATTATAACAACTCCAAAGAACCACCATGATTACTAGATGTATGTGGTTTCAACCTAGAGGTTGAATCCCAAATTTCACATATTAACATAATCATATGAGTATAATCAAATACACAAATAAAATGAAATTCATAACCGAATTAGACTTGATTGAGGTTCCCTAAAGCTAGAGTAACCACTAAAAATCCAAAATTCCACGTTTTTGTAAAAACCCTCAATTTACACCATGTTCAAGAATGAATATAACATCAATTTCTACCAAATAAAAGGTACCTTGATGTTTAGTAAGCCTTAGACGACTCGTTTCTTGCTAATGCACTGAAAAACCCCTTGATTTGGCTTGGATTTGAGCAAGGGTTTGATGTTTAGGGTTTGTAGGTGAAAGGAGATTGAATCTCCTGATGAATTCTCGTAACACACACTTGTGTGTGTATTGTTTTTTTTTTTTTTATTTATTTAGATCATCCCTTGTGCAACTCTAGTCCCTCAAGTTACTACAATGTCATTTTCGTGTAAAAACTAACTAATTAAGCTAGTTTCAAACACCTTGTATTCGTTTATAAAAATACTATTATTAACTAGGTTATTTCCCTGTTAGAATATAACCCATATTATTATCCTCTAAGTCTCGTGTTATTATATTGCTAATCACGTCTAATGGCGTAGTTAGGCGAACGGATGGTTTTGGGGTGTTACAAGTCTACCCCCTTTAAAGAGGTTTCGTCCTCGAAACCTTTCTTGTGTTGTTGCTTTGGTCGCAGCCAAGAACCTTAGTCTCTCTAATCAATTTTGTGCACCGCTCAATCCCTTGACATTCTATAGTCTAACGAGTAGTACTATATACTTATTGTTTGTATCCCTTTACTCGGCTTTCTAACTTTTATTATATGGAAGCCTTAGCTTTCATAATATGACTTGAGTCATTCTATTATTTCGGTTAACTAGGGGCAATATCTACATACTTACCCCCTACCCGACATTTTAGCTACTTATGTTCATAGGTCTTCCTTAGATCCGTCGACTATCCCCGTCTACCATTATCCCGAATGATGTAATGGTTTAAGGGGTCATTCTATCATGCACCTTAGGGCATCTACTGTAATACTCGATTGTAGCATGCATATGCATACTTGTCTATGCTTCTATTACTAACAAGTAATTTGTCTTGGTTTCCAAGACTAGCCCGGCTTTTTAACATAACCGTTTTCTAGCTTCTTGGATTCATCCCCGAATCCAACCCTCGTTTCTTCTTGGTTTGCTATAATGTTATAAACAAACCTTGCTTTACACTAACATTTTCCTTTCTTTGGCTAATCCTTATTTTAAGAATTTGCCATTTATTTGTTTTGCCCAAGTTCCCGTTTTGCTAACTCGATTGGTGGTCATTGCCCCAACCGACCCGTTTAAAGACTTTTGAGTTTTAGATTTCAAATCGTTTATATATATTTAGAACGCTTAGTTTCTAAAAGTCCTTTTTCTGATTACCGATCTCAATATAAATTGAGTTCGGTTTTCTTTTCATAAAATACAGTGTAGATTAGTCATTACAACTTATTGTATCGACTAATCTCCTGTTATCACGGTTTGCATCCGATTGTAATAACTATACAATCCAACTGTTATTATAATTTGCATTAAATTGTACCAACGATACAATCTAATGTTATTGCAGTTTACACTTTTTCATCTTTAACCCGAGGGTTAAATGATTTACTGATTTGTCACGGCCCAAGACCGCTGTTTATGATCATGTTTTTGCACTTTTATTCAACCAAGTTCATGACTTTGATTGAGAGTGCAACTGCCTTGGTCTCTACAACACGCTCAGGATTGCTTATACCTTGGCTTATTAGTTTATTATTTTGTCACTGACTCGAAAGTCCAGTTGACCCATGGGTTTATCACGGCCCATGTCCGTTGTTTATGACTTATCAACCAAAACCGTAGTTATGATTGATTTACTGAAGCAATACCTCGGCCTCTACGATCCCCACGGGTCGCTTATACCTTGGTTTTCCTTGCCTCTTTGTTTATCATGGCCTTCGGGCCATAGTTGACTAATCCATGATTGTTCCGACACCTCACACTTACTTAGTCCTTGTTACATAGGTTGTATATGTATCAATTATAAGAAACCCATAGTATCATATGTTTAACACTTACCTGGCCAGGGTAAGCAATCCGCATATGGTACACATGGACTTGTTATAATTAGTACATCACATCCTATGTAAGCAAAGCTTTAGTTCATGTTTGTGTCCCTTATTTTGTAAAAACCCTTCCTTGATAATTTATTCAACGTTAGGTTTTTATCTTCATTCATTAAGAATAAACGATGTGTTTTCAATTTAATAAGCTTTGTGTGATCACACTCATTGGTATGATCACAACGCCTTTCTAAACATTAGTTTGGGATGATTACCCCCAACCCGTTCTCGATGTTCAAGTTAAGTTTGTGCATTGATCGTTCATTATTGTGAACTATGCACCTTTCACATTTTTCCTATCGCTTGCATATGCAATTACCACTCTTCAGGTGATAATTGCATACTAATGCACCTACTATGGTTTCGAGCATGTACCTGTTTGATACTTGCTCCCGTGTTCCCTTTCGTTACTGATCCATTAGCCCGAGTCGTTACTTGACTTGGTCCTTAGTGAGCATGCTATCAGCCGTGCTCCCGAAACCTCTACAACCTCGTTTGGTGAATCATTTGATCCTCTCTCGATCAAATAAGATGTTATCATCCCTGTCACATTTATAATTTCAATTAATTAGTAACATGACATTTCATTATTAGTATGCATCACTGCAATAGTGATGTTAGAATTCTTGTTATACGAGATTATCGTTGCCCGAATCAATCTTTTGGATAGGCCCCATGAGTACCTAACCATTCCCTTATCAAGCTTTTGAGATAGCGTGTATCTACACGATATCACTATTGATTACCTATAACAATTTCCGATCAAACCGGAAGTTTATTATAGATATTACTTACCGGATTCCTTGATCAAGCTTCGAACCGAACACCCTTCAACACTTTGAGCGCACGGTTTGAGTCCAAGTATCCTTCCCGACACACGGATCCCTCAAACCTATGGCTCTGATACCACTTGTAAGACCCTAACCCGTAATCAAGCGATTATTGCCTAATCTTACGGGTTTGGACCTTAACTAAAAACCACTCCCGATTAAAACTTTGAAATTTTCTTTATAAGTCAACCCATTAAGATCAAATACATGTTTGATTCACACAAATTTTTTTTTTTACTTTTTAATAGTTGAAACATATTTTAAGATGTTGCGTTTTAACGGGAGTTCCTTAGATTCTAGTGCGGAAGCTTGATGAGTGTTCGGGCGTGTTCGGTTCTTCTCGCGACTTGATCCTTGCTCCGGGTCGTCCCTTGAATGTTTACCTAGCGCCATCACACAAAGAATGGTTAGTGGGTTGTCAATAATACATTTAAACTAGTGTGAGAGTCGTTACACGTCGAAACGGAACGAACCAGGCCCAACGACCCTTTATCAGGAGAACAAACTGCTGCAACTTTTGCGCAGCAGCTGTTCGGATCGCTTTTACCCCTTCTAAAACCCAAAATCCGACTTCGACTTTCAAATAAGAATTGTTCTACGCTCCGAGAGCTTTCCAGGCATATAAAGAACACCTCCTAACGATTTTTCTACGATTTTATACGCAATTTTAAAGTTCGTGCTGACATGCAGGTCAAAGCGTGCGGCCGCTCGGTCTCTGTGAGCGGCCGCTCGAAGCTTCTGATGTGATTTTGGTGATTTTTAAGCATGGGAATCATGTCGCAACCGCATTTGATGATTCCCGAAGCCTAAGTATTGACTTGCCGACTAAATAAACCTTTGTTTGACGGAAATCATTGCCCGGTTTATGTCGCCATGATCCGGTTCTTAGTTTTGAATGCTTATGGCGACTTTTACACAAATCGACCCATTTAGACATTGAACTTAAGCAAAACACCATTTGACCACGCGCAATGCATATAGTTTATGTTGTCAAGTCATTAGACACTTGATCAACTAAAGTGTTTGTCCGATTTGTTCATTATGACTTTGTTATTAGATTTATCCTTTAGTAAATCTTTATAAATTCCCAAAATGCCCCTCCTAGCCAAATCTTTCGATTTAGCCATTCATGGCGACTCTTCTTGATTCAAACCCATTGTTTTGGACTCAATGACTTGTTTAAAAACTTCTAAGTCCATACGGACTTAGATTTTCAACATTTCTTAAGATTGTTCTAATGTGGTCGATTCTAAGCGCCTTAGCGCGCATTAGACATAGTTATGGGATTAACATACCTACTTGGCACCCTCACTTCATGTGATGCTTTAGCACCCATATTGCTTCGCCCGAAGGCGTTTATTTAACTACGGACTTACCCGGTAGTGTTGACCCATTCTCATGCCTATCAAACCATCCATATGAATCCTTGACATCAAGTGTTCTCTTTTTTCCTTCAATTTAGTAACCTATGTGAACATCTCATTTCACACACATTAATAGCCCGGGATCCAAATGGCGATCCACCACCAATCGGCCCGTCAACATTATAACATCTAAATGCTTAGCATAGGAGCATTATGTACGGAGTTCAATTGATGCTCACAACATCATTTGACCCGTTTAACTATTTATTCATACAATCTTCAATCTTCAAGTTTTATTCATGAGTTTTAATGAAAATAACATTTTAACTCATTAGACCCATTCACAAAGATTTTTCCATTATCTAGTTAGGCGTCCCAACCGGACTTATCAATTTTATTTATTTAGGCGATTCTAGCCCATTACAAGCTAGTAACCCATTCTTTACAATCGATATAAGAATTCATGATTCAAGAATGTCTACAAGATCTTCTAGTTTCTAAGAGGCTTATTTAAGATAAGTCACTTACCTTGGCCACAACTCATGCGTTCCATGATCCATTTGCTTCGTTAGGTTCATCCCATCCAAGCTCCTACCTAGCTTGATAAGACCAAACCTTCACTATACTCACAAGATCGGTCAAGTTAGGCATCATATCCAATAACCAACACATCTCATGAGTTTATTCACACCATTATATCATATTCAAATCTCGGGTCAGTTTGACTTCTAAAAGTCAACTACCCTTAGCATGATCATGTGCACTAGAATAGGACAAAGTCTTTAGTTTGGGACTATCCCTTCATTTATCATATCAATGTCATCAAACGTATTGCACATACAACTTCCTAATCATCATTAGGCTACTAAATATCATATGGTGTGATCTATCCTCTAAGCATGTACTTCATATTTCATATGCAAGTATTTCCATGTTTAACTCAATTAAGTTATCACCTTAGTTTGCAAACAAGGTCATTGTGGCGTTTCATCAAACACCTTGTAGGCATCATTTACAACTTAGTTTCTAAACTCCATAGGTCTTATGGATGCTACCTCCTTCCACCCTACTCATGATGGTTAGGCAATTCATCATCCAAAGCATAATTATACTATGTTTCACATTATAACAACTCCAAAGAACCACCATGATTACTAGATGTATGTGGTTTCAACCTAAAGGTTGAATCCCAAATTTCACATATTAACATAATCATATGAGTATAATCAAATACACAAATAAAATGAAATTCATAACCGAATTAGACTTGATTGAGGTTCCCTAAAGCTAGAGTAACCACTAAAAATCCAAAATTCCACGTTTTTGTAAAAACCCTCAATTTACACCATGTTCAAGAATGAATATAGCATCAATTTCTACCAAATAAAAGGTACCTTGATGTTTAGTAAGCCTTAGACGACTCGTTTCTTGCTAATGCACTGAAAAACCCCTTGATTTGGCTTGGATTTGAGCAAGGGTTTGATGTTTAGGGTTTGTAGGTGAAAGGAGATTGAATCTCCTGATGAATTCTCGTAACACACACTTGTGTGTGTATTGTTTTTTTTTATTTATTTATTTATTTAGATCATCCCTTGTGCAACTCTAGTCCCTCAAGTTACTACAATGTCATTTTCGTGTAAAAACTAACTAATTAAGCTAGTTTCAAACACCTTGTATTCGTTTATAAAAATACTATTATTAACTAGGTTATTTCCCTGTTAGAATATAACCCATATTATTATCCTCTAAGTCTCGTGTTATTATATTGCTAATCACGCCTAATGGCGTAGTTAGGCGAACGGATGGTTTTGGGGTGTTACACACCACAGGGTGTTACGTTCTCCTTCCAGGTATCTGTAACTCATCGAGTGTGCATGTAGCGTACATTACTCCATCCTGCCTGGGACAAATGCACATGGCAAAGACTTATACTATCGAAGCAATCAGACAGTCTCCTTCAGTTCCGTTGGAGTTATCGAGGATTACGATCAATAAAAGGCTTGAAGATATGATGGCAGGTTGTTGTTGTGGCATGTGCGTTCGAGAAATAAGAAAGTTCAAATGTGGAAGTCAGAGGAAAAGAACGATTTAGCAATATAGATCTTTACTAGCTGGGAAAGATGCGAGGGCCTCAACCACCCTATCGTTGATCATAAAAACTCAGTCTTATCTAAGGTAACAAGGGAAGTGAAAGAAAAGATAGGTAAGAAAAGGTAAGAGCCAATCGTCGCCATGCTCTGTCTAGATAGTAGAGCCTTCATCCTCACTTTCCGTGTGCTCGTCCTGCTCAGGTTCCCCTTCCATCTCTTATCCTTCCTCTTTTGCGATGTCAGTGTTATATGGTTCTCATCACGTACAATCTCCTTCTCTAGTCCTATGTGAACCAGTTTAGTGGTAAGCTGTACCACTCGTTCCTCCAATCGTGGCTATCAGCCATTAGTAGGTTTCATCCTCCCTTGTGATGTTGCATTACATCGCAGGCTTTACGTAACTCCCCAAGAGTGTGTGTAACAAGTCCCGATCTAATGTGTTCCCATGAATCTACCATATACTTATGAGTAACAGGGATATGCAGTCATACGTCCGCCCGCTCATACTAGGCGTAAGGTACTAAAGTAAGAAATAAGTTCTATATGCGTAACCTAGTCCCGTCTGAGTTTCGAATGGGAGTAAGAAAGATCAAGTAACAAGGAACGGAAACTAATTGTCTCCTTGCTCAGTGAAATAGGATAAGTCTCAGTATTCGAATTCCTTCATAGTTGATTTAATGGTACCACGTTATGCGCATCGTGCAGCTTCCTGTGTACGTGCGCCACAACGCTCGCAAGGGCTCCCTCCCTTGTACTATAGTTGTCTCCTCGTCCATGAGGTTAGTTAGGATATTGTGACATCCGGGAACCAAGCACACATTTTTATAGCTGGCTTTACTGTTTACTTGCTGAATTTCGGGACGAAATTATTTTCAACTTGGGGATGATGTGACACCCCGCATTTTCAGGTTAAATACTTTTACTGAACTCTAGTTAACTTACATGTTCATACATGGCTAGATACTTAACTAGGGTTAGTTAAGTAGGTTTAACATATGTTAGAAGATGCTAACATATGTTATACGTAGGAAAATCCTTGTTAAACACACACATGAGTCCTGTATCCCAAACGTTGGTGAATTATGTGACATACATAGCAATAATATATACAAGTGAATTTTGGTGAACATGAAGTACGTGCTTATGTGAATTACATGTTTTTGTGAATGATCGCCTAACTGAAAGGTAATGCGTAGATTATGCAAATTACGTGCACAACATGAATGATATGCTATGTAATAATAAAAATAATGGTTTTTATATAATTTAGCATGGTTAATAATATTGGGTCCGGTATTGGGCTAGAACATGGTTAACGGGTCAAGTTAATGGACTAAAAGGGCCCTAATACCAATTGCTTGGGGAACAAGCAAAGCCCTTTTACAATTAGGAGGCAAGGAAAAAGATAAAAACCCTACTCCCTTGCCCCCTTGGCGCCGTGCGAAACCCCCCACCCCCCTCTCTCTTTGTTTTCAAGCAATCAAGCAATCTTTCACTAATCAAGCTAGTTCGGGTTTGATTTCAAGGCTCTAGGGAGTTTTATCTTTCACAAGGTATACGTTCTTACGATTTTTGATGAATTATAATGATTGAAAAACTTTAAAAACCCTAAAAATGATATATACAAAATCGCATACATGCATGTGTAGGAGTTCTTGAATGTTCTTGATGATTTGATGATGATGATTGTTATTAGCAGCCATGATTAGGGTTTTCATATGATAATATATGTGTTTTGCTATGATTAATATGGTGTTTAATCATTACTATAGGTGTTATACATGTATTAGGGATGTTTATGAAGAATTAGGGTTTGTAGATTACTTGGGATGCAAGTTTAAGATTCTGACAGATGTGTTTGAACGTGTTGAAGGGGCTGTAACGGGTTGGTAAATCGATTGTTTTGATGATTTCTTTGCATGATTGTAATGTACAAGGTCTTAGCTTTTCATAATGGGCAAAACCATCGAATTTGGACACCGTTTGAGTCGTTTTTGGAATTTTAATTGATTAGGGGTCATATCAGATTTTCGGATTTGTAAATTGGGCTAAATTTAAATGGTCATAACTTGAGATTTACAAGGAGTTAGGTTATGAAATTTTTACAGTAGGTCAATACTGGAAAAATAGAGCTTTTCCAAGTTGATTCATCTCGTTTGGATGAATACACAATTTTTAAGAATTTTCCTACTAAACTGACCTGTTGAGGAAATTTTCTGGACACTGCTGTGTTGTACGAATTTTTATAATTTTTGTGTTTGGAATTAAGACAAAAAAAAAATAGGTATTGTCGAGTGAATCCCAAATAAAATTCAGTAAAAATTTGGGACTCTAATTCATTCGTTAAGTATTTTAAATAAATTGTTTTTCACAGCGCACAATCTGTCCTAAAAACACAGATTGTGTACGGGGTCTTTAAGTGACTATTTGGAGTTCTATGTGGTGTGTAATTGACATGTACTTGTGTGGAAACTTGTATGAGATGTATTTGATGCAGTAAACTAATAATAATTGCTATGATCACCAACGGGATACGTAGGACATACTTGAGCATGTAGAGTCATTAGGTGTCACTACACGGTTTCGAACTTTTAAAAGTCTTGGATAAACGAGTTACATGGTGTGTTGGTTACGCACGTATACTCACCTAGTGACATTTGTAATAGGGAGTCGGTAGCACGTTACTATTCGTGGAATTTGGATTTTCACTTGCGACCTAAGGTGAGTTTCACTACTCTTTTTCTCAAAAGCATGCGTCTCAGGTATGAGACACTTTACTTAACATTTTCTAGTCCGGTTTGCGACTACTTACACATCCCGGGTTGGGATGAAATGGATCCTTATGAGGGTCGGTCACTTTGCTAATTCGCAATTGTGTCCTTGATAAACTAAACCATTTCTATCATTTTGTAAGTCCTCACGTACCGAATGAGTTGCCAGGGTTGGCAAGCGGGTTACTAGTTGATAGCGCTATTAGGTTTTACAAACCTCACACCGGCTCGGGGAGCGCGGGCGTGAACTATAACTTACGAAACATTATCATTGTGGATAGACAATGATGTCAGGCATACGACACACTTATGTGGCTACACGTACATAGCAGTTCGGTATAATCGGTTAGTTATCATGAATGGGTTAGCTACCCTTGGCATGCGATGAATTAGTGGTTACACGGTGCGGGGCACCAACATAACTTACTTACTTACGTGGTTTTGAAAACCAGCGCTTTTACATATCAAATTACTTTACTTTGTGAACTCACCAACTTTATGTTGATACACGATAGCATGCTTTTGCAGGTCCCTAGGTACGGAGCACGATAGGACATGCATCATTGTGTCATGGGCTGTGAACATTATTTAAACTTATACTTTACTTTGCATTTAACGGTTTTATTTTGGGCGCGTTGTTTTGCGCATAAACTTAAATGGTTATGTTTGAATTACGCTTCTGCAACTTAACTGAACTTTTTGGTAAACACTAAACGTGAATTTTCATTAACGAACTAAATGGTTTGGGCATTTAGAGTCGTTCTTATGACTTATGGCTATGGGATCCTAGTATGTCACGCGCCTCGCGGTATAAACCCCGCAGTGGAAATTTGAGGGTGTGACAGATATTACTCCCAGTAATGCGCCACCTGGTGTAACCCTAGGTTCCCACCATTGACGTGTTAAGAATTAAGTCTAGAACTAGAAGATAACATATCTCCTGAAATCATATGTTGTAGATATATGTAGCTAATAGCTAGTTGTGCACTTAAGTTGTGAGTGTACTTATGCTATGATGATTATAGACTAGACTCAACATGCAGTCCTAGTTCACTATAACCAATGGCTCTGATACCAATCTGTCACACCCTCAAATTTCCACTGCGGGGTTTATACCGCGAGGCGCATGACAAACCAGGATCCCATAGCCATAAGTCACAGGAACGAACTCTAAATGCCCAAACCATTTAGTTCGTTTTCAAAAACCAAGTTTAGTTAAGCTGCGGAAGCGTAAACCAAATTTAAACCTTTTTAAAAACTATGCGCAAAACAATGCGCCCAAATTAAAACCATACGAAAGCATAATATATAATTTATGTGTATGCCCGAGAGAACAAATGCAGTGAAGTGTACAGTGCTTTCTAATCCTGGCACCTGAAGCTAACTACCTGCAAAAGCATGTAAATCGTGTGTCAACATAAAGCTGGTGAGTTCACAAAGTAAATTAATTTAATATGCAAATGCGCTGGTTTCCAAAACCACGTAAGTAAGTAAGTTGTGTTGGTGCCCCGCACCGTGTAACCACTAGTTCATCGCATGTCAAGGGTAGCTAACCCATTCATGATAACTAACCGAATATACCGAACTGCTATGTACTTGTAGCCACATAAGTGTGCCGCATGCCTGACATCATTGTCTATCCACAATGATAAAGTTTCGTTAAGTTATAGTTCACCCCCGCGCTCCTCGAGCCGGTGTGAGGTTTGTAAGACCTAATAGCGCTATCAACTAATAACCCGCTTGCCAACCCTGGCAACTCATTCGGTACGTGAGGACTTACAAATGATAGAAATGGTTTAGTTTATCAAGGACACAATTGCGAACTAGCAAAGTAACCAACCCTCATAAGGATCCATGGCATCCCAACCCGGGATGTGTAAGTAGTCCTAAACCGGACTAGAAAATGTTAAGTAAAGTGTCTCATACCTGAGACGCATGCTTTTGAGAAAAAGAGTAGTGAAACTCACCTTAGGTTGCACGTGAATGATCCAAATCCCTCAAACAGTAACGAGCTACCGACTCCCTATTACAAGTGTCACTAGGTGAGTATATGTGCATAACCAACACACCATATAACTCGTTTATCCGAGACCTTTAAATGTTCAAAACCGTGTAGTGACACCTAATGACTCTACATGCTCAAGTATGTCCTACGTATCTCGTTGGTGATCATAGTGATTATTATCAGTTTAATACATCAATTACATCTCATACAAGTTTTCACACAAGTACATGTCAATTACATACCACATAAAACTCCAAATAGTCACATAAAGACCCCGTACACAATCTGCGTTTTTAGGACAGATTGTGCGCTGTGAAAAACAATTTATTTAAAATACTTAACGAATGAATTAGAGTCCCAAATATTTACTGAATTTTATTTGGGATTCACTCGACAATAACTATTTTTTTTTGTCTTAATTCCATACACAAAAATTATGAAAATTCTTACAACACAGCTATGTCCAGAAAATTTCCTCAACAGGTCAGTTTAGTTGGAAAATTCTCAAAAATTGTGTATTCATCCAAACGGGATGAATCCACTTGGAAAAGCTCTATTTTTCCAATATTGACCTTCTGTAAAAATTTCATAACCTAACTCCTTGTAAATCTCAAGTTATGACCATTTAAAGTTAACCCAATTTACAAATCCGAAAGTCTGATATGACCTCTAATCAATTAAAATTCCAAAAACGACTCAACGATGTCCAAATCTGATGGTTTTGCTCATTATGAAAAGCTAAGACCTTGTACATTACAATCATGCAAAGAAATCATCAAAACAATCAATTTACCAACCCATTACAGCCCCTACAAAACGTTCAACCGAATCTGCCAGAATCTTAAACTTGCATCCCAAATAATCTACAAACCCTAATTTTTCATGAACATCACTAATACATGTATAATACCTATAGTACTGATTAAACACCATAATAATCATGGCAAAACACATATGTTATCATGTGAAAACCCTAATCATGGCTACTAATAACAATCATCATCAAATCATCAAGAACATCCAAGAACTCCTACACATACATACATGCGATTCTACATATATTATTTTTAGAGTTTTTAAGGTTTTTCAAGTATTATAATTCATCAAAAATCATAAGGATGTATACCTTGCAATGCTAAAACTCCCTAGAGCCTTGAGATTAAACCCGAACTAGCTTGATTAGGTGAAAGATTACTTGATTGCTTGAAAGCCAAGAGAGAAGGGGGTGGGGGTTCGCACGGCGCAAAGAGGGACAAGGAGGTAGGGTTTTTATCTTTTCCTTCCCTCCTAATTATAAGAGGCTTTGCTTGTTCCCCAAGCAATTGGTATTAGGGCCCTTCTAGTCCATTAACTTGACCCGTTAACCATGTTCTAGCCCAATACCGGACCCAATATTATTAACCATTCTAAATTGTATAAAAACCATTGTTTTTATTATTACATAGCATATTACTCATGTTGTGCACGTAGTTTGCATAATTTACGCATTACCTTTCAGTTAGGCGATCATTCACAAAAACATGTAATTCACATAAGCACGTACTTCATGTTCACCATAATTCAATTGTATATATTATTGCTATGTATGTCACATAATTCACCAACGTTTGGGATACAGGACTCATGTGTGTGTTTAACAAGGATTTTCCTACTTATAACATATGTTAACATCATCTAACATATGTTAAACCTACTTAACTAACCCTAGTTAAGTATCTAGCCATGTATGAACATGTAAGTTAACTAGAGTTCAGTAAGAGTATTTAACCTGAAAATGCGGGGTGTCACAAGTGTACCCTGTCATATATGTAGTAATGTGTAGATAAGAACCAGATATCGATCCATGGACGCGCGCGGAGCAATGGTACTAAAACTTTATCCCCGATTTACCAGTAAGAAAAGATAGTGAAAGTTTGTTGTTTTAAACTAGATTAATTCTAAACTACCTAAATGACATATATAAGACTCCAAATACAAAATATAACTATATAAACTATAATATACCAATCTTAGCATGTCATCTACATATAATAAGTAATACAGGCGTGTGATCAACATTCCCATTTTCCGACAGTTAGTGTCCCTTTCGGGCATCCTAACATGACAACTATACAGAAAGCTAACACGAATACACACGCTAACCACTTCTAGTCGTTTATTAGCGAGCAGCTGATATGATCTCATGCAGATCTTCTAAAGATAAGTTAGTCATCTGTTAAGAGTATTCTAACCTCACTAATTCAGGAAAGCGATACCGAATACACAATACAACCACCTAAACTAGCATAAAGTAGAGCATTTCACAACCCATTCCATTTTACCAACTTTGAACCCAGATCTACTAAGATCGCTATTTTTACCAAAATAACTACCAAAGATCATTAACCGTGTCAAAGACCAGTAACGACACCATTAGGCTTTTAAAACCCTTTTACGTGCCGGTAAGCATTTTTAACCGTTATTCGACTGACTTTAACCAAACCAATACCCGGTTACAGTTTCATGGCATAAACTATTTAACAAGTTAACTAGTCTACTACCGGACGATTAAACGGACAGTTTTTCAACATTTATCCGCCTAACACATTTGACAATCGCCAAAGTCATTCAAATGCAGCTAGAAATCCAACAACAACGAAACAAGGTTGCGCTATGATCATCAAGATCTAAACATGAAAAACGCCAAATTTATACAAAACATGATTACATACTAACGATTGTTTTTTCTACTAACGATTACTAAACATGATTACTAGACTATAATGTAATACATAAACAACACAAACAAGCTAAAATAAACAGATTTGAATCAACTAAAAGCTTAATAGATCAAACCATAAAACTTGATTGTGATGGATTGGATGATGATAGATGATTCGGATGAGTTCCCGAGCTTGTTCCTCGCCTTTGCAGCAGCTCCCTGGTCCAGAAAATCGCCCTAAATCACCCAGAGATCACCCAATATCTGATCAGTGGGTTATGCTCTGTTTTTATAGAAACCCTGCTTTTGTGCACGGCCGTGCACCTAAAGTGCATGGCCGTGCACTTTATCAATATGAGTTGACGTGCAAGTGGGCAAGTGGCTGAGTCGTTTATGGAAATATCTAGATATTCCGCACGGCCGTGCACCTAGGGTGCACGGGCGTGAGGGTCTGGTGGTGGCCGAGTGCTGGGGGTGCACTGCCTGGTGCACTGGCAGTGCACCCGAGAAGTTGAGTCGCACGGGCACCCGCACGGCAGTGCTGATCAGGGTGCCCGGGAACATCAGCTGCACGCCAGGTCGCACTGGCAGTGCAGCTCATCTGTGTCCGAGCCAAGCAAGTCCGCACGGGTGTGCACCTGAGGTGCACGGCCATGCACGTTTTCCAAACTTAGCTGATTTTTGCAGAAACTTTCCGTCTTGTCCGTTTTTCGCCCGGTCTCTTCGACTTTGCTCGTGGGACGTCGTTTAAGACCTGCAATAAACATATGAAGCGGTTAAGTACCGAATTCGTGCAATTATGGTAGAAAACGTGGGAGTTTAATCGGGGACTTAAATATGTATATTTTAACGTATATCAAACATCATTTGACAAATATATCTTTCCCCCAAAGCAAAACAATAAAAAGGGGTCGTGAAACTCACCTGATGTACAACGTGCAATCACCTAGCAGAGAATAGCAAGTCCGAGGTCAAGCACCTACGAAGGTCCTAGTGCGTATAAGTCACTAAGCCTATAGCGCGTGCTATCATGCAAGTTTTACACCCAACTCCCAACACCACTATGAGACACACTTCCCCTTTTAATTAAACATATGTCCTAGGATTGTTGGTGATGGATTACCCTTGTTATAAGTTACACTTATGTTTCCGTATTAATTAACTCATAATACATTATCCTCGACTCGACTCACTTTGCCGTATAATTATTTTCCCATTAAATAATTATACTATGATCTTGCCAATTCAACAACATGTTTTACTTTGTTAAGCTGCATACTTAACTTAGTCTTAAACGTGTAATCGTTATAGATTATTTAACGTTAATTTTCCTACGAATATTTTCAAACACTTAGGAAAGTGTTACACATTTTCACCCATAAGTAACCTTATATATATATATATCTTCATGTCCACATTCGACGCGATAACATATATACGTATCTTGTAGGAAGTTATACAATATATACTTATCCGTCCATTTCACATTCTGTCTGATAACATGTCGTAATAGAAATACGTCAACATTCAATTATTTGTATTTATACATTCTCGCGTCCCGAATTATACAAGTTATTCATATATATATTTTGTAGGAATAATTACTTGTCGTCGTAATATTATTTTTCCTACATCCAAAATAAATTTTTGGTTATTTTTCTTCAAATCCCAACATGTTTTACTTGGAATTTATAAAATAACTTTTGTATTTTCATACACCAAGACTTGGTTATTTTCAACATAAAAAATGCTCCAACACTTTTATATTCCCATAGATATAAAAGTGTTCATTTTTATACAATTTTTACCAAGACTTTTAATTACCAACTTATGATAAAAACCTTTGTTTTTATATTTCTCAACATATTTGTTAATTTATATTTTTATAAACATTTTCATTAACAGCCTTGGAAAGTTACATCTTTCTATTTTCAACACTTATCTTTACAAAAATCACATTTTTAGCCACAAGTTTCCAAAATAACATTTTGCACCCTCTAACTTTTAAAGTTACCAAATAACATCCTCAACTTTTAAAAGCTACATTTTATCCTTATTCTTTCAAGAATGACAAATTCTTACTAAACTAGTAACTTAGTTTTGTCATCATGGTTTGTTTTAGTGTTTCAACACTTTTAATAGTCCATAATAATATTATTAAGGATAATAATAAGTGTATTTGGTAGTTTTAGTCCAAAATGTCCACTTTTGATGTCTCAAAGTTAGTAACTTTGAACATGGAAGTTTTATATCTTTCAACAATTTATAGATCCATCATAATATTATGTTTTGGATAGTCATTTTAAGAAGATTTAAACCACTTTTAAGTGTGTTCAAGTTATCTTGATAAAAACCATTCGAAACATCTTCAAACATAAGTTTATGTGAACTTTTTAAACTACAAAAACACTAACATTTTTCTATAAAAACTCATGGCCATATTATCATTTTTATAGATCCATGATGAACTTGTAAAAACATGTATTATCTCTTGATCAAAACCCTAGTTTCATATTATGTTAGAATCTTTAACATGTGTAAGATTATGTTAACCTTTTAAACTTACAAAAACATTAACAACAATCTTCATACCCTACGACCCATATTCACTTTTTAACACTCCCATTTTAGTCTTGTTAATCATATGTTTCATTATATGAAAGCTCATCATCATAACCAATGTACAACTTGCTTCTAACACATGTTAAATAAAAACATACATAAACAAGAAGCAAGGATAAGAAACTTACAACTAGCACAAGGCTAGGGAAGACTCAAAACTCAAGTGGAAATGAGGTTTAAGTGTGTCTTCCAAGGGTTAAGCTCCAAGTTTCTTGTACACACTAGACTCAAAACCCTAGTTACATAATTAGTTTGTCCAAATAAAGAAGAAAGATAGAGTGGCTTGGAGCCACCTATGGACCAGCCTATATGGCCTTTTGTGGGTCCCACTTTTCTAATAAAATATCTCATAATTATTTAGTTAAGTTCCAAGTCTTTCGGTTAGGGTTTTCGGGGTTTTAATGCGTGTTTATTACGAGCTATTTCGGACATATAATTGACTCCAAATTACCTTTAAACATGGATTAGTTTAGGCATTGGTAAGTTATTTAGGCTTTATTTGGGTGAATTTATAAGTTTCGCGCGTATCAGGTGCGATACGCGAACTTTATTCGTTACGGGAGATTTATGTTTGGAGTTTCCAATTATGGTTTTGGAGTTCCAAAACACATAATATTTCATGAAAATACCCTTTATTTATATCCTGGGTGTTCGGTATCGTTTTAAGTTAATTAATTTTTACCGGGTAATCACAAACGTCTGTTCTGGACAAGTTTATTTCCACGCGATTTCACTATGCCTTTAATTAAACAAATGCATTCCTATGCATCATATGGGGAATTTGCTATTCCCTAAAGGCTAAACTAATACAATTAATTTAGAATTGCACTTAATTACTGTTAATTACATATACTAATTACTAATGGAAACACACCGATTTTTGTCGGATGTCACATAAACTCTCATGCAACATTAACACATGTTACCCTTCCATGCAGTTCATTTGAATGTCCTGGGTAGGTTTTTCTCTTTTTCAATAGTTTGTAATGATACTTTGTAATAACGTGTGTTAATAGTTTGTATGCTTTATTTCTCAGTAAACTTATGAAGTGAAAACTATAGTGGTAAGCAAGACAAAAAAAAAAGGTTGACAATAAATACAAGTTTAACATATGTTACCAAATAACACATGTTAACCTCTCATGCAACATTAACACATGTTACCCTTCCATGCAGTTCATTTGAATGTCATAGGTAGGTTTTTCTCTTGTTCATCTTGACTTTACTAGTGTTTGTCATTCTTGTTGAAACATGTGTTATATTAGGTGTAAGACCCTAACCCATAAACACGTAATTAGCGTTTAGATCCACGGGTTTAGACCTTACTTAAAACCACTATCGATTAAAACTTTGATATTCTTTATAAACTCAACCATTGAGACCATATACATTTCTTATTCCCACAAATTTTACATTTTAATTATTGAAACACATACTAGGATTTCACGAATTTTTTAACGGGAGTCTCTTGAATCTATCGCGAAAGCTTGATGAGTGTTCGGGTGTGTTCAGTTCTTCTCGCGACTTGATCCTTGCTTCGGGACTTCCATCATATATATGTTTACCTAGCACCATTACACAAAGAATTGTTAGTGGGTTGTCAATAATACATTTAAAATAGTATGAGAGTCGTTATACGTCGAAACGGAACAAACTAGGCCAAACGGCCCCATATCAGGAGAAACAATGTTACACTTTTTGCACAACAACTGTTCGGGTCGCTCTTACCCCTTCTAAAACCCATAATCTGACTTAGACTTTCAAATAAGAAATGTTCTTCGTTCAAAGACCTTTCCAGGCATATAAAGAACATATCCAATATTTCTATGATTTTATATGAATTGTTAAAAAACAATTTGTCCAACCGAACGGCCGTTCGTCCATGCGAACGCCCGTTCACTTGGACACGAACAATATACGACCTCCTGTAATGACTGAACGGTCGTTCACACTTAGTGAACGCTCGTTCACTGTTGCTGCTGCTTGTTTGGTGATTTTAGAGCATGGGAATCACATCGCAAACGCATTTGATGATTCCCAAAGCCTGAACATTGACTTGTCCACTAAATAAACCTTTGTTTGACTGAAATTATAGCTCGGTTCATGATTCTATGACCCGGTTCATAGTTTTTAGAGTTTTTGTCGATTTTTACCCAAATCGACCCGTTAAGGCCTTAAATCAAGCAAGGCACTTTTTGACCACACAAAATGCATACAATTTGTGTTGTTAAGTCATTAGACACTTGATCAACTAAAGCATTTGTCCAATTTGTTTCATTATGATTTCGGTTCTTAGTTTCAACCTTTAGTAAACTTTTAATTCCCAAAATGCGCCTTATAGGCAAATCTTCTAATTTAGCCATCCATGGCGACACTTCTTGTATCAAATCCAATGTTTCTGACTCAATGAATTGTTTAAAAACCTCTAAGTCCTTCTGGACTTAGATTTCCACCATTTCTCAAGTTTTCTCTTATTTAGACAATTCTAAACACATTAGCGCGCATTAAACATAATTATGGAAATAACTAACTTGATTGGCACCTACACTTCATGTGAGTAGTTTTAGTACCCATGTTGCTTTGCCTGAAGGCATTTATTTAGCTACAGACATACCGGGTGGCTTTGACCCATATCCATACCTTGTGCTTATCCTCCATGATTCTTAGCATCAAGTGTGCATGCGGACATGCAGTTACCTGTATGCTTTCTAAATAGACAACATTAGTTTCTCGGAACTCAAATGGCTATACTTTGCCACTTGATCCGCTGACCTCGTGAATCTCAATGCTTGGAATACAAGCATCAAGCGTTGGACTCAAATGATGAGGACTTCAGCATTTGACCCGTTTAGGCCCATAGTTCATGATACTATATTGCCTAAGTTTTTTACTTATGGTTCAAGTGATACAAACTTGACCCATTTAACATCTTGCTTAACGATTTCATTCAAATGATTTCATTTGGATTAAAAACATCATTTCTCACATGTCTTTCTTAATTTACATGTTTGATGAATTTCACCATTCGATCATAACTCATTATCTTGATAAAAGTCATAAACCAAGTTTTGTTTTGAGTGCACATAAGGCAAGTCATTTAATACATTCCACCACTTGACGAACAGGTGGAAGTCCGGGTAGTTCCTCTGGAAAGACATTTGGGAAATCACGAACTACAGGGATGTCCTCAATCCTCGTTTCAACTTCAGCTCGAGTGTCAGAAATGTTAGCCAGAATGGTTGGATAGCCCTTTCGAATACACTTCTGGGTTTTCAAGAATGAGGTGATACCTAACATGGCACCACCACGATCACCCTGAATAGATAAAAGTTCTCCACTAGGGAGAGGGATACGAACAATTTTCTCACGACAAAGAATTTTAGCACGTTGTTTGGACAACCAATCCATGCCCACTACAATATCAAAGCTTCCAAAGGTGATAGGTATGAGATCGATGGCAAACAGTTGACCATATAATTCGAGCTTACAATCCTGATGGATATGGGTCGCCACAACAGGCTTGCCATCAGCTAACTCTATAGAGTGTGGGGGTTCAAGAAGAGTAGGGGATAACCCTAGGAATTTGCTAAGTTATATAGACACAAAGCTGATATTCGCACCGGAATCGAAAAGAACAACAACAAGATTGTCTTTCACAGAAAACATACTTGTTAACACATTGTTGTCGCTCTTGGATTCCCCGAGCCAATTACGCATGCTATTCCCTGAGCACCTTTGAGGTTGTTATTGCCATTGTTGCAATTGTGGTTAAGCTTTCCTCTTGAAGTGGGTTCCAGTTCCCTACTAGGAATACCCTTTCCCAGCACCTCGTTGTTGTTGCTATGCTAGTTGTTGCTTGTTGGAGAACTTATATTTCACCCCATCCTACATTCTCTTGCTATCACCAGAATCAGAAGATGAAGCACTTTCGAAAAAAATACCATGCTCAACAGCCTCATTTATGAGCCAGGTGAAAGATTAGTTAGATTCCAGTGACCATACCATGAATATGTGGGACCAACCCTTTTGGGTGTAAAGCTCAATCCAATAGTAAGGTAGGTTAATTAGATTTGAGCATATAGTAGCCAACTCATGTGGCTTGGTAGTGTATGCGTCAATCTCAGACCCAACCGTCTTTAGGTAATAGTGTTCCGTCTCAACTTTCTAAATTTTAATCACAGGGTGTTACATTCTCCACCCAAGTATCTGTAACTCATCTAGGGTGCCTGTAGCATACCTTACCAGTTCTTCCTAGGGCGGATGCACATGGCAAAGACCGCCTCTCCCTTGTCTAAACTATCGAAGTAGTCCAACAGTCTCGTTCAGTCCCATTGGAGTTATTGAGGCTACAACCCATAAAAAGCCTTGAAAATACGTTGGCGGGTTGTTGTTGTGGCATGTGCATTCAAGGAATAAGAAAGTTCAAAAGCGGAAGTCAAGGGAAAAGAATGATTTAGCAGAATAGATATTTACCACCTTGGAAAGATGCGAGGGCCTCAACCACCCTATCGTTGATCATAAGAACTTAGTCTTATCCGAGTTCACAAAAGAAAAGAAAAGAAAGAAAAGACAAGCAAGGAAAAGGTAGGAGCCAATCGCCGCCACGCTCTGTCGAGATAGTAGAGCCTTCATCCTCACCTTCCATGTGTTCGTCCTGCTCAGGTTTCCCTTCCATCCCTTCTTCTTCCTCTTTCGCGGGTGTCAGCGTTTTATGGATCTCATCACGTACAGTCTCCAACTCCAGTCTTGTGCAAGCCAGTTTAGTGGTCAGCTGCACCACTCGTTCCTCCAATCGTGGTTGTCAGTCATAAGTAGGTTTCGTTTTCCTTTGACATGTTGCACTGCGACGTAGGCTTTGCGTAACTCTCCAAGAGTGTGGGTAACAAGTCCTGATCTAGTGTGTTCCCATGTATCTACCATATACTTATGAGAAATAGGGATACGCATGTCATATAATTGCTCGTACTTGGCATAAATGAACTAGAGCAAGAATAAAATTTTATGTGGGTAACCCAGTCTCGTCTGAGTTTCAGATGAAAGTAAGAAAGATCAAGCAACAAGGGACATGAATCAATTGTCTCCTTGCTCAGTGAAAAAGGTTGTGTCTCAATATTTGATCTCTCCGAATTCAATTGGTTTAGGTTCCTATTTCAATTCCTCTTTTAGTGGTATCACGTCATAGACATCGTGCAACTTTCTGTGTACGTGCGCCACAACGTCCGCAAGGGTTATCTCCCCTGCACCATTGCCGATTTCCCGTCTGTGAAGTTTGTTGGGATACTAATCCCAGTATTGCGCTACCTGGTGTAATTCTAGTCCCTCACCAGTGACGTGCTCAGATACCAATATGTCACACCCTCAAATTTCCACTGCGGGGTTTATATCGCGAGGCGCGTGACACCCCAGGATCCCATAGCCATAAGTCTTAAGAACGACTCTAAATGCCCAAACCATTTATTTCATTTTCAAAAATACAATTTAACGTTTAATCAAAAGTTTAAGTAAGTTGCGGAAGCGTATACCAAAAATAACCGTTTTAAGTTCTTGGGCAAAACAACGCGCCCATATGCAAAACCAAATAATACATAAAGCATAAGTTTAATAATGTTCAATAACCCACGACTCAATGATGCATGACCTACAATGCTCCAAACCTAGCGACCTGCAAAAGCATGCTAGCGTGTGTCAACATAAAGTTGGTGAGTTCAAAGTTTAAGTAGCAAGTGTAAAGTCACCAAAGTTGTAAAAACCATCAGTTTTAAGCTTTTCAAGGTAGCTAACCCACTCAATGTAACTAAACAGGTTATTATTGGGAACATACAGATGATACAGTGGCCAGCACTAGTGTCTATCAACACTAGCAAGAAAATGTGGTCAGAAGTTCATGCCTGCGGCCCAAGCACCTTAGGCATGAGGTTGCTGCACAACCTGATAGCGCTATCAACTAATACCCCGTTCGCCTCCAACGATTAACCCAATAATATTGCGGGACTTCCAAACGATAGAGTTTGTTTAGTTCACAAAGGACAGTTCAAGTTGCAAAACTGATAAACGCGATCCACACAAGGAATCGAAAACCCGACCCACACAAGGAGTAAACCCGGACTAGAAAAGTTTAGTACGTTGTCTCAAACCCGAGACGCATGCTTATGAGAAAAAGTAGTGAAACTCACCTTAAGTTGCATTGAGTGCTAATTCTAAATCCAAGTAAGAAATAGAGACTCGCTACCGACTCCCTATTATATGTGTCACTTATGAGAAAAAGTAGTGAAACTCACCTTAAGTTGCGTTGAGTGCTAAATCTAAATCCAAGTAAGAAATAGAGACTCGCTACCGACTCCCTATTATATGTGTCACTATATGAGTACATGTGTATATACGATACACCATATAACTCGTTTGTCCATGACGTTAATTTACGCGAAAACGTTTAAGTGACACCTATTGTAACTACATGCAGAAGTAGACCCTACAAACCCGTTGGTGAATGTTATGATTATTATCAATCATACGCGTCATTTACATCTCATGTAAGTGTACATGCAAGATCAAGTCAAAATCAAATCATAAAAGACTCCAAATAAGCACATATACACATGATGTGCTACGTATGGTCTAAAAATATAAACAACCTAGACACCTAGTAATATAAAACAGACTCAACTAAACTAGACCACACGACAGGCAAGCATACCTATCAATGCAGTACCGACTAAGTAACTCCGAGTATCGAACCCACGGGACACTAATAGCAAACAAAACTAAACATGACTAAGACTTAAAATAAATGATTTAAAAGTTGATTTTTGGTTTTTAAATAATTAATTAAAATAAATAAAGTAAATGTGTAAGATAAATGGACATCAAGGATAAATGAGGAAAATATCAGGATATGAAGGCAACTACCTAGGTCAAGAATCCTACATGCAAACTCACAACTCTCGGTAATGGAAAACTGAATGGATACTAGATTCTAAAGATAACTTAAGAAACCCTAAGACGTGCTAGATCTCCTCCTCGTCTCACCAACACACCCCAAAGAATCCTAGAACAATATACTGGCTATCTAGCTCGGATCACCTCTCGGTCTCACCTCACTAGGATGTTAAGGTACTCTAATGACTGGATCACCTCCCGGTCTCTCTAATCACAATACACCCGAAGATGTAAAGGGGTAATCTAATTGGTTTAACTATGACTTGGAATTGGAAGAAACTAAAGACAACTAGGATAGGATCACCCCCCGGTCTCACCCAAAACCTAACACCTAAAGCTCTATACAACCCAACATTCCATCACCTCCCGGTTTCAAGAATGGAAGAATACCTAAGTCCTCTATATTCTCTAATAAAGTTACTATGGCTTTTGTGAAAAAAAAACCATAAAATAAGTAAAAGCACCTAGCAGGTAACTCTAATAAACATCCAAACATGAAAGACATTCACTAAGACATTTATGGAACTCTTAAAAATAATAAATTAGACTTAAGCACGCACACACATCATAATAAACACCAACCAAATCGTTACCAAAACATTAACCATTCAAAAATAAGTCCAAAACTGATAACTATAAAATTAACATGTATTCATCATACAATCTAGGTAGCCATAAAATATTTAGCTTTTCATAACAACGGAACAAGATAAAAACATAGGTCTAAAATAACACATAGTCTTGGTCTCAATATTCATGAACACAAAGTAAATAAATATAAAAACTAAAACGTTTAGTTATCAAACCGGAGCCTTCAATCTTAAACCCGTGCTTTCCTCCCCTTCTTTTAACCTCTCAAGAATGACTAGGAGTGTTGCTATCGAACTTCTTCTCCTTTTGCGGCTGATGTTTTTTCTTGAAATAATAATACTCCTCTTTATAATATGTGCCGCCCTCCTCCTTATTTGCCTTTTGGACTTGGGCCCTCAAGTTTTTTTTATATTATTATTATTATTATTATTATTATTATTATTATTATTATTATTATTAATAGTAGTAGTAGTAGTAGTAGTATTTCCGACTCGGGGGCTTGACCAAAGTTTCTCGTGTATGCTCCAACGTCCATGAACACCTGCTCTCAAGTGTTCGTTTCTCGATTAAAATTCTTTCGTTTTGAGTTTATTTTCCACGAACACCTATAAAATAATAAAATAAATAAATACATAATAAAATGACATGAAACGAATAAAAACTTGACCAAATAATATACAAAATACAGGAGAAAAGAGAGTTGTTTTGCAACACATCAAACATTCCCACACTTAAACTTTTTTCGTCCCTGAAAAAGATTGCAATGGAATCATAATCAAGACTCTCGGTTTCAAAAACTTTTAAGTTCATTAATTAAGATCTAATCACGCATCAACCAAAAATGTCGGTATTGTTGTCCACCTAAACCCATCCACCAGCTAATCAGGCCTCAATCATGTAAAATAATTAAGTTCATGTTTACATTCAATCTATGGGTCACACACTCAAGATATTCAGCTTCACCTAATCTCACCTCAAGCTTTCAAAGCAAAGGTTAAACCATATAGATTTACCAACCATTGCAAACTATACTCCATAATGTATTAGAATTTAAATTTATGATGGATGATGGATGAAGTGTATGAGTTTAGATATACTTTTTTTTTTTTCTCTTTTTTTACATACCTAACTCAGAGGTTGTCTCAACCAGAGTCACCATCCCCGAGAGCGACAACATGAGCTTCGACATTTTTTTTTAACTTAACCTGGAGGGAGT
Source organism: Ambrosia x helenae (assembly GCA_030844895.1). Taxonomy (NCBI): domain Eukaryota; kingdom Viridiplantae; phylum Streptophyta; class Magnoliopsida; order Asterales; family Asteraceae; genus Ambrosia; species Ambrosia x helenae. The sequence continues at coordinate 13,333,321 of CM061228.1, forward strand.
TTCGATCAGAGTCACCATCCCCGAGGGAGACCCCACAGGCTTCAGTTATTTTTTTATATATTTCTTTATCTAGCTCAATTGATGGAGATGTGGATATTTTGTTTTTTCAGGCGCCACTTTTCACCGGATTTATTCTCATAAAAAGGATCAAGTGTGCCATTTAATTAATAATACATATAGTCTTTCAAACGACAGTGGTACCTCTAATTACTATCAGCGTTTTCAGTTCTACCGTTTCTCCTGAGATGAGAACCCACAAGATATCATGATTTATTAAGGTATATTAAGAACAATCCTGGGAACCTTTCAAAGCTAGTTGGGCCTACCGACACATCTTAAGCAAACATGCTTTCAATCTATTTATATTCTCATACATATAATATTTTGAAAACCAACAATCCCAATTTTACTATCATTTTCCATATAAAATGCACAAAAGATCAGGGACATTTTTCAATTTTTAATTTTTTTTAATATTTATAATTTATGACTTAAACTACATAAAAATAAAAACGAAGTTCCCATCCCCACACTTGAACGGCACATTGTCCTTAATGTAAGAGTGGAATAAAATAAAGCAGCTTGTCTCCGGAAAGAAAAACAACCCTATCGAACGGAGTAGCTCAACCAACAAGAGAGGAAATAAAAAAAAAATACAACAAAAAGGAACAGACTCCCCTGGATATAAGCGATGTAGCTGCAAGCCTCTAAAGCTGCCCTTCCAGACTGGACGTATAGCATTTCATTCGCGGCCTTTGACTCGGACCTAACAAATAAAAACTAAAAAGAAAGTATAAAAACAAATGGTTGCCTTAGATGATTCTTGGACCGTCCCCACCCGAATGGAGATTGTGTACGGGTGGTTAGATCCAAACCTGCAATAAAGTAAATTAGACAAACCAATGACTCAAAAATAAAGACTCTCTCCATCATCCCGACACTTGAAGGAAAGATATCCCCAAAGTGAGTTAAGAGAAAACTGACTCAAAATAAAAAATAAAATAACATAAAAGACTCAAAAAAAAAAAAAAAAAACCTCAGACTCAACCGACCCAATATACAAAAATGCAGGAAACGTACTTGGAAGGCAATATGGTGGAACGTGGTGGGAGATGGTAAAACATGTGATGAAATGATGGTGAATGGTGGAAGAAAATAGGGTGGAAAATAATTTTTTTTCTAATTAACTCGCGCAACGTGAAAGACACTAATGATCTCAATGCGCGTTGCAAGTGAATAAAGTATAACTATCCGGGGTAATTACTGTTCACGTGAGACGAACAGGTCAGCCCAAGTTCTTCGCATTACGCGAAGAACCTTTTTTCACATAAAGTTTATCAAATTTATTGGTTAGAATTTTTTTTTCTTTTATTACCCAAACCTCCAACAAAAACCCCAATCATAAAATATATAATTAACTACATGGGATCCGTTCATGGTGTAATTTTTCATGCCTAGGCAAACACGAAAACCTGCAAAAAGACTCAAAAACAAAAATAATAACAAAATACAAAGACAATTCAAAAATATTACATACTCTACAACTGGGTTTTCATGCAGTTTCAATCAGGTGGCTTATATTTTATCCATCCCATATTCAACCCGTTTAATTCTTTTCTTTCACCACTACCCATTAAGAAATAATTGGTGAATTTAAAAATATGTTTGAAAAACTCATACGAGTTGAGCCACCTATCCCTGCACTTACCTAGACCAAAACTGAAGTTTAGCGTGTACTATTGGCCCATGTAATAACTAGCCTTATCCCATGTATGGTCTGCTATAGTCTTTCTTTCTGCCATCACTGCATACAGACACTAAAATAAACACGATCACGGGCACCAGATATATAAAGAAAATAAAAATAGAATAAAGCACACGAAAACAAAAAGACACGCAAGCACACGAAAAATAAAAACAAAAACTGACTCAACACGCAAGCACACAAAAAGAAAATAAAAGCCTACAACACTCTAGACACACTAAAAAACAAAAAGACTCAAATAATACCAATTAATCAGTGAAGTCCTAATCAAAGCTAATTTCGCAATCGACAAGTGTCCCCAGAAATGACGCCAAAAACTTGATGTGCTATGTATGGTCTAAACATATAAACAACCTAGACACTTAGTAATATAAAACAGACTCATCTAAACTAGACCACACGACAGGCAAGTGTACCTATCAATGCAGTACAGACTAAGAAAGTTCGAGTATCGAACCCACATGACACTAATAGCAAACAAAACTAGACTCGACTAAGACTTAAAATAAGTGATTTAAAAGTTGATTTTTGATTTTTTAAATAATTAATTAAAATAAATAAAGTAAATGATTAAGATAAACGAACAGGAAGGATAAATGAGGAAAATATCAGGATAGGAAGGCAACTACCTAGGTCAAGAATCCTACATGCAAACTCACAACTCTCGGTAATAGAAAACTGAATGGGATACTAGATTCTAAAGATAACTTAAGAAATACTAAGACGTGCTAGATCTCCTCCTAGTCTCACCAACACACCCCAAAGAATCCTAGAATAAAATACTGGCTATCTAGCTCGGATCACCTCCCGGTCTCACCTCACTAGGATGCTAAGGTACTCTAATGACTCGATCACCTCCTGGTCTCTCTAATCACAATAAACCCGAAGATGTAAAGGAGTAATCTAATTGGTTTAACTATGACTTGGAATTGCAAGAAACTAAAGACAACTAGGATAAGATCACTTCCCGGTCTCACCCAAAACCTAACACCTAAAGCTCTAGACAACCCAACATTCCATCACTTCTCGGTCTCAAGAATGAAAGAATACCTAAGTCCTCTAAATTCACTAATCAAGTTCCTATGGCTTTTGTAAACAAAACCATAAAATAAGCTACAAGCACCTAGCAGGTAACTCTAATAAACATCCAAACATGAAAGACATTCACTAAGACGTTTATGGAACTCTTAAAAATAATAAATTAGACTTAAGCACGCACACACATCATAATAAACACCAACCAAATCGTTACCAAAACATTAACCATTCAAAAATAAATCCAAAACCGATAACTATAAAATTAACATGTATTCATGATACAACCTAGGTAGCCATAAAATATTTAGCTATTCATAACAATGGAACAAGATAAAAACATAGGTCTAAAATAACACATAGTCTTGGTCTCAATATTCATGAACACAAAGTAAATAAATATAAAAACTAAAACGTTTAGTGATCGAACCCGAGCCTTCAAACTTAAACTCGTGCTTTCCTCCCCTTCTTTTAACCTCTCAAGAATGACTAGGAGCGTTGCTGTCGAACTTCTTCTCCTTTGGCGACTGATGTTTTTTCTCGAAATAATAATACTCCTCTTTATAATATGTGCCACCCTACTCCTTATTTGCCTTTTGGACTTGGGCCCTCAAGTTTATATATATATATATATATATCATTATTATTATTAGTAGTAGTAGTAGTAGTATTTCCGACTCGGGGGCTTGACCAAAGTTTCTCGTTTATGCTCCAACGTCCATGAACACCTGCTCTCAAGTGTTCGCGTCTCGATTAAAATTCTTTCGTTTTGAGCTCATTTTCTACGAACACCTATAAAGTAATAAAATAAATAAATACCAATAAAAATGACACGAAACGAATAAAAACTTGACCAAATAATATACAAAATACAGGAGAAAAGAGGTGTGTTTTGCAACACATCAACACATATATCACAATCTGTGTTTTCAAGACAGATTATGCACTTACAGAAACGATTTTATTAAAAATACTTACACAACGAATTAGACTCCCAAACTTTTACCGAATATTCCTAGGAGTCCAATAGTCATGCCACTACTTTTATTTCGCATCAAAACCTTGTTGAAAAATTATGTAAAATCAAATACTACAACTAGGTTCTGAAAGCTTTCACATCAGGTCAGTTTACTATAAAAATTCTCAAATATTGTGTATTCATCCAAAATTGGAAAAGCCAAATTAGTCCCATATCAACCTACTGACCAAATTTCACGACCTAATTCTTTATAAAACTCAAGTTATAGCCGATTAAAGTTGACCAAAGATTTTAATCCGAAAATCCGTTTTGACCTTTATTAGAATAAAATTCCAAAAACATAACAAATGACAACAAAATCGTATGATCTTACCCATTCCAGAAACCTAAGACCATGTACGACATGCACATAACAAGAATAGATCAAAACCAATATTTTAAGTCAAGTTACCAAGCCTACAAGTTGACATACACATTCTGTCTAGATTTTAAACATGCAATCTTCTCAACTATATCACATCCTAGATGTATATTATCAATCAGGAACCTCAAATAACCATCATACACTATCCCTATTACATTAACAAGACCAAAACATGCAAGATTCACCATGAATACAATCATCTACAAACCCTAGATGTTCAACAATCAATAACATACACTAACATGCAAACATAATCATATAACTATCATGAAACCTTATGTTTAACATGTTAATCTTTTGAAAACTCATGTTTTTATCTTTATAACTTTGTTTCAGATCTAGAAAAACTATATTATGGTGTTTAAACATAATCAAGAAGGTTAAAACACAAAGGTTTAAGACAATATACCTAAAACACTTCAAAATCAAGAACCGAACACCTTCTAATCTTCCCGGATGATGTTCTTGAGCCTTAGTAGGTGTTAGAGGGTTTATTTTTGTTATGGGTGTTGTTATGGACAATTAGGGTTGTGGTTATGAGGTGCATGGGGCTTAAGGTTGCTTAAATAGGTGTTTAAGTCGGTTTATTTTTCACTTTGCCATGGCCCATTTCGAGCGGCCTAGTTCAGCGTATTGCATGTTTTCTTCGATGTTTTCGTTATTTTGGACCATACCAAGAGTAACCCCATGTATTTAGACCCCAACCATCCTAACGGTTCATTGATTATGATTTTGATAACACGTTCGGTTTAAATTCACGTAATCACATGACAGTCTACACATAGATTCACAGAAACACGTAAATGCAATTAATAACAAACAATTAATTCACAATTATTCATTTTCACAATTCACCAACGTTCACGGTTCGATACTCGTGATACGTAGTTTGGTAATTCCCCAAATTACCTTTCTATGCAGTTATTATCCTATGACTGTGCAACGTGTGACTCACCTAACTAACCCTAGTTAAGTAACATGCCGTGAATGTAAGTAAAGTTAACTAGAGCTTAGTTAAAGTAGAAACCTGAAAATGCGGGGTGTCACACAAACCGACTTTAACATTGAATAACGCTATTTGGATTGACAACCCACCTAGTGGAAGTATCTATGTGTGTGGGAAGTCCTAGGTTATTGTTAATTCCTTAGTCTTTGTCATCATTAAGGTTTGATTTTGGCCCGTATGTGTACTTACATGTTTTTCTTATTTGCCTTGAATGAAATGTGACACATGAATTGTAAAACATTTCTTTACACTTATATTATACGTATACAAACCGAGTATGCTCATCAACATTATTTATGTTGACAAAATTATTTTCATATATGTTTCAGGTTGATTGTTGAGATACTTCATGTAGGAAATTTGGACTTAGTAAAGACTTAATCCATGTAGATGCATTATTCTGTCTATCTCTTTCGGATTCACATCATAATAGCGAAGACCACTAACAACAACATCCGCAAACTTTAACATCCCCTAGATTATTAAGACTTAGGGCCTGTTTGGTTGATTAAGTGTTGAATCATTAAGAGGCCTGAATGATTAATTGTTGAATGGTTTAGCTATGCACCAAGTCTGAATGGTTCAGCTCTTAACCATTCCATTCAGAGCCTTTTATTTAGGTTGAAACAAACAGTCTAAATGTTGAACCATTCAGAGCTGAATGATTCAGAGCCTCATTAAGAGTCTACCAAACAGGCCCGTAAACCTCTACAGTTAATACCTTAATCTTTACCAGAACCCTTGGCCGAAACCACTTACTCCACCGTCACTTGTCACTGGTGGGCATCACCGCTGAAACCCCATCGCGGAACACCATAGCGCCAGCTGGTCAACGACCCAGGCCGGAACCCCTTCTTTCTTCTCTGATCTCTTCGATTCTCTCTCTTTCTCTCTCTCTCTCTCTCTCTCTCTCTCTCTCGTTCTCTACCGTCTCACTATCTGCTTTCTCTTTCTAACATCTCAGATTCACTTTCTCGTTTCTCTTTCTCTCTCCCTCTCTCTCTAGAAAAGATGGGTGTGAGTGTGAGATGGTTAAGAGATGGGGGTTGGTTGCTATTGTGGTTGCCGTCGGGGATGGTGACTAGAGCTCCTCCTCCGGTTCGTCTCTCTCCCTCTTTCTATTAACTGAAGTGTGGGTGTGTTAGTGTGTTTGTTATTTTGTTCAATAGGAGAGAAGGGGGTGGGGAATTGGGTATATATAGAGGGGTTGGTTTGATGGTTTTTAATAAAACCATTTGAACACCAAATGGTTCTGAGAGTGTGTTGTCACTACATGTTGGGTCTGCTGACCTGGAGAAGAACAGATGATTAAAAGCCAAAATATGCTAACAGTTGATTACACAAATAAACAGTCCTTACAACATATTCTTCCCAAAAGACTGCTGACCCTAACAACTGTTCCATCCAAACAACTGCTGTGACAGCTGCTGATACAAAGGACTGCTAGAGAACAACTGATAGAGAACAACTGCTGACCAAAGGTCTGATGAAGAAACAACTGCTGATCAAGTACTGAAGACTAAAGGTCTGTTGGAGTCAACAACACTTAGACTCCAACAGATGTTGCAAGACCATCAAAGTTTTCCCTTAGCAGTAGTTTACTTTACAGTGTTTTGTAATATAACAGTAGTTCGTATAGGGCAGATGTTTTATGTTGTTATTCTGTTAGAGGTCACTATCTTAGGTGATGTCAGCACAGGTCACCAGTGGTTTAGGTTTTTCTATAAATAGAACAGTGCTTGTACTGTTCTATTACATCACACACAAACATTCTCTCAGACAAACAATCACTGTGTGATCAGGCTGAGGGGGAGTATTTGTACTGATTGTAATCTTTCAACTAATGAAAGCATTTGATCATTGAAAACATTTATTCCTGTTGTTTTGATTATAGTTTATCTTTCCGCTGCACTTTCCATATATACTTATATAATTCATTTCTCATCTTATTCTGAATATATCAAAACTATCAAACTCAGATCCTAACAATTGGTATCAGAGCTTGGTCAATTAAATTCGATCTAACCAATCAATTTAATATAAACAGATCAGCTCACAATTATTGATATCGTTTGTTTGTTGGATTGAAAACAGAGTAATAGTTTAATTTCGATTCAACCGTTTTTAAACAGACTTTGTTTCTTAAAAATCAGAGAATGGCTTCAATCAATCACGATCCACATAACACTAGCACGAACAACAAGCCACCGATGCTTGTCAGATCTGAATACAATATCTGGCAACGTCGGATGAGCCATGTTCTAGCTCAACAGAACACTGGGTGTTGGAAGTCGGTTATCTTCGGACCAAATGTTCCGATGGTGCCGAGTACTGAAGATCCCAAGGTTCAGGAGCCAAAGAAACTTGAAAACTACTCTGACCAGGATTTGCAAAAAATTGAGTTAGATGCTAAGGCCTTCAGTATTGTGGCCATGGCTCTACCCAATGATATATATGCTGGGCTGTTACACTGTAACAGTGCAAAAGAGTTGTGGGATGCACTAAAAGAACAATTTGGTGGGACTGAAGAGGTTATTGAAAACAATCGTGAAATACTTAACCAACAATATGAACCATTCAGTCATGTCAAGGGAGAGTCATTAACTCAACAATTTGAGAGGTTTAACTGTCTCATTAGTGAACTAAAACTGGTTGGTCTAACTTACCCTCATTCAACTTTGAACCATAGGTTTTTAAGATCATTACCAGACAAATGGGACACTATTGCTATTGTTATGAGAAACTCAATTGGATTTAAGGACCTATCACTTACCCAGCTTCATGGTAAGCTCTTGACCTATGAGAGAGAGATTAACCAGAAAAAGAAGCTCCAGGACTCTGGAAAAGTGTCTGATGACTATGTATTTGGGAATACAACACTTTTGGGTCATGATGAGGTGCCTGGAAATACTAAGGATCAGAGTTATGATCATTTCATTGACATAACTTCAGGTTTTAACTCTGATTCTTATTCACCAAACTATGCTTTCACAGCAAGTGGTGGTGATATCCAGGCATCTGATAACATATCCTTTGAGTATGATGACCTGAAATACTTTGATCCTGATGATTTGGAGGAAATGGACATTATGCACCAATTGGCCCTTCTCAGTGTAAGAACTAATAATTTTTACAAGAAAACTGGGAGAAGGTTTCCAGGGTTAACTGGCAGATCAAAGGTTGGGTTGGATAAATCAAAGATAAAGTGTTATAAATGTCATAGACTTGGTCATTTTGCTAGGGAATGTAGGAGTCAACATGGTACACCTATGATTACCTACCCAAATCAAAGACCTTAGACCAACACTTATCAAAATTCCTATAATAACCCTGGACCAAATGTGCAAAACACTGCTCATTTTGCACAGTCCTCAAACACTGTTCCTGTCCAGTATGTCCAAACCACTGTTCCTCAGATCCACTATGTGCAAACACCTGTTGCTCAGGCACCTGTGCAAACGACTGTTGCTCCATCCTCTGCTCCTGCAGAGACCAGTCAACAGAGCTTCTTCACACAAGGCTTTGTTGATTGGAGCAGTCTACCAGATGAGTTAACAGATGAAAATTTTGCATTAGTTGCCAAAGCTGAAAATGAACCAGAAAACTTTTGTTTCATGGCTATGGTAGAAGAGGTTGAATCTGAGGAGGTGGTGACTGAATCAAATGTTGTGACTGATGATGTTGTTGATGAAGTAGTTGCAGGTGAAAAATCTGAAGAAGAGGTTGTGAATCTCTCAGATCCCTGGGGTGCATCTGATGATTGTGAGTGCAAGTGTGATTGTGCATTGATGGCTGCTGCTAAGGTATCTCCTCAAATTCTTAAGGACTTATGTTCTGACAGATGTGTGATAGCATTTGCAAACATTAAAGAGGTGAATGAAAACCTTAGAAAGAAAATTTTAGATGATGAAGTTAAATTTGAGAAACTTTCAAAAGAATTAAAAACAAGTTTAACTGAAAAGGAATCTGAAATAAGCTGCTTAAAACATGAAGCAACCATAACCAAAGACCAGCTCCAAACTATGATAACTAAATATCAGAGTTGCAAAAGTGAGCTTGAGTCCACCCAAGTTGAATGTCAGAAATGGGTGGAATCATGTAGAGGATTTGAAATGCTACTCAACAAACAAACCAAAAGTCATGTGAAGTTTGGTTTTGGTTTTGAAACAACTGCTCCAGCTTTTGAAAACACTGACAAAAAAGGATCAAAAGTCTGTTGAGATAGTACCAACAAATTTGCAGGGTCAAGAGATTAAAATCACTGAACCAAATGGTAAGAAAATTGTTCTAGAAAAACCAGAAGGTTCCTCATCATTCACTGAACTTGAAAAGTATGAATTCAAACCTACTTGGTCTGATGAGTGTGGTACTCTTGAGAATTTTAAACCTGTTGACTTTAAAACTCCTGAAGGAAAGACAGCTCCTCAGGCAAAAATCATTCCCTTGAAAAACCTTCCAGCAGATGCTCAAACATCTGCTGAAAAAAAGGCTGAAAAAGGGAAGAAGAAAGAAAAGACTGTCCACTTGTTCTGTGATTTCTGTGAAAAGAAGAATCATGTCACTAAAGACTGTTTTCTTCTAAAAGCATATGACATTAACAAAGGAACAAGTGTATGTGATTCCAAAGCCACATGTTCAATATGTGGGAAAAAGAATCACAAATCCAAAGAGTGCTTGTATCTCAAAAATTTTGATGTGAAAATACAAGAGTACAAAGCTAAAACTCTTGCAAATCCTGGTGTGAGTACTTCAAAAGGAAAGCCCAAACAGACTTTCACTCCTGTCCAAACATCTGTTACTAAAAGTCTTGAAACATCTGCTCCTAGGGATGTCCAAGTAACAGATGCTCCACCCACAAGCAAGTACCCAAGAGGATATGGACAACCACCATGTCATAGTCTGTCACATGTTTATGAGGAGCCAAAAAGACCCTCTAAACTAAGAGTGAACAGAAATCCCTATGGGTATTATCATATGTCTGGAAGTGATCAAACAACTGTTGCCCCAAGTGTTGACATTCAGGCACTAGCAAATGGTCAGCAACAGTTGTTGAACCTGATTCAAAAATTAGTTCAAACCACTGATCATCTTCCAAAGCTTGAGTCTGAAAAGTCTGAGGAACCATCCAAAGCCAATCTGGCTTTGGACACTCACCAAAACTAATTCATTACTGCTGTGCAGGGAGCTTCTGCTTGTTTAGATAGTCTTTGGTAAGTAGATAGTGGAGGTTCCAGGCACATGACAGGATGTAGAGCCCTTCTTCTGGACTTCTTAGCTCATGGAGGGGGTGATATATCCTTTGGTAATGATTCAAAAGGTAAGGTGTTGGGTTCAAGGACTGTACAAGCTAGGAAACTCAAGTTTGAAAATGTCAATCTTATTGATAATCTCAAGTTTAATCTTCTGAGTGTTTCACAAATGAGCGACAAAGGTTATGGTTCATTCTTCACAAAGAAAACTTGTAAGATTATTGAGCCAGAAGTGGTGAAAAAGATTGATACCATCATTGCTGAAAGCAAAGCACAACTTGTTGCTCATAGAAGTGGCAATGTGTATGTTGTTGATATGTTAAAGGACAATCCTATGGCAAATGTCTGTTTGTTTTCTGCTGCCTCCACAAAGGAGACAGAATTGTGGCATAGGAGATTGGGTCATACCAACCTTAATACTATCAACACACTCTCTAAACAAAGTCTTGTCAGAGGCTTACCATCAAAAGAATTCAAATGTGATGAGCATTGTATTTCCTGTTTAAAAGGGAAACAACATAAAAGCTCTTATAAATCCATTGATGAGTCCAAAACCAGTCAATGTCTACAATTGTTGCACATGGACTTGTTTGGCCCTGTTAAAATCATGAGTCTAAGAAGAAAAAGATTTTGTCTTGTCATAGTTGATGATTTTTCTAGGTTTACATGGACTTACTTTTTACATTCTAAGGATGAGACTGCAGGTATTTTGAAGGACTTTGTCACCAAAGTTGAAAAACAATATGACTTGCCAGTAAAAGTCTTCAGGAGTGACAATGGAACAGAGTTTAAAAATAAGGAGTTGGATGATTTCTGTGTGTCAAAAGGGATTGTGAGGCAGTACAGCATCCCAAGAACACCAGAGCAAAATGGGGTGGTTGAGAGGAAAAATAGAACTCTTATAGAAGCTGCAAGAACCATGCTAGCAGATTCTGGTTTGCCATTGTCCTTCTGGGCAGAAGCTGTAAACACTGCTTGCTATGTTCAAAACAGAGTTTTGATCAACCCAAGACATCAAAAAACTGCTTATGAAATTTTGTTCAAAATCAAACCATTAATTTCATTTTTCAAAATCTTTGGCTGCCCATGTTTCATCTTAAATCTCAAAGATTCCATTTCAAAATTTGCAGCCAAAGTAGATTGTGGTTATTTTCTGGGATATTCTTCTACTGCCAAGGCTTATAAAGTGTTTAACACAAAGACCAAGACAATAGAAGAAACTCTGAATGTAAAGTTCAATGAACTTTCATCCCTAAAAATCCCAGCAAATCCTGCTGAACTGTTTGATTTAGATAAATTCAAATTTGAAGATATCACTGTTAAAACTAACAATGCAGGTATTCCACAGTCTCCACAACAAGATTACAGAACAGATATTGTGCTCCCCAGTCACTATAAAATCTCTTCTGCATCAGGGGAAGCAGCTGTTCAAAACAACTGTCAAAACTCTGTCACAGCTGAGTCAACCACTGTTGGCCAGTCTTATCCTCAAACCACTGCTTCACCTCCTTCAACCACTGTACAATCATCTGTTGAAAAAAGTCAAACATCTATTGACAAAAGTCAGTCCAGTTATACTCCACTTGGACCCATTCCCCCACTTCCATTTCAAACATCTGATGGCACTACAAAAGTGCAAACAGATGTTACAACAACAGAGTCACCAAACCTCTGTCCTTCACCTCAAAATGCCATCATACCATATCAGGGAGATTTAATTTACCTGAGAGCTCATCCACCAGACCAGATCATTGGCAACATCAGAGAGGGTGTGCTAACAAGAAGTCAATCCTCCAATATCTGTCTTTTTGCAGGGTTCCTATCTCTCACACAACCTGTCAAGTACCAAGAGGCACTAAAAGACAACAGTTGGGTAGAAGCTATGCAAGAAGAGCTCCTTTAGTTCAAAAGACAACAAGTATGGGAACTTGTACCACTGCCTAAGGATGTTTGTCCAATAGGCACAAAGTGGGTCTTCAAAAACAAAACTGATGAAAGGGGTATTGTTGTCAAGAATAAAGCCAGACTTGTGGTTCAAGGCTTCAGACAAGAAGAAGGAATAGATTATGATGAAACCTTTGCTCCTGTAGCAAGGTTAGAAGCAATCAGACTATTTCTAGCCTTTGCTGTCAACCACAACATCAAGGTGTATCAGATGGACATCAAATGTGCTTTCCTATATGGCAAAATTCAGGAGGAGGTCTATGTATGTCAACCACCTGGTTTTGAAGACACATTCCATCCTGATCATGTCTACAAGCTAAATAAAGCTCTGTATGGACTCAAACAAGCACCAAGGGCCTGGTATGAAACTCTTTCCACTTTTCTCTTATCCATTGGCTTCACAAGAGGTAAAATTGATAAAACCTTATTTCTGAAAAGGAGAGGGAAAGACTTAATGATTGTTCAAATATATGTGGATGACATCATCTTTGGATCCACATGTAACAAAATGTGTGCCATGGGTGAACTTCAGTGTTTCCTTGGTCTCCAAGTGAAAAAACTGCAAAATGGCACATTCATTCATCAAAATAAACATGTAAAGAATTTGCTAACAAGATTTGAGATGAATGATTGTAAGCCATGTAGTACACCCATGAGTACAGTCAAGCTACTCACTATTGATGACAAGGATGAACTGGTTGATCAAACACATTATAGATGCATGATTGGGTCTTTATTATACTTAACTGCATCTAGGCCAGACATTATGTTTGCCACTTGTGTCTGTGCAAGATCCCAGGCTTCACTTAGAAAGTCAAACCTTATTGCTGTGAAAAGGATATTCAGATACCTAAAAGGTGCCGCCACACTTGGTATCTGGTACCCTGCTAATGGAAACATTGAGCTTTCAGGTTATTCAGATAGTGATTTTGCTGGCTGTCACACCACAAGAAAATCCACATCAGGAGGGTGCCAATTTCTACGGAATGCCTTAGTCTCTTGGCAAAGCAAAAAGCAGGCAGCTGTTTCCACCTCAACAGCTGAGGCTGAATACATTGCTGCTGCAAGCTGTACAGCCCAACTCATGTGGCTTCAAAATCAATTGCTGGATTTTGGGATAACTGCATTACAGACTCCATTCATGTTGGATAGTTAAGCTGCTGAAAATATCATCAAAAATCCAGTCTCTCACTCCACTACCAAACACATTGACATCAGACATCATTTTGTCAGGGATAGCTATGAAAAAGGTTTGATTTCTCTGCACCATGTTCCAACAGAGGATCAGTTGGCAGATGTGTTGACAAAAGCTTTAGACACATCTACCTTTACAAATCTGATCTCTAGAATTTGTATGCTAAACATGGATTAAATAACACAAATGTTTTAAATAAAAGCATTAAAATGTTTCAGAAAATCAAAATTCATCCTTAAAATAGCTTTTTGCTTGAAAAATCTGTTTCAAACATCTGATCAGATAAAACAACCACTGTTTCATTTATTTTATCCACTGTTGGTTGAAAAATCTGTTTCAAACCTCTGATCAGATAAAACAACCACTGTTTCATTCACTTTATCCTCTGTTGAAAAATCTGTCTCAAACCTCTGTTCAAATAAAACAACTGTTTTATTATCCATATCTATATATATATATATATATATTTACATATATCTATAATATTAAAAAAAACCAACAGCTGTTTGCCAAAACAGCTGTCCACCACCAGATGTTTTAACCATCAGATGTTTGCCACGTCTGCTCTTACAAGCAGAGTTTTGGCCACATCAGCGGTTTCACCAGAGCCTATAAAAACCCTGTTTTATTACAACAGTCGTTACACTGTCTCATTGTATTCAAAATACTGAAACCGCCTTCTTCGTTCTCAAACCCTTAACCAAATTTCACGCACTCTCACCTTCGGAATCCATTACAATGGATCTTCAAGCTAAAGCCACCCACAATTATCTTCCATATCTGGTTAAAACAGATGAAAATACACCATTCCATTCTACCATCGACATCTTCCTAAAATCCAAATACCTGACAATCCTAACCGCTGACGCCCCCATCTATCTTGATACTCTCCAAGAATTCTGGTTGAATGCTGAGTTCTTGCTTCAAGACAAAAAGCCTACTTCCATTATCTCAAAAATTGGTGAAACTAGTATCGTCATTACCCCTCAACTGATATCCACAACCTTCTCACTTAATGACCTGTTAGGTAAAGACTCTTTCCCTAAAACAGAGCTTCACACAGAGTTTCAGGAAAGGGGGTATGATGCTCAGATGACTGGGTCAACACTTTTCAAAAAGTTTTTCCCACCAGTCATGAAATTTTTCTTCCATACCCTTCTTCTCTGTGTCTCCGCTAAGTCCACATCCTTTAATTAAATCCCATTGAGGATTCAGTACTTGGGTTATGCTATGTTGTCAGATTCTGACATCAATCTATCCCAAGGACTGTTTATGGACTTAGTGTCAAATGTGAAAGCCATAAAGTCCGGGTCAAATAATGCTTTTCTAATTTACCCAAGAATCTTAAGTGTAATCCTTCAAAAGGTTTTACCAGAAAAAGTTTTCAAAAAGGGTGAGTCTATGCAAATGAAGAGTCTAACTGATGAAACTTTCACAAGAATGCTGGGTGCAAACACCCAAGAAAAAGTATCAAAAGTTTCAAAAACACAAACAAAGAGGACTAAGACAACAACTGTTGTCCAAACCTCTGTTGTTGAGCCCACTGCTCCTGGTGATCATGGCACTACATCCAGTGTTGTGAAACCCACACCAGCCATTTCCAAAAGAAAACGTCCATCCACAAAAACCACCACTTCACCACAAAAGAGACTTCTGGAAGATGAGATACCAGAAGATAACTCTGTTGCAACACAAAACCAACAGAAACCACTGTTGTTACTTCCTCACAATAGTTGGAATTATCTCGGCCTGACCAAACTCCTCATGCATCCTCACAAAAGGATCATGTTGTAAGCCAAGAGGAACCACATCATGACACATTTGAGTCCCTTGGCCAAATGTTCACAAGCCCCTCTCCCAGGGCTAATTCTCTTTTTACTCGTCCACCTTCACCATCACATGTTCAACAGACCATGCAACCTCTGTTTGAGGCTATTGACAAAACTCAGGAAAACCCCAGTTCCTCTCTATCACCTGTCAATGAGAGTATACCTCAACAAGTGACTGGGACTGAGGAAATTCGATCAGCCATCCCACAAACAGATGAGGAGGTTACACCCCTAGAGTTCAATGCAACTCTAGGTGAATTTTCAAGTGGAGCAGCCACTACTGATGTAGAGACCATTGTCTCACACCAGGACAGTGGTTACATAACTAAGTCTCCCTTGAAGGCAACAACTGATGAGGCCACTATAGTGTCCCCAAAATCAGTTGGAAGTCCCCAGAACCAAGACAAAGGGGCATCTAGTTCTCATCCTTTGGATTCACCTCCTAGGACTGAATCAGTTAAAACTACCACTGGTAGGAATTCAGATGCTCCTATTAACTTAGGTGATGAGTTAAAATACCAAGAATTGATGGCTAGAGTCCAAACCATTGAAACCTCTGTAACTAACATCAAATCTGATGTCAAGTTAATATTGGAATCCTTGGCAACTCTCTCCAAGAGTCAACCATCCACTGCTGATATTGCTAGTGAGCTATGGAAATCTATTTCTCCCATTATCATAGCTCACAGAAAACTAGCAGATCAGAATCATGCAACCTACATGGCTGAAATCAGAAACATGGTAGATGCAAGGTACAAAGATACCCATGCAGACATTCAGGCCATCAAAGATCATTTGCTGAAGACCACTGGCTCTGCCCCTACCACCATTCTCAGGGATGAAGATGATGAAACATTCACAGCTGATGATGCCAAAAAGGGGGAGAGTGGCAGAGATAGGTTGCCAAAGCTAGATCCCTTTGGTTGTCCTCCTTCACAAAAAGGGAAATCAAAGTCTGCCAACAAACCAGGGTCTACTCAAACAGCACCACAACAACAACAACAAACTCAAACAGCACCACAACAACAACAACAACAACAACAAACCAGCAAAGATAAAGCAGTGGACAACTCTGCAAATGAAGAAGCTGAAAAGGCTGCTGAAGACAAACAAAAGAGGGCTGACACCTTGGAAGCCAAAGCAGAGTTGTTGGTGAAACTAAAAAGGGAACAACAGCAGGAAGTTGAAGATGTGGGATCCTCAAAAAGGAAAAAGATGCTTGCTAAACATGTCAGACAACTACCATCTAAACTTAAAACCTCTGCTGTTAAAACCTCTGTTGATAAAACCACTGCTGCCACCCAAACCACTGACAAGACCACAACACCTAAACCTACAAACACATCTGAACCTACAACCATCAAACCTACATCTGAACCCACAATCACTTCACCACCCAAATCCCAAACATCTGCTGGTCCTACTAAGGAGCCAACAGATGTTAACACAACCACTGCTTCCACACCACCATCACCAAAAATCTTGTACAAAAGGAAGAGAAAATCAACCTTTGTTGTACAAGATGAAAACATTCACACATCTCCACATACCACTTCAACCACACAATCCACACCTATATCAGCCATTCCACTCTCATCATTCTCACCACCACCAACCATTACACCATTGGCTGTTCAGTATCCCCTTGAACTTGATCTACTCAAGGGGGAAATGCAATCCTTCTATAATACTGAACAACCATCTGATAGATCCTTCCCTTCTCTTCCACATTTCCCTGTTCCCTTAAACATTGATACATATCTTAAATACAAGGCTGAACAGGCAGATGCCATCATAAAAGAGAAATGCAAAGGGAAGGATGATAGGACTGCTCAGGGCATCCATTCAGCAGAACTTAGCAAATTGAGAAGGATTGAAGATTTTGCTAAGACCCTGAGCAATTTCATGTCTGCCATGCCTCTCAGTAGTGACATGGAAAGGGAGGTTAGGGAATCCCTTCTTGAACAGATCTTGGCAACCATGCCTTACAAAGCAAACAAGAAACAGTTTGCAGGCTGGACCACTCATGCACTTAGAGAAGAACTCTTGAGAATAGAAGAGATGGCCAAGAATTCCCAAGCTAAAGTCTCTGCCCCTGATTTTGGTAAAGGCAGAGATCCAGCCAGAGCCCTGAAGTTTAAAAGGATGAGACAAGAAATTGTGGCTGCTGATTATGGGGAGATGAGGTTAGTAGCAAGATGGTCTGCGCTGAGGCTGGTTGAAACATACAAGAGATTAGAAGAAAACAGGAAGAAAGATCCCAGCCTACCCAGAAAACATGTTTACACTGATGAACCACTGATGAAGAGACCTCAACAGGCTTTTACTCTAGACAGCTTACTGGACACTTCTGATCTATCAGCTGCTGCTAGAAGACAGTTCAAGAAACAAAAAGAAATGTCTGAAGAAGATCAGAAGAAGTTTGCTGATACCTACATAAAAGAGGGCCTCTTCAATCAAGTGCACTTTTTCTCAGATCCCACTACTGACAAGCTCAGAGAACTCATTGGGAGACCTCCATCACCAAACTCATCAAAAATAAAAGTGCATCTCAGCAAATCCACTGACTCAAAAATTCTAAAATGGAAAGTCAATAAAGACAACCATGAATTGACACTACTCAGGTCAGATGGAAAAGTTCAAAAGCTAAGCATGGATGATGCATATAGCCTGTGTGCAGATGATCTCCAAACATTGCTGAACCTTGAGCTTGAAAGAGATGTAGAAGATCTATTTGCCTTGGACTTTGAACTTCAATTCAAAGGACAAATCAGAGAAAGTCTGATGAGAAATAAAGATCAATAATAAAGCTTAGTTTTGGCATCATCTGTTCTAGGGGGAGATTGTTGGGTCTGCTGACCTGGAGAAGAACAGATGATTAAAAGCCAAAATATGCTAACAGTTGATTACACAAATAAACAGTCCTTACAACATATTCTTCCCAAAAGACTGCTGACCCTAACAACTGTTCCATCCAAACAACTGCTGTGACAGCTGCTGATACAAAGGACTGCTAGAGAACAACTGATAGAGAACAACTGCTGACCAAAGGTCTGATGAAGAAACAACTGTTGATCAAGTACTGAAGACTAAAGGCCTGTTGGAGTCAACAGCACTTAGACTCCAACAGATGTTGCAAGACCATCAGAGTTTTCCCTTAGCAGTAGTTTACTTTACAGTGTTTTGTAATATAACAGTAGTTCGTATAGGGCAGATGTTTTATGTTGTTATTCTGTTAGATGTCACTATCTTAGGTGACGTCAGCACAGGTCACCAGTGGTTTAGGTTTGTCTATAAATAGAACAGTGCTTGTACTGTTCTATTACATCACACACAAACATTCTCTCAGACAAACAATCACTATGTGATCAGGCTGAGGGGGAGTATTTGTACTGATTGTAATCTTTCAACTAATGAAAGCATTTGATCATTGAAAACATTTATTCCTGTTGTTTTGATTAAACTTTATCTTTCCGCTGCACTTTCCATATATACTTATATCATTCATTTCTCATCTTATTCTGAATATATCAAAACTATCAAACTCAGATCCTAACACTACAAGGGGAGGAAACTTGTCCTCCCTAGTGACTCACCAAATGGGGTGTCGGGTGGGTTCATTATCGGGTATTAGTTTGGTTACGTAACATACGCTTGCCTATAATTAATTTATATAATGGTTCGGGTTTCAGTCTCGTATCAAAACGTATGGTTTATTATTTCTAATTATTATTACTCAGATATTCATTATACTATCTTTAGACGCGAAAAATTTCTAGGTCCGAAATCGGGTTGTTACAAAATACTTGTTTTTTAGTTGGGTACTAAAGTTAGCTTAGTTGTAAGACTATCCGTTATTGGTAGAGGTGAGTGGGGGATTTATCGAATAATATTTTAAAACGTTAACGCTTACTTGGCAATGGCTAGCGGCCGGCGGTTGCTCGCGAGAGGGTGTTATGGGTCAAGGTGAGTGATGGTTTTTTTTTACCAAATCTATTTAAATATTTACCACAATTTTTTTTTTATAAAAACAAACATTAAACTAAATAAAAGAAAAGTTACACTAAAAAAACATTACACTAAAAGAAAACATTACACTAAAAAAAATACATTACACTAAAAAACAAAAAAGAAAATTACACTAAAAAAATAACCTAACGTAGGCCCGAGCGTAACATTTGCCACGCCGAAACGTGCTGAAAGTTATGGTCAACCGTCCGAAGGTATTCCATTTTGGCGAATGCGACGAGCACGTCATTGGTTTCGTCGGGCATATCATCCTTTACCGCTTTGTACGTGGTTTCGAAGTTTTTACATTTCGATTTCAAGTCCCCGAACTTGTGGGAGATGGAGTCATTGGTACGGTTGGTACCACCTACAAGGTGAACTTGTTGGCCGCGAGCCCACCATGAACTTGTTGGTACGCGAGCATGAGTGCTAACTCCTCCTCGGTCCACTTCATCATGATGAAGTTGGGTTTGAAAATTGAAGGTTTAGGGTTTGAGAATTTTGAAGAAGAAAGTTTGTGTGAAGAAGAAGAAGAAGGTTTAGGGTAAATAAATATAGGGAGGGTAATAAATTTGGTTGGTGAAAATTAAATTTTTAAATTTTAAACCGTCAGCCAGCCCGTTAACAGACGCGAGCTGGCTCACGTCCCATCGCTCGTTGAGCGCTTCACGTGAGCCTGTTGTGGATAACGCTAGCCACGTGTAAAAAATTGTGGCTCACGGCTGGTCGCTTTCGGGCCACAACGGAGAGTCTAATAAATTATGAAAAACTCAAAGTATAGAATCAAGTCTGGTAAAGAAAGGGGTTCTCATTGATGTGAAAGGTTTACCAAGAAACACGGACATCTAGATGGACCTTGTCTAAACAACGACTAAACAACGACTTTTGACCATTGATCCTCACTGTGACATATTTCAATCCACTATCATCCTTTAAATAACAACCATCACCATGTCAAAATAGCCAAACAAAAAGATTTCAGCATCAGCAACAAGATCTCACACTAGAAAATCCAAATCTGGTTCCTCATATAGTGAGTTTAATTTCCAAATTTCATCTCTTTAAGTTAAATTTTTTTATTGTAACCTCTTTTTTGTGTGTGGTTTCAGGGATGTTGAAGATATTACTACTTGTGTTTGTCACAGTGTTTTCTTCATGGGTGTATAAAACAGTTGTTCCATCACCTCCCAAGACTCTAGGATCTCCAAATGGACCTCCTATTACATCTCCAAGAATAAAGCTACGCGATGGACGACATGTCTCGTATATGGAATCCGGTGTTCCAAAAGATGTAGCTAAATATAAAATACTTTACTTGCATTGTTTTGATTGTAGTAGGTACTACAATCCTTTTGCCTCAGCCTCACCGGTATGAATTAATCCTTAATTAATTAAGAGGTATGTTATTTGCATAACAACACCTTTTCAATTTGCACAATCCTATATGGTCCGTAGAGGTCTATACGGGTTGTATAAGATGTCAGTACAATAAATGTTAAATATATACAGGCCGTAGAGGGTAGGGATGAGCTCGGGACGGTATCGGTACCAACCGATACCGATCCCGAAAACTTCCAAAACCCAATACCGATACCGAAAACATGCGGTACGGTACGGTATCGGTTTGGTACCGGTGCCGTACCGGTATGGTATCGGTATTTTACCTTAAAATACTGATACCGAAAATACCGAAAACCTCTAAATGTGAGTACCGATACCGAACACCTTCGGTACGGGATCGGTATTCGGTACGATATGCTCATCCTTAGTAGAGGGGTACATATGGGTCTATATGGGTTGTAGAGACAGAATATTTTCACCTTGGTATTCTTTTGGAATGGATGTGTTGGGTTTGACCTTTAAGGGCCATAAAGGTCTATACGGGCCCGTAGTTAAGCCACTTCTACGACCAATAAAGGACCTTTACGACTCTTCCCCAAACCTTTTACAACCCTCTACGGCTCGTAAAGGTATATACGAGCCGTAATTATGTTTTTTAAGTGTTGTTGATTAGTTTTAAGCATTTTATTTGAGTTTTTTTATAAAAAAAATTTTTCATTTCTTATTATAAAGGTAAAATAGCATAAACAACATTTTTTTTTCACTTAATAATTAAGTATACATTATAAAACAACGTTACATCCATGTCTTATACATGACCCTTTTAATTAAGTTACAGTTTTCATCCGTGTGTTATACAAATCAATCTTTGGCACACATCATCTTAATTATCTTCCGTACTTATGTTTAAATTTGAATTTTATTAACTCCCAACTAGAAACTTAAACAGTACAACAGAGTGACGCCTACATGTGGTGAATTTGCTTCCTAAGTCGAGTGGTTTCAGTTTCATCACATGATTTTAGAATTTCATACATTTGTTGTTATCAAAATTAAAGTTACTGTTGGAATAATCAAAACTAAAAAAATTCGATACTTAATTAGACATCTTTATCTTAACTATAAATTGTTAACCTAATATCAAGTCGTCTCAATACATATGGATCACAACAAGACCATAGCACAAATGAGTTGTATACTCGAAGTAAACATGCATAGAGATTTTAGTTAATCGCGGGTCTTCACCCTAACCGTCAGCAAGTATTCAGAGGCCATCATTTAAATTGGGGTTCTTTTAATTCAATTCTTTTAGATTTTTTGTTCGTGTTCAGCAAATCAAATGATTTGAGTCCCTGCTAAATGTTGATCGAAGTTAGATCTATTTATTTATAAATTATTATTTTTTAGTATACAAACAATTTTATTGTAGCGGAAATACATCCATAACAATCTCATAGAATACACCCTTGATTCCTACTAGCTAATATAGGCTCACACAAACAAAGAATACCCAATATGTTACATAATAAAAGAAAAAAATTAAAAAAAAATGTTGTTTATGCTATTTTTATCTTTATAATAAGAAATGCAATTTTTTTTATAAAAAACTCAAATAACATACTTAAAACTAAAAAACAACAGTTAAAAAACATAATTACGGGTCGTAGAGGTTGCCTTATAAATGGCTCGTAGAGTTCTTTACAAACCGTAAAGGTCCAACCCAACACATCAGTCCAACACAATACTATTGGCAATCATTACCAATGATTGGGAAACATGTACTACCCGTATAGGGCTATACGGGTCGTATAAATCCCTCTATGGCCCATATAGCCTTATACGACCCATATAGGGTTGTGCAGATAAAATAGAGGATTGTGTAAATAACCGGAGCCTTAATTAATCAAATTATTCTATTTTTTTTATGTGTTTTGTTTTATGATCAAAGATGAGTTTTACAGGCTGTTGTTGAAGAGTTAGGAGTGTACATTGTTGTTATAGATCGTCCTGGTTATGGAGAGAGCGACCCTGACTCGAAGCGAACGGTGAAAAGCTTCGCATTGGATATCGAAGAGATTGCTGATGAGTTGAACCTGGGGCATAAATTCTATGTGGCTGGATTCTCTTTGGGGGGACAAATCGTCTGGTCTTGTCTCAAGTATATCCCTCACAGGTCTGTTTCCAATTCTTGATAGTCTTGTAAGTTGGTCAATACATAACTGTCGTAAAAATCTTTGATTTCTATGTGGTGTAGCAAAATTACAAGGGCACACGGGGTGATCCGTAATAGCCTTGCGTGATGGACGAAAACCATCATAGCTAGCAATGTACATCGCGACCATATTTTTGTCAAAAGAGCCATTAGGGGACGTGGCAACGGTCATACGACCATTTGGTTTTTTTTAAAAAAAAAAAAAACTAAATTTTACCATATTATATATACTCCTTATTTTTAAACCAAATAACATACAACACACTCACATTTGAATTAACAAAAAAAATATATATATTATCAAATGAAAGGTTCAAGCAAAAAAATGTTAGCTACATGGCGACGAAGGTATGAATCTAAGGTTATAAGTAATCTAAGTGAACTCAATACTTATTTTATTTTAATATAAAATAAAAAAAATCTTGGTTTTAATTTATTTAAATTTATAGTATATTTAAATAGTTAAAAGTTAAAATCGTCACTAAGGTTTGGTCAGATTTGCCTGTTTCATCAAACCTCAGATTTGCTTGTTTCATCCAAAAAGTGTTTTTTTTTTTTTTTTTTTGCAACTTGACCTTTGAAGTTCGTAATTTATTGCCAGTTCCGTCCAATTGACTAACTTCGTCAATTTATAACGTTAAATCAAGGTCAAATGTGTATTTTTACTTATGGTACAACTTTTCAAACTAAATGTACAAGTTAAAAAAAAAAAAAAAAACTTAATTAAATTAAATTAAATTAACCAACCCCACCCTCACCCCACCCATTTTCTTCTTCATCCCCTTTCTATCTCTCTCGCTGACTTTCACACACTGGTCATCACCATCTCCATCTACTCTCTCTAATCTCTACGAAATCACAATCATCATCCACCTTTTTTAAATCTTGCATCTTAACCATATACCATATTTCTCCACCCATCCCCACAGAATATGACGAACATGCCACCCAAATTTCTCGGAGACGTTTGAATCACCACCCCGATTCTACCGCCTCATTCACCAACCACCAACGATTTATGGCAGACCTCCGTCTCGTCTTTCAGATCTACGGTGTTATGGTGGCGACAATGGTTGGGGTTGTTTCTAGATGTGATGGTTGCGACGATGGGTGGTTTGCCGTAGTTAATAAAACTTAAATCAGAACTCACCTTTAGATTTGGAGTTGTTTTGACATGTTTCACCGATGGTAGTGGTGGTGTTCCCTGGCTATGGTGATTGTGGGGACATTTTCAGGTGATGGGTGATGGTAGTGGTGGTGTTTGGTTAAGAATATGGTGGCCGGAGTTGTGGGATGGAGTAATCGGAGGAGATGAAGCACACTGGTGTGGATGAGGGCAAAGTACTATGATGGCGGAGCTGGTGGTGGCAGGCGGTTGGTGTGGGCGGGGTAGAAAGATGTAACATAGAGTGTATATGTTTGAAATTTTGATTTGTGATTTTTTAAATTCTTTCAAAGGTTTTTGACAAAGTTAGTCAATTGGACGGAATTGGCAAGAAATTACAAACCTTACGGGTCCGGCTGTCCAGTTGAAAAAAAAAATGTTTTGGATGGAACATGCAAATCTGATCAAACCTCAGCGACGATTTTAGCTTTTAACTCTTATTTTAAAAAAAATGTCAATGATGAATGTCATTACCATCCCACTCATAAGTAGTTATAGATGTGATGAAATGTAAAGAAATAAGGTAGCACATAAGGATTGGTTAAATATAGTGTGATGGTGTGATAACCACCTATGTGTTGTAAGATTTTTGAAGGTCAAGATATGAATTACAATCAAAACAAACGAGCAAACCAATTTGGAGACAAAACGCGTCTCAAACTCTTTGTAATTGAACTCAACTTGACACCCAAACGAGTTTACAAAATCTAATATTTAAATTATAATTGTTGTTAGTTATAAGGAATGTGTACTGTGTTTGAAATTTCAAGTCTTATAATGAGGTATTTTATGACATGTGGCATGTGGATCACACATCACTTATTGTGAGATTTGAAATTAAAAATGAGTGTAGTGATTTTAATACTCAATTATTTTATTTTATTTTTAAATTTAAAGCAAATAACATTTCATTAAAAATATTTCATTAAACACAAATTAAAAAAATTACAATACCATAAATAAAAATATTTATGAGGCAACTCCATAAATAAAAAACACAAATAAAATTTTCTTTTGAAATTTAAAACAAATGATATTTCATTAAAAATTTTTTGGGGCAACTCCTCCGACGTTTTTTTCATTATATCCGCATCACTACAACCGCTACCCCAATAATCTTTCACACGTTGAAAAACTTCTTGAAAAGCATGACATCTCCCGTACAATAATCTTAGAATTAAATTGTTTTCATGCAATTGTAATTGTTGTTAGTTGTAATACATATGTAGTGGGTTTGAAGTTTTCAAGCCTTACAATGAGTCATTTTATGACATGTGGTATTTAGGTCATACATGAAGCATTGTAGGGCTTGAAATTAAAACAAGAGTGTAGTGATTTCAAGTCCCACAAAGCCTCTTGCAATGATTACTTAAATATATTTTTTTTTATATTTAAAACAAATAATATTTCATTAAATACAAATAAAAAAAATACAATACCATAAAAAAATATGGGGCAACTCCATAAATAAAAAAACACAAATAATTTTTTTTTTAAATTTAATACTAATAATATTCCATTAAAATTTTTGTTGGGGCAACTGCTCTAACGTTTTTTTCAACATATCCGCATCGCTACAACCGCTACCCCAATTATCCTTTACACGTTGAAAACTTCTTGAAACGCACGACATCTCTCGTACAATTGGTACTTTCAATCTTAGAATAATTTTTTCATGCAATTGTAATTGTTGTTAGTTATAAAACATGTGTAGTGGGTTTAAAATTTCAAGCCATACAATGTGCCATTTTATGACATGTGACATTTGGGTCATACATGGGGCATTGTGGGGTTTGAAATTAAAAAAAAATGTGTAGTGGTCTCAATTCCCACAAAGCCCATTGTAATGATTACCCAATTATTATCCTTTTTTTTTTTTAAATTTAAAACAAATAATATTTCGTTAAAAATATTTCATTAAACACAAATAAAAAAAAATTACAATACCATAAATAAAAAAAAATATGGGGCAACTTCGTAAATAAGTAAAAATACAATTTTTTTTTTTAAATTTAAAACAAATAATATTTCATTAATTTTTTTTTTGGCAACTCCTCCAACGTTTTTTTTCCAATATATCTGCATCACTACAAGCGCTACCACAATTATCCTTCACACGTTGGAAAACATCTTGAAACGCATGACATCTCCCGTTTATGTCGGTCTATTTGCTTGAAATCGAATCGTTTTCCTGATGTTCCTCTCTATCCATTGCCTTGAAAAATGTTTCTCGAATCCTCACCCAAAATAGCGTAGAACATTGACAGTTGGAGGTCTCACGATTTGATTGGACAATGGACTGGTGATGACAGTGTGAAATCTTTCACGCTTGAAAAGAAACAACCCCTTCCCCGCCCTTGGGGGCGGTGTTCCCTCGTGAAATTGGGTGTGAAATGCCCCCTTCTACGCCCAATTTGGATGCCTCTGCAGATGTTCTTACTTACATGAATAAATTTTTTTTTATTTTCTTCTCCCACCATTTGTACAACATGTCTTGGGTTTGAAAATTCCTTTTCCATCCTTAAATCCCTCACTTTTTCAATCTCCATTCTTAAAAACCAGTAACAATTACAAACTCTACAGAATTTCCATGTTTGGAATTCGTTGTCAAATTCTCCATACACAAAGTCTCCATTCTTAAAATCGATATCTATGTTTGTCGTCTTTATTTTTCATTCTGATTCTGCATACACAAAGTGGTATTTGATTTCCATTGTTTGTTGTCTTTTTTCTTTCTTGAATCGCAACAACTCGATACTCGAAATTTTACTCAGTATTTGCATTATCGGTCGATGATTAAAAACAATGAATGTGATTTACTATTCTGAAGGCCTGGGTTAAGCAAATATACAAAATTTTTAATGGTAGAATCCTTATAATATTTTTCCTCGTAAGATCTAGCAATCCTTGGTCGATTATGAAAAAAAAAAAAATTGAATTTGATTTATCATTTTATTGTACATATGTTGTTAGACTGATAGGAGTGGGGGCGGGATAGATGGCGTGGAGGGGGGTTTTGGGCGGGAACACTGCTGCCAAGGGTGGGGGAAGATGGCGTGGCCCCTTGGGCGGGGAAGAATTCACGGGCGTGGGGCGGGGCTTGGGTGTGAGGTGGAGCATTCTGATTGGTCAGTTTTTTTTTTTTTTTTTTTTTTTTAACACAATATAATATTATTTCCTTCCCCCCTTTCACACCCCACAATTTTCACCCTTCACACACGGGTCCCACAAGTGCCATATGGCGCATCACGCCCCTCCTTCCCGCCCCTCCACCCCGGGTAGTCTTAAAAGGTTTGATTACGTAAAAATTTGCAAAAACTGGGAGTGTAGAAGTTGTTAAAATATTACTATGGGCATCATTACACGTTTGCACTTAAAACAATTATGAGTTGGTCGTTTAAATCAAAAGTTACCTATTTCTTTTTGTTAAGGTGTATCATATTGTTTTTTTAGGGTGTTCGCGAGACTAAAAGAAAAGTGGGTTGTTGATATGTTAACTATGTTAGATCTATTATGAATACGTTGAAATTGAAGATGTTTTTTTTGTTAAATTAGATATGATCGGACAATTTGCTGTGTTAATTACATGTGTTTAAATGCATATTAACCTTTTTTTAATTATATTTGTCTTTTGTTGCTTGGATTAGGTTTTTGTTAGAGTCAACATCCCGCTACAACGCGCAAATTAGTGTTAAATAAAAATAATAGATAAATCAAATTTTATCTTAAACCTTAATTCAAATTATCTTGAACCAACTTTTAGTCCAAATAGGATTAATCATTATAGTTGTTTTGCATATTTATGTGATAAACAGGCTGGCGGGAGCCGTTCTTATTTCTCCGGCCATCAATTACTGGTGGCATAACCTACCTTTAAACTTAACAAACGAAGCGTATTCTCGGCTACCTAAACTGGATCAATGCGCTTTCCGTGTGGCTCACTACTTACCATGGTTAACCTCTTGGTGGAACACCCAGAAATGGTTTCCTTGTTTTTCTGTTGTGCGTGAAACACCTAAATATTATACTCCTGCAGACATTGAAATTTTGACAAAGCTCTTTGGTTCCATGGATCCAGTTCAGGTATTACTATAGACTATACAATCACACATAGTATTATATTATCAATATCTAATTTTACTAATTAAAAACAATATAGCTAAAGCAGTTGAGCACATGAGTCAACGATCTGCACTACAATTAAACAAAGAGAAAATCATGAGAATACTGGTTGACCAAGTGTTTTACGAAAATGGCCCCCTCCCGTCTTTTTGGAAAGACCGGGGAGATGTAATGATGTGGCGGTGAGTTATTGGTTAGACATGAAGATGTCTCGAGAGACGTCTGAGACGTCTTGGAATGTGTGACCTGAGGTGGCTATTTTCGTAAAACACTAAGGCTATTTTCGTGATTTCCCCTTAAACAAAATATATGATTCCCTGATCTGTTTGTTCGTACTCAAGTATCTTTTTGGTTCTCTCATAATTACTATCCTTACCATATCATATATATATTCTTATGCTATTTTTAATGTGTTAAGGCCCAAGCTATGTTATCATCACCAAGACTACAAGGGGAATTCGAATCTATTCAACGCGACATGAATATTGGATTCGGAAAGTGGGACTTTGATCCAATTGATCTCAAAAACCCATTTCCAAACAACAATGGGTCCGTTCATTTATGGACGGGTCAAGAAGACTTGGTTGTGTCAGCGCCATTACAACGATATATAGCCCAACAACTTGAATGGATCAATTATCATGAGGTTAAAGGTGGTGGACACTTGTTTTCTTTTGCGTATGGGATAACCGATCCCATTTTAAGGAGCTTGTTAACATAAACAAGAAGCTTCACTATGTTAACTCAATAATTAAAATTGGTTGTCTTTTGTAGTGTCATGTGTTATTGAAACTCTTGTTTTTATTTTTATTATAAAAGTGGTATAAGACATTATCCTATACGAATTACTATTTGTCTTCTTTATGTGTTTTCTTTTATTTTAAAACTAGATTATACTCTGCGACTTAAGAAATCTAATATAACATATTAATTTTACATATGAAATAGACTGATTATTAACAAAAACATATATGTGGATCCAAAATATAAAAGCATAAAATAAATTTACCTCATGGTCACACTAAATTTTAGTTGGTTTCGAAAAAGAAGCAAAAATGACACACAGTGACTCATACATCTGCACAGCTGTGCCCTCAAAAAAGTTGCCACAACCAGCAACAAACTACAAAATTGCAGGCAACATAAACTTAACAAAAGCATTGATGGATACACAAATCTAGTCAACAGACACAATTTATTATATGTGCTAAAATAATTATCCAGAATGGTAGAAAAACATTAACCACCCATTGAGTTGAGGTCTTGACCATGAGAATAACTAACATGGTGTCTAAAAATCAAACCCATATCAACACAACGTTTACATATCAAATTTACATTAATTAACTATACTACAAATCAAAACTTTATGAATTAACCTTGGATTTTCAAGTGTACTAGCCACCCCAAAAGCAAAATAAGGGAATCCAAAAGGATGTAATGCTGCACAAATTTTACCAATAGTAGAGATAGTTGACGACGACTTTGGCTGAGGAGGCTGGCTCTTCTTGGATCCGGATGTCACGGAAGCATTTAAAGCAAGGTTGACAATTTTGCTGTTCAAATAAATAAATAGATACATGATCATAGACTGAATCAAATATACATGCACGATTGCTGCTTAATAATAGGGAATGCGTTTGACTAATGCAATCTATAGGAAAAAATAAAACATATGAAGTAAAAAAATGATAGAAAGTATTATGTTAGTTAGCATAATAGACAGAAAGAATGAAAGAAAAAGAAAAACACAGGTCTATGATTGTAAATCGTCATGAATACCTGAAAAGAAATCGTCAGAACTCAAGCCAACAGTAGTTGCAGCCAAGCAAATCATCACTCCCTACAAACAAAACATATAACATCTAGTGATCAACAATGCAAATCTAATCTCATAACAACTCTCATTATACCTTGCGGTGATTTGGTTTAGGCGAGTAAGTATACTCATGAGTTAAAAAAATAATCACAACAGTGCTTGGTAAAATAAAAATCAAATGGTGTAAACTTAGTTTCTATTTGCAGTTTGACCTCTTTTGTGGTAAGGTAATATCAGCAACATCACTCTTTGCATTCAATTTCACATAACTCGCAGGAGAGCTCCATGACAATAAATTCCCTAAATAAATATCACAAATCATCGTAGTAGTTAATCACATACCGTACGTCGCTGCTGACATCTTCTTCATCTTCTCATTCAATTCCTTCTTTATGGCTTTCTCTTCTTCCTTATTTTTCTGTAAATTAAAAAAAACTTAATATATACAAAAGTAATAACTGAAACTAATTAACTCAATGAGAGTCCCTAGAAAATTCAATGCCTTAACCCAAGGTTACCTACTAATCAGATCAACAGGACTCATCGGATTGAAGTTCATGGACAACCGATCTAACCAAAGAGAGAACATACAATAGAAAAACGCTTATGATAAATAAGAATGAGAATTGTATCCACGTTAGCACCACTATCACCACCCATCAACCCACCAACTCCCTAATTAATAACCTCGCCGCCAACAACTATTCATTCACCAGTTTATAAACACTCATGAACATGACGTCAGTTTCCCTCACTTGATTGCTATTATTCGAATTTATATTTATACTTATTCAACTGTTTATGTTGATTTCTTGTTCGAGGGTTAATTCAAAGGAATGGTTGTGATCATAAGTGGGGATTTGGAGGGTGAGTGTACCAGATGGGATAATGAAGGAGTAGGTGTTGTTGATTGGGTCGAACAGGGATTTGGACCGGAGGATTGGGTGGTGGGATTGGAGGTTTTGGATGGAGGCATGAAGGAGAGGGAAAGGGAAATATGAAGAAGAAAAAAAAGTAGGTAGAGTTTTGATATCTTTTATTCCCCTAAAATCACCTAATGTCACATGGCATGGCACATGGAACACTTAAGGGGGAGGTTGACCTCTTTGAGTGCCATGTAAAATTTTTAGCTTTGGAATATATATATATGGGAAAGATAAATTGAAAACCCTCCCTATTTAAGAAAACTCTGAAAACCATATCTCAATCATCCATTAACTTCAATCTATGGCTCACATTTAATCTATTTTTTTTTAATTTAAGATAACATATTAAAGTACCATAAGGGGTAGGATTGTCCATGATGGTTTTGCACCTTTTCTTTTTTCCCTGACATACAACAGAGCCATCATTTCAATTGTTGTTTCTCTTTCCTCTAACACTTTATACTTTGAAAAGAAATAGGATAAAGAAAGTAAGAAAATTCAAATGATGTTAAACTTCATTTGCAGATCATAGAGGTACGTTTATCATTCTCTGGTTTGTTCATGATCAATTACAAACCGATTCGTCTTCTTCTTTTTAGGGTTTTTAAAATTTGTAACATCTTACAGGTCGTTTGGTCTGATTCCTCATTATCTGACTCCTATTTTGTAACATTATAGAACAAGTTTGCAGTACAAATCGATTTGTCTTCTCCCTTTTAGGGTTTTAAAAATATGTAACATATTACAGATACTTTAGTCGGTTTCTTTATAATCCAGTTGCCAGACAATTATTTATAGGGCAATTTCCCCCAAAATAGGATTGTTAGGGTTTTAGGGAACCTAAGAATGATTTATTTTCTTTTTTAGGGATTCATAAACTCAAATCGATACCAAAATGTATTTTTTCAAAAAGAAGGGAGTTCAAACGATAACTTGGTTTTGAATGTGATAATTGTTTTTTTAAACCGTTCCAACATCGGTCTTATGTTTTGTTTTCTAGGATGCTTTAGCCCCATTGTTTTAGTGTATATCGATCTTTGAGGAGATTATATATTATAATATTGTTTTTTACACAGTTTCTAAAATAGTTTTTCATTTACACAATATTTGTTTGTTACAGGTTTTGGCTTAGTTTAAAGAGTTGAATCAAAGATTGTTTATGCATTATTCTATGGCTTCTAATACAAAAAGGTATGTTTTTGGACTGGTATGATTTGTTTCACAAAGTAAACTTTGTTCTTTTTTTACTATACTCAATAAGGGATGAAAAATGTATACAAACACTGTCAAATTATTGTGTTATTGATTGTATAGTAACATAAAATCAAAAGCATTTTGATTATGCAATATATATAAAACCTTAATTGTCCATTAATGGGTAATACAAAAGGTTTTTAAGTTAAGATGTAGATAGGGTGGTGGATGAAGAATGAGATAATTACATATAATTCTAACCTCGAATTAACCAACTGCTTTAGTGTCCATTTGACCATATAAAATCAAAGATTTCATATTATAATGCTAAACTTTTTTCCCTTAAAAACATCTACAACGCACGTGTATTATTTAAAAAAAATCATATTATCGTTTCCAAATTATTAATGTTAAAGGTGGGTAGGGTAATTGGTTATTTTTGTATACCTTTACAAATATTGAAATGTAACATTATTGGTTTACATTGTTGTAATGTAACATAAAAAATAAATTAGTATTCAAGTTTTAATTTTTTTTAATTGTTAAAAACGATACAAAGTGTAATCTTCATGAGGATGTTGTGAAACAAAAGGAAACCAAAGCTAAAAAAAAATATAAAGAAACTGAAGAAGGGAGATAAAAAAAGAGAGAATGCTTAAAGACAAAATCAAAGAAAAGTTGTGTTCGGATCTTTATGTAATTGTTATTCGAATATCTCTTTAAGTAATTGCTATTCGACTGTAATGACTTATGTACTTATGAACAATTATGTTACCAAAACATATACGTTTATGTAATTTATGAATTATGTTACATATTCAGCTCTAATAACTTATGTTATTATTCAATTGTAACTAGAAAAATATACTTATGTAAATGTACCAGTTATGTTACTTAGTCGGATGTAACAACTTATGTTACCTAGTCCATGCCATATAAAAAATTAGTAAATAAACGATATATAATATTTGTTAAGCTGTAAACAACTTATGTTATTATTAAGTTGTTACTAGAAAATATATATTTATGTTGTTATCTATTCATTTGTAACTAAGAATGTTAAATACATAATTCAAAATGTTACATAGTTCGTGTCACATTAAAATAGTAAATAAATGATATACATATATAGGGTCAGGATCCTGTACAAAGTGTAGACATCATGTACAAAGTGTAGACATCATGTTTTGGTTTTAGGAATGATGTTTTAGGTTGTTTTAACTTGAAAAACACCAAACACAACAATCTAAAACACAATACAATGTATTATAATCATTAAATTTAAAAAACCGCTAAAACACACTACTTAACGCTTAAAACACACTGCTAATGTTCTTAGCATGGTGTTTTAAGTTTTAAGCCTAAAATACATTGTTTTCGATTTTTAATTGTTATGTTTGGTGTTTTTATAGGCAAAACAATCCAAAACATCACGACTAAGTTCAAAAAATGATGCCTAAGTATCAATTTTTAATCCTTCTCACACTTCTCACGAAAAATGATAAGGGACACGAACAATCTTCTCCCGACAGAGAATTTCAGCGGGATGCTTGGACAACCAGTCCATGCCAACCACGAGATCAAAGCTTCCAAGGGTGATGGGTAAAATGTTGATGGCAAATGATTGCCCATCCAATTCGAGCTTACGGTCACAATGGGTGTGGGTTACCTCAACAGGCTTCCCATCAACTAGCTCTATGGTGTACGGGGTATCAAGAAGAGTAGGAACCATCCCTAGTTGTTTGCTAAGTTTTGATGACACAAAACTATAGTCCGCACTAGTATCATATAAAATAGAAGCAAGAGTGTCGTACCCGTCACGGCATTGTTATCAGTCCTAGCTTCCCCAGAGCCAATTGCTATTCCACGAGCCCCATTGTTGTTGTTACCGTTGTGGTTATTGTTGTGTTTGCGCTCAAAATTTGGAGGCATTACCTATACGGGTAAAAATCACGATTTTCACAGACCACAAGAGCCTTAAGTACTTCTTTGATCAAAAGGAGTTGAATATGTGACAAAGACGATGGTTAGAAACACTAAAAGACTACGACTGTGAAATTCGTTACCACCCGGGCAAAGCAAACCGGGTGGCCGACGCCTTGGCAGAAAGGAGGATCATACTTCTATCCGGGCGAGGGCTATGCATCTCATCATCACTTCGAGCCTTATAGATCGGATGCGGGAGGCTCAATTCGAAGCCTAAAAAGAGGAAAACCGGAAGAAAGAGAGAATTAAAGGTCAAATTGATGACCTTGAAGAAGATAATTGTGGGTTGAAAACTCGACTCGGTAGAATTTGGGTGCCTAACTCCTGCGAAGCACGTAAATCCCGGCACTCAATTCATCCCGGGGCCACCAAGATGTACATGGACTTGAAGAAAAATTATTGGTGGCCTGGAATGATAAGGGATATGGAAAAGTATGTCGAGAGGTGTGTGACTTGCTTACAAGTCAAGGCGGAACACCAGAAGCCGTACGGGAAACTCCAACCACTGGAAATACCCGTATGGAAGTGGGAACAAATAACCATGGACCTATTAACTAAATTGCCTAAAACAGCGCGGGGATATGACTCTATATGGGTCGTGGTTGATCGATTGACAAATAGCGCCCATTTCATTCCCATTCGCGAATCGTACACAACAGAAAAGATGGCAGGTGTCTTCACCAATGAAATTATCTCACGAAACGGAGTGCCGGTATCCATCATGTCTGACTGGGATTCTCGATTCACCTCCTGCTTTGGGAAAGAATTTCAAAGCCAAATAGACACCATGGTGCTACTTATCACCGCATTCCACCCACAAACCGATGACCAAGGCGAGCGAACCATACAAACACTTGAAGACACGCTGCGCGCGTGTATTATAGATTTCGGGGGAAGTTGGGATACTCACCTACCGTTGATGGAATTCGCCTACAAAAATAGCTATCATGCTAGTATCGACATGCCACCATATGAAATGCTCTACGGGAGGAAGTGTCGAACACCCGTGTGTTGGGGCGAGGTAGGTCCACGGGAACTCGCTCACAAGGATGTGGTTAGCGCCACAAACAAAAAGATTGATATCGTACGCGCGCATCTGACAGCCGCCCAAGATAGGCAAAAGTCCTACGCGGACAAGAGGCGAAGACCAATAAAGTTCCAACTGGGGGACTATGTGATGCTCAAGGTATCCCTGTGGAAAGGGGTTATTCGGTTTCGTAAGAGGGGCAAATTAGGTTCAAGATTCATTGGACCGTTCAAAATCCTCGAACGGGTGAGACAAGTCGCCTACCGGTTAGAATTGCCTGAGGAACTTAACGACATCCACAACACATTCCATGTTTCATACCTTCGAAAATGCTTGGCAGATCAAGAAACATATGTACCTATGGGAAAGATTGAGCTATGTGGTACGACCCATAGAGATTCTAGACCGAAAGGTGAAACTTCTCAGAAATAAGAGTATCAACTAAGTGAAGGTCAAATGGGATCATAGAACGGGTTTGGACACCAGATGGGAGTCCGAAGAAGAAATGAAGAGCCTTTATCCTCACTTATTCGGTACGTCACTAGTTTTGCGGACGAAACTCCCTTTAAGGAGGGTGGAGTTGTAATGCCCCAAATTCATTAAGCACGCTTAATTATCAAACTTCGCCTTATCAAGGGCATAGAAAAGAAAAACGACTAAAATTTTTTAAACTTCATGCGATCAACTCCTTAACTTGAATTAAGTTGATTAAGAATCCAAATATCTAACTAAACATAACAGTAACTAGAGGGACTGATTTGAGGCAAATGGTAAACATGGGTGAAGGGGGTTAATATGACAAGGGAAGGAAACTTCCCTTGTTCATCAACTGGAAACGAATAACACACCCAAACACACACTTTTCTCACACACTAGTTCAACAATATGAAATCATTCCCAAATTCAGCCATGAATCAAGTCACTGCAGCTTGCATGATACAAATTTGAGTCATCTGTAACACCCCAACCGATGGCGGAAACATCGGGATGTCACGTATTGATGATTGTTCAGTAGCTCATGGTAAATAATAAATTTCAATAATTAATTAATTGAATTACATACAATAGTTCTAAAAAGAATTTGTACATCCAATGAAAAATGCTAAATCTAAATATACATCTTCAAGCATTAACTCTAATCTTCAAGCAAGCTATAACCTGAAACATGTTAAGTTTGAAAATATTTTGGGTCAACAAAAGTTGGTGAGAATTACATAGGTTTTGATAATTGAATAAAACTTGTACAATTCAAGTGTCATGGCAAGTCTAGTCCATATGTGAAAACATACTAGAAGTAAATCGAGTGCATAACCAACCCTTGTGACTGTTATAATGTGGTACATCCCATACGCTCATGGTTCACTCGAATATGTTATGCGATAACAAACACCCACGCTACCTTTGTAGGAGGCACGTATCCGGGTGGGATTGTCAGTCCAATAGATCTATCATTGTATACCGTCGGCTGATCAATGTTAATGATTATGCTAGAATTGTGCTTACCCTAGTCATGTTCAAGACATAATGCAACATAGAAAAACATATAGACACTTTATGATTGAATTGCATATAGAATGTTGTAACATGTTTCACCCCAAAAATAGTGATAAATAGAAAAGGGGCTATGTAAAACTCACCTTAGCAAAATGTTATGTCTCATGAAAAAAATAGAATAATGTGTTGTGAATGTATGCGAGGCGAATCTCAAAGACTCAACAACGTAGCTAGTCCAAATTGAAGAAAACGAAAAAGAAAGAATATCAAGCTTCCAATTCGCCAATTACAAGAGCTTATAATCAAAGCTTCAATTGTAGAAGTAATAGACTATAGAAGAAAGGTATGAGGGAAAGTTTAATCGGATTGAAACAATCGATTTAGAGGTGCAAAGTATAATGGGTCATAGGTGGGTTTTTATACTAGTTTTGGAGTCAATTAGCCATTAAAATTGGTCAACACCATAAAGTAAGGTTTTATGATGAATTGACTATTTGACTAAGACTTTGACTGTTTGACTAAGACTTTGACTGTTTTACTAAGACTTTGACTCCAAGAATTATGTTGTCAAGACTTTGACTCTTGACTCAAGGCTTTGATATATATCTATTTATTTATTTTGAAACGAATTTATATCTTCCTAGTTTGAGATTATAAATGTAATTGGAAAAAATGATTAGCTTTAAATAAGAAATAAAAAAAATCATTAGTTTGAATTAGAAAATAAAAACACCGTGTTATAAAATGACGATTTTATAAATAGAATTAGGATAGGACATATGTAATGATTGAAGATTTTTTTTAAGTACAATGATAAAAGGAACTTAGAAAAATAGAGTGCACGGATAAAGATAAGAATACTTAGAAATAAATTAGACTTTATATCATGGATCGGGAAATACTTTAATGCAAAATAAATGGGAAAAATTTATGAGGTTACAGTCTCCCCTACTTTTAGAAACATCGTCCCGAAGTTATAAAAAAACACCGGGTTGACAGTGATTGGGTAGAAATTAGGGCAACTGTGGTTTGGAAAATTTGTGTTAAGACATGACATGAATTTATAGGTAACAGAATAAACTATTTCGAATAATTTGGTAAGAGGTTTGATAGGTGTGGGTTTTAAGGGTTGGATTAGGTTCGTCTAAAATAGCAAGGAGAATAAGAATCTAGCAAAACACTAAACTTTAAGTTTTAGGAATCTTAAAAAGAAATGCATGAGTTAATTGACTATAGAAATACTAAACAGGTAACTAGAGTTTATAATTGGTTATCTACCAAAAACCTTGATAGAATTTCACACTACCTTAACGTACCTGTAAATTCATGATTGCGTTCCGGACCGTAATCACCAATTTACCTTACATTAGGGTTTTGTGTCCTTCTATGACTCTAAACACACATGTAAGTAATGCAAAATAACCTTGTGATTGAATCGTATACAATGTATCCAAAAATGAGTCCAACTGTTGAGCAGGAAAAAGACTTCTACGAGTCAGTGAATAAGAACCTCTACCGATTGTTGAGCAGGTGCGATAGCCTCTACCAGTCGTTGAGCAGGTTGTAGGGCCTCTACCGACTGTTGAGCAGGCATGATGACCTCTACCAATCGTTGAGTAGGTTATTTGGTACTCTACTAACTGTTGAGCAAGTACTTCATCCTCTATCATTTGTTTGATTAAGTGTACCAATTATTACACACATGAATTGCAAATTGATAATATGTACATGTAAGCAATCAAGTATCAAGTATAGCATGCGAGTTGTAATAGAGTTGCCCTAGACAAGGTTAATGACTCTAGGTGTGTCTATAGCAAATAGTTTATATTCCATGACGTCTAGTATCAAATGTTCAAATATGGTAGATAATCAAATCCTCATGTATAACTAATGATTAAGTTTGATGCAACACACAATCAAGTTTTGATAGTTTGGTTATCATGGGTAACTAGTTCATGTTTGAGAAGGTGAAGGATATGAGTCTAATTCTTGAGGGGATGGTGAGAAATCTTGAAGCAGAATTAAAGTTGTGAGAGATAGTGAATGTGAAATTAGTTGACAAGGAGTTTATTTTATAGTAAGGAGATTATGTGGCAGTGCAAATTGTGGGGTTTGGATCAACGGTTAGAATCAAGCATATGAGAAAACATGATCGTGGTATTTGCCAAAAATTTGTAATAATTCGAACAAGTTTAAAATAAGTAGGTGTCAACGGAAAAATTGTAGAGTAAATTTTGTCCCTGTGGATGGAAAGATTTTATTTTCAAAATTGGTTTTGTATGTAAAGCAAAAGTGATTAAATTGTACAACTAAATTGATTTAGATCAAAATATTTCGATGAGTCATAGGTTTTAAACACGATGTCGGATTTCAAAAATCAAGAATTTGTTCAGACGTTTTGTATAATAGGCTTCGAGTAATCCATAAAAGAAGTGATTCTTAATATATTAAAACTCTTTTTTTTTTTTAAGATCATTTGTTACACCAGTAAATTGTTACACCAACATTTGAAATTTAGAAAATGAGTTTGTGGAATAAAAGGCTTTCTGACAAAAAATATTTATTTGCTTTAGTTTGTGAAATTCCTAGGTAATGAATATTTGACAAAATTCAGTACTCTTTAATGTTGGTGCTAGAGTATATCCTATAAATAGGTTACGAGATGATAGTTTGATCAAGTATTTTAAAATCTAGAATATGATGAAATTTGATGGTTGAGGGTGTCTTTAAAAAAAAATTATGTAGAGAGGAGAAGTTTATAATAAAATTGGCCCGAAGGTAATACGATATAAGAAGTAAAGATGTAATATGTTGTAAAGAGAAATATATGATTTGGGTTGGATGTTAAAAATAATTAAACAAGCGGGTAATATTACAAGTTTGTAAAATGAAATATGATTTTGAGATTCACAAATGATTCATGGAATTTAGGCTAACGAGGGGATTATATGCAGAAGAAAATAGATTTGAATTGCGAAAATTTTGAGATTTAAATCTTATAATTTAAATGAGAGGGGGATGATATAAATGGAAATGAAACACAAAGATTGTTAATATTTAACCACGAATAAACGAAAATGTTGGCTTATCAAAACAGATCAGACCTAAGTCTAAGGAATTTGCCCTAATAATCTAGGAATACGTTAGGATTTCAACAAGTAAATGAAAGAGAGTAAGCAAGACCAAGCTAGGGTGAGAATAAGGAGGAGAATATGGATAAAAATAAGGATAAGGTAGAGCTACAAACAACTAAAGCAAGTACTGATTAATGTCCTAAGGCCATAGACTAGCTTATTTTTCTAATAACCTAATTCCCTATAACCATGGCTCTGATACCAATCTGTAACACCCCAACCGATGGCGGAAACATCGGGATGTCACGTATTGATGATTGTTCAGTAGCTCATGGTAAATAATAAATTTCAATAATTAATTAATTGAATTACATACAATAGTTCTAAAAAGAACATGTACATCCAATGAAAAATGCTAAATCTAAATATACATCTTCAAGCATTAACTCTAATCTTCAAGCAAGCTATAACCTGAAACATGTTAAGTTTGAAAATATTTTGGGTCAACAAAAGTTGGTGAGAATTACATAGGTTTTGATAATTGAATAAAACTTGTACAATTCAAGTGTCATGGCAAGTCTAGTCCATATGTGAAAACATACTAGAAGTAAATCGAGTGCATAATCAACCCTTGTGACTGCTATAATGTGGTACATCCCATACGCTCATGGTTCACTCGAATATGTTATGCGATAACAAACACCCACGCTACCTTTGTAGGAGGCACGTATCCGGGTGGGATTGTCAGTCCAATAGATCTATCATTGTATACCGTCGGCTGATCAATGTTAATGATTATGCTAGAATTGTGCTTACCCTAGTCATGTTCAAGACATAATGCAACATAGAAAAACACATAGACACTTTATGATTGAATTGCATATAGAATGTTGTAACATGTTTCACCCCAAAAATAGTGATAAATAGAAAAGGGGCTATGTAAAACTCACCTTAGCAAAATGTTATGTCTCGTGAAAAAAAATAGAATAATGTGTTGTGAATGTATGCGAGGTGAATCCCAAAGACTCAACAACGTAGCTAGTCCAAATTGAAGAAAACGAAAAAGAAAGAATATCAAGCTTCCAATTCGCCAATTACAAGAGCTTATAATCAAAGCTTCAATTGTAGAAGTAATAGACTATAGAAGAAAGGTATGAGGGAAAGTTTAATCGGATTGAAACAATCGATTTAGAGGTGCAAAGTATAATGGGTCATAGGTGGGTTTTTATACTAGTTTTGGAATCAATTAGGCATTAAAATTGGTCAACACCATAAAGTAAGGTTTTATGATGAATTGACTATTTGACTAAGATTTTGACTGTTTGACTATGACTTTGACTGTTTGACTAAGACTTTGACTCCAAGAATTATGTTGTCAAGACTTTGACTCTTGACTCAAGGCTTTGATATATATATCTATTTATTTATTTTGAAACGAATTTATATCTTCCTAGTGTGAGATTATAAATGTAATTGGAAAAATGATTAGCTTTAAATAAGAAATAAAAAAAATCATTAGTTTGAATTAGAAAATAAAAACACCGTGTTATAAAATGACGATTTTATAAATAGAATTAGGATAGGACATATGTCATGATTGAAGATTTTTTTTTAAGTACAATGATAAAAGGAACTTAGAAAAATAGAGTGCACGGATAAAGATAAGAATACTTAGAAATAAATTAGACTTTATATCATGGATCAGGAAATACTTTAATGCAAAATAAATGGGAAAAATTCGTGAGGTTACACATCTAGGGCCCATCTTACCTCTAGGTAACTCATATTTCATCAAAATTTGTGTATAATAGTCTAAGTGATAATGGGTGATGTCTTAAAATTCATGTTTTTGGCAATTTCCTGATTTGAGAAGGTAACCATAGGACTAGGGAATCTTAAAACAAATTAATGATAGTTAATCATGTTAGTACAGTTCCAAATGGTGTGATTCATGATGGGTCTTGTAGGTTGTATGTTAAACCTATAATTCATTGCAAAATTTTGTGATGAGAACTTGAATTATGAAACTTGTCATATTGATTTAAGGTCTTTAAGTT
Source organism: Ambrosia x helenae (assembly GCA_030844895.1). Lineage (NCBI taxonomy): Eukaryota > Viridiplantae > Streptophyta > Magnoliopsida > Asterales > Asteraceae > Ambrosia > Ambrosia x helenae. The sequence goes on from CM061228.1 coordinate 13,375,172, forward strand.
GTGAAATCGATGAGATTGAGTGTTTGTTGAATCATGGAAACATTGAAATTTAATCGGGGCTTCATCTTGGTAGTCTAGCTAGTAAACAAATGTTAATTGTGAAACCTTTCCCGCCAAGTGTATGACGAAATGCCATAATGAAATTCGATTTCATTAATTGTGTGTTAAAAGCGTCATACTTGGTAGAAATTATGTGGTTATTCGGAACCAAGTCTAATCGATTACATGGATGTTTATGTGCAACATGACATCTAGGTACAAACTAAGAAGCATCAGGAAGCCAAGTGGTAAGGGATTTGTAGTTAAAAGCCCACGAATAAGGTAAGTCGATCTACGACTTAATCACCATAGCTTTACATTAACCGTATCCTTGCAAATATAGTAGTAGTCCATTTAGAAGGTTGTGGTTCCCATTGTGGCTCATCGGTTGTCAAATTATGTATAAATAAGTCACTAGGACTGGGCAACACGCCGTTCCGTGAGTGGCACACGTGGCCACGGGCGCAAAAGTATAACCTCAATGGTAGGGTGACTTGGACGAATATTCACCTTCCCGAATCAAGACATGGTTGGGAAGGGAATATCATGTGGCCTTTAGTTGGGAACTACGCGTAGTTGCGAAGCCGGGTTGGGTAGGAATTCAGACTATTGCACGATCAATCGATGGGATTCTTTAGGAAATTCTTGTAACATTTCGTATTTATTCCATGTACGTTTGTGACATTTATTAATAAAACGTCACATTTTTATCAATATCGTACCTTCTAAAAAATATTCCGTGACACTTTTGGACTCCTAGTACCATACTATAACCATATATTAACTATATAGTGGTGAAATAATTATAAAAAAAAAATAAGTGCCTGGGCCGGGAATCGAAACCGTGCCCATGGCCGGCTCACACAAACCACACAGCCCAACCAGCGGAGCTACCCATACTTGTTGAATATATCTCAATCCAATTAAAATTTAAACACTCCTAAATTCATCACAGTTGACATAGGAAAGTCAACTGCGATTCATCCTTTCCAAATTCGAGCTTCAATCCGCGTTAATTATCAAATTCATTTAAGGTTATGATTGACTGACCACGTCTGCTTGTTTCCCACGCACAAATCTGTATTAAAACCTTCCAATTTGAGCCAAATCACGCGTATTATATTAAAGCGGGTCAAAAATTTACCAAACTTAGGAGGAGAAACGATTGGTATAAATTGAGCCCTCCTCCTCAAGCTAAAATCGCCGAAAACAAAACCCCTACTCTCAATTCTTTCTAAAAACTTCGTATTAATCTGCATTTTGCTCGCGTTTGACTTTTCGTTTGACTTGTTCATCGAGCATCATCGTGCACTGTAAGTTACAATTCCTTCTTTGGTTTTGTTAGTCGGCCCCTCATAACCATTAACCCTAGGGTTAATCAGCCTTTAAGTCCGTTTTTAATCGGATTAGAAAACTAGGGTTCATTTGGGGAAGATGATCCAGAATCGTATCTGTTCATATATATTACCAAACGAAAACAAATACCAACTGATCAGCAGATCAGTTGGTAGACTCGAGCAGGGTTTGAACACGAACCGGCCATAAGGCATGGGTTCGAGTCCCGTACGTTTGATTCTTTTTTTTTATTATTGAAAACAAATCAGTTAACCTATAAAACAAATGGGAATCAAGAATAATCGTTCTCAGGGTCTAGACCAGCTGGTCTAGGCTTGTGATATAAACATCGAACCGGCCAGTGGCCCGGGTTCGATCCCTAGCATATGCAAAAAAAAATTTAAAAACTCTTTATACTTATATATTTATTATTATTTTTAAAAATAGTTTTAAAATACTAAAAATGCTTTATAAATTCTACAAAAAATTATTTTATGATGTTCTAATAGAAAAGTTTATCATACAATTTTCAGTTTTTCAAAAATCTTTTATTTATTATATATAATAAATATTACAAATTTATTCAATTATAATTATAAAATTCTATAAAAAATATCAAAACGACTTTATAAAATTCCACAAAAATTATTCCACAAAAATTATCCTAAACTTATAAAACAATAAATATTCCAGAAATGATTTTTATTTCTGAAAAATCATTTATTTAATATTTTTAATTGATTTTTGTTATTTTAATCATAAATAAATCATAATAAATTCATTTTTCATTATTTTTACATCAAAATTTCTCATAAATTATTATTAAACATTTAGATCAGAAATATAAATTTTTGATTCGAAATTTATAAATTTTAATATTTTTAACTATTAAGTCTATATTTGGTCAAATAAGTATTAATATATAAATATTTATTAATTAAGAAAATAATTTTATAAAAATTATTTTCACATTTATTATATTTTAATTCAACTACTTTTAGTTAATATTGGTCAGAAATATTTTTATTAATTATTTCTTTATTTATTAAAGTTATTTAACAATTATTCAAATTTAATCATAAATCAATTAATAATCCCCAAATTAGGAACCCTAGCACATTTTAGACTAGAAAACTTAGACTTATTAAGTTTTCCCCAACACTTATTTATTACCTGGAAATATGGTGATATTTGGATACACACGAGCCACTTTTACTTATATAACAAGGGTCTCCATTTTAACACTAAGGTGAGTTTTACATAGCCCCTTTTCTATTTCACTATTTTGGGGTGAAACATGTAACAATATTCTATCTACAATTCAATCATAAGTGTCTATGTGTTATGCTATGTTGCATTATGTCTTAAACATTACTAGGGTAAGCACATTATTCTAGCATAATCATTAACATTGATCAGCCGACGATATACAATGATAGATCTATTGGACTGACAATCCCACCTGGATACGTACCTCCTACATAGGTAGCGTGGGTGATTGTTATCGAATTTATAACATAATCGAGTGAACCATGAACGTTTGGGATGGACCACAATATTCTAGTCACAAGGTTTGATTATGCACTCGATTTACCCGGTTGTTTTGTTTTCACATATGGACTAGACTTGCCATGACACTCGAATTGTACAAGTTTTTATTCAATTATCAAAACCTATGTAATTCTCACCAACTTTTATTGACCCAAAAATATTTTCAAAATTAACATGTTTCAGGTAACAATGAAGCTGAGGCTTAGAGTATGCGTGATGGATTCTATGAAGTTATTTGAAGTTATTTGTTTTATTTGATGTTATGTATTTTGGGATTTTTAGACATCGTTTCATTTGGATATTTATGTTATCAATAAAGTATTTAAAATTTCAATATATACCATGTGCTACTGAAACAATCATCAATACGTGACATCCCGATGTTTCCGCCATTGGTTGGGGTGTTACACCAACCGATGGCGGAAACATCGGGATGTCACGTATTGATGATTGTTCAGTAGCTCATGGTAAATAATAAGTTTCAATAAATGATTTAAATAAATTACATACAATTGTTCTATAAGAATTCGTACATCAAAATGAATAATACTATGCACACATCTTCAAGCATTTACTCAAATCTTCAAGCAAGTAGAACCTGAAACATGTTAAGTTTGAAAATATTTTGGGTCAACAAAAGTTGGTGAGAATACATAGGTTTTTGAATATAATTGATAACCATAGTTTGTACAACAATCACAGTTGTATGATGATAGAGTATGATCCCGACATGTAACAATGCGTCTTTGTACAACCAAACCTTGTGTCGACTAATGACTAACTCGCAAGTTAGTTAAATGTTGTTACTGTTATCGATCATCCCTGAATTTATGCGGGGGGATGGGTTTGTCAGACCTATAGCGCTATAATCTAAACAGGCGGCTTGATCATTGTTAATGATTGTACTATGTCTTTTTGTTACAGTCAAATGATAGAATGATGTTGTAATTGAGTCACAAGTAAATATGAGTAAATGATAGTATAAAATGTTTAAACATGTTTCACCCCGAAAATAGTGAAAATAGAGTAAAGGGGCTAAGTAAACTCACCTTAGCAAAATGTTATGTCTCGTGAAAATAGAATATGTGTTGTCAACGATGCCAAGTATTACCCTATAATTAAGATAATAAATATGTCTAAGTCTTTCTAGTCTAGAAATATATTCTAGGGTTTCGATTTAAGGGATAAGTGTTCGTTTGATTAATAAATTAAACGTTTAATAAATAAGAGAAATTTGATAAATAAATAAACAAAAGTCTTTTTTGTAAATTTTAAATCAAAGATGGTCACAATAATAAGTTTTAAGTATGAAAATAATTTTTAATAAATTATTTTCTTAAAAATAGAATATTAAATCTATTTATTACAAATTGTCAAAATGTAACTTTGATATTTAAAAATACTAAAATTAAAGAATTATTTAATTAAAAATTGTATTTCTGTTCCAAATAAATAAAAATAATTTATATAAAATTTTGGTGCAAAAATATTGAAAAATGAATTTATTATGATTTATTTATGATTAAAACTATCAAAAATTACTTAAAAATATTAAATAAATGATTTTTCGGAAATAAAAATCATTTCAGAAAAGTTTATTGTTATAAAATCTCAGAATAATTTTTGTGGAAATTTATATAATCGTTTTGATATTTTTATAGAATTTTATAAATAAAATTGAATAAACTTGAATTATTTATTATATATATTAAATAAATAATTTTTGGAAAACTAAAAATTGTATGTTAAACTCTACTACTAGAATAACATAAAATAATTTTTGTGGAATTTATAAAGGTGTTTTAGTATTTTAAATCCATTTTTAAAAATACTAATGATTATATATATATATATAAGAAAAAGGAAAAAAAATTGTTTGCACATGCTAAGGGTCGAACCCAGGCTTTCAGCCGGTTCTCTTGTCTTAGCCACAAGATGGGTACCAGCTGATCTGAGGATCAGTTGGTGTTAGGTTTCTGTTTGTTTATATCATATATTCATGTCTGCAGATTATATATCCCCAAAAATAAGATATATGAACCCTAGATTATTAATCAGTTTTAATACGCGATTATACCCTAATTAACCATAGGGTTAATGATCTAAACGTGCCGAATAATATGATAGAAAAAGAGATTGAAACATACCAGACACGAAGCTTCTGATTTTCGTAGTCAAACCAGAAGTTAAACAATGGTTGATTCGTCGTTTTAGCGAGTTATAGAGAGGAATTAGATAGAGGGTTCGTTTATCGGTGGTTCTAGGTTCCAAGGATGGGTCTAATTTATAGATTAACAGTTTTAATTGCCGAATTGAAAATCTTGACCAAAAGTTATAGTAAGCGCGTAAATTTGGCTAAATCAGGAATGATTAAATCGAAATTGACGCGTAACAAGGTCAATGGTTACTAAACATGGTCAATTACAAAGTTTCTAGCCAAAAATATAGTCAATTCACGTTTGGAAATATTCCTTTGGTGGTTCACGTTTGCTGCATCTGTTACAAGGAAGGAGAAAGAGCAGTTGAAGTGGTGTTATATGTATTTTAAGTTGGGTTTGAATCAAGTGAATGGTATAGCTCAGATGGTGTTAGGGTGTGGGGATGCTGACCCGGCTTTCTGCCCGGGTTCGAGTCCAGGAAGAAGCAAATCATATTTTTTTGTTAAGTAAAGGAAGTGTGGGCCGGTTTCTAGGTGGGCCGAGGTTTAGCTGGGTTGGGCTGGGCTAGTGGTGATGGACCAAGGAGTTAGGCCGAACATGGGGTTGTTTGCAGGCTTCTCACAAAGGGGTTGGGTTTATATTTGTGTTTGTAAAAGTTTTTCTTTATTATTATTATTATTATTATTATTATTATTATTATATATAAATATAAGTTGGGTGATAAAAACTTAGGCTTAATAGTATAAAATTAATGATAAAGTAAGGGCTTTAATGTATTAGAATTTGAAAAATTTTGCGATGTTACAGTTGGGGTGTTACAGATTGGTATCAGAGCCTTGGTTATATGGAATTAGGTTATTAGAAAAATAATCTAGACTATAACCTTAGGGAATTAAAACAGTACTTGCTTCTCTTACTTGTAACCCTAATTTCTTCCTTATTCTTACCCCTACCCTACACCCTATACAACCCTAAGCCTTTACAAGATGACTGCTCTTATTCGTCTGCTGCAATCCTGATCCACCTTTAGATTAATAGGACAAAATCCTCAGGTTTAGCCTGAACCACCTTGAGATCTCGTCGAAGTTCTAGATTTTAATAACGAACATGTGCAATCTGGAAGGGTGAACGCCTGTATTCTGAGTTTTCAGTCTAGGCTGGCATTGCGCATATATCCCAATCAGACGAGGGACCCGGATGCCTACCTGGGAATTCTCGGGATGAGTGTTCACTTATAGGCTAAAGCATGTCTTCACTATGTTATTAGAATCTAGAATCTTTGATAAGTCAACGTTTTCGTTTATTCGTTTTAATTAATGGATAAATGATTACATTCCTTATATTACCTCATTCATTTCATGTCTCATTGAACCTTCATTGTATCTCTTACAGATCATGTCTCCACGTCGCAGCACTCGCCTTAACAGTGGTGACAATCATGATGAAGGGAGCAGCAACTACAACCACAACCACAACCACGACACTAACCACAACAATGGAGCTGATGCCCAACTAGCTGTGATCATTTCCCAACAAATAACGCAACAAATCGCAACTCTGGTTCCTAACTTGTTGGCTCAAGTCATCCAAATGAATGGGAACGGCAATGGAAATGGAAATGGCAATGGAAATCACAATGGGAACGGGAATGGAAACGGGAATGGTCACCCAGTCTGCACCCTCAAACACTTTAATACCTGCAATCCTCCTAAGTTTAGCGGGGATGAAGGAGCTACTGGCCTCCTACAATGGTTCGAGGGTATCGAGAATACGTTCATAAATAGTGAGTGTCCCGATAACCTCAAGGTCCGTTATGCTATGAGTGTTCTTCACAAACGAGCACTCACTTGGTGGAATGAGGAAAAGCGCACCCGCGGAGCTGAAGTTGCGCTTGCTATGACCTGGGATCAAGTCAAGGAGATAATGAAAGCTGAGTTTTGCCCACATAACGAGGTCAAGAAATTGGAGGACGAGTTCCACACCCTTGCTCAGGATAGTGGGGAAAACCTTGCTTATAATACCCGCTTCCATGAGCTCAGTTTGTTGTTGCCCCATAAGGTCACTCCCCTACCAGTAGCCATTAAGAAGTATATCGGTGGTTTACCTATGCAAATTCAGGACACGGTATGGGGAAGGAATCCTGCCACCTTGGAGGAAGCCAAATGTTTAGCGGCTACACTGACTGATAACCACGTGAAGAATGGTACTCTGTTTCGCAAAGGTGCTAAGAAAGATGTGATCAAAGCTACACCAGAGCCAGCTAAGGAGATTAAGACTGAACACTCTGTTAACAAGAAACGTAAGGCCCGAAACTTTGCAGTAGCTGCCACTCCCGCACCCAATAAGAAGCCATACACCGGACCTCATCCCTTGTGCAACACCTGCAAGTACCACCACCCAGCTCAGGTGCCCTGTCGTTTTTGCACTAATTGTCAAAAGTATGGACACCTTGTGAATATCTGTCGAGCTCCTCCTGCTAATGGCCCTGTTGCCCAAAATAACCCAGCCAGAAATGCCCCAGCTCCCAACCAACAAAACAATAGGCCTGCTCGTGGTCAGTGCTACGAGTGTAGCAGCCCATACCACTATATCAATGCCTGCCCCAATCGTGGAAACCAGAACCAAAACCAAAATCGTAACCAAAACCAGAACCATAACCAGAACCAAGATGCTCGTGGTCGCGCGTACAACCTCAATGCTAATCAGGCCCGCGACAACAATGAGGTAGTTAATGGTACGTTTCTTATTAATAACCACTATGCTTCTATACTATTTGATTCGGGTGCTGATATGTCATTTGTGTCACTTAAGTTTGAACCCTTACTTAACTTACCCCAAACTAACCTAGAGGAACCCCTAGTGGTAGAGGTAGCTAACGGGAAATCTATCTCGATCGATTCTATTATACGTAACTGTGTGTTGAACCTTGATGAACACACTTTCCCAATCGACCTCATTCCTATGCATCTTGGAAGCTTTGATGTCATAGTAGGAATGGATTGGTTGTCAACCCATCGTGCTGAAATCCTATGCTTTGAGAAAGTTATTCGCATTCCTCTTGAATCTGGTGACATTTTGAAGATCTATGGTGAGAAGCCTTGTGGTGAGCTTAAACTCATGTCTTGTACGACTGCTCAAAAATACTTACGAAAGGGGTATATGGCTTTCTTGGCTAACGTGATAGAAAAGAAAGACAAGGGCAAGAGTATCCAAGATATTCCAATCATTCGGGACTATCCTGAAGTCTTTCCAGAGGATTTACCTGGTTTGCCTCCTGCTCGTCAAGTTGAATTTAGGATCGATCTTGTTCCTGGTGCAAATCCAGTTGCCAAAGCTCCTTATCGTCTTGCACCCTCTGAGATGCAAGAACTTGCCAGTCAACTACAGGAACTTTCTGATAAAGGTTTCATTCGCCCCAGTTCTTCTCCATGGGGAGCCCCTGTATTGTTCGTCAAGAAGAAAGATGGATCTCTCAGGATGTGTATCGATTATCGTGAGCTTAATAAACTCACCATCAAGAATCGTTATCCCTTGCCTAGGATTGACGATCTTTTCGATCAACTTCAAGGAGCAACCCACTTCTCGAAGATTGATCTTCATTCTGGTTATCATCAGCTTAGAGTTCACGAAGAAGACATTCCCAAGAAAGCCTTTCGTACACGTTATGGTCATTACGAATTCATGGTCATGCCGTTTGGATTGACCAACGCTCCCGCAGTGTTTATGGATCTAATGAATCGGGTTTGTTGACCCTACCTTGACAAATTCGTGATCGTCTTCATTGACGACATTTTGATTTACTCTAAATCAAAATCCGATCACGAACAACATCTTCACTCAATCTTGGGTCTCCTAAAGAAAGAACAACTGTATGCCAAGTTCTCGAAATGTGAATTTTGGCTTAAGGAAGTTCAATTTTTAGGACACGTCATCAATGAGAACGGAATTCATGTTGATCCTGCAAAGATCGAAGCTGTCAAAAATTGGAGTGTTCCTAAAACTCCAACTGAAGTCCGTTCCTTCCTTGGTTTAGCCGGATATTATCGTCAATTCATTGCCAACTTCTCCAAGATCGCTGTTCCTCTCACTGCCTTAACTCACAAGGGTAAACCTTATGAGTGGGGACCAAAATAAGAGGAAGCGTTCGAGACTCTTAAGCAGAAACTTTGTGAAGCTCCTATTCTGTCTCTACCTGATGGTAATGATGACTTCGTGGTCTATTGTGATGCATCAAACCAAGGTCTTGGTTGTGTTCTCATGCAACGAGGCAAGGTTATTGCTTATGCGTCTAGACAGCTCAAGACCCACGAAAAGAATTATACTACCCATGATCTTGAATTGGGCGCAGTCGTCTTTGCTCTTAAGATTTGGAGACACTATCTTTATGGAACGAATGTGTGGTTTTCACGGACCACAAAAGTCTCCAACATGTCTTCGACCAGAAAATTCTTAACATGAGGCAACGACGTTGGGTTGAATTACTTAACAACTATGATTGCGAGATTCGCTACCATCATGGCAAAGCGAATGTTGTGGCAGACGCACTCAGTCGTACTGATCTTCAGGATCGTATCCTCCAGGCTCAACATACTTCAGTCACCCAAGGTAACATGTACGAGGAAATCTCTTGTGGTGCTGAGACTCAACTTGAAACCAAACCTGATGGTCTTCTTTATTTTCTCAATCGACTTTGGATTCCTGACCGTGATGATCTTCGTACCTTCCTTATGAACGAGGCTCATAAGTCTCGTTATTCTATTCATCCTGGAGCTGACAAAATGTACCAAGATCTTCGTTATTCGTATTGGTGGCCTGGTATGAAGAAAGATATCGCTCTTTTCGTTGCAAAATGCCTTACTTGTTCAAAGGTCAAGGCTGAACATCAACGACCATCTGGTATGCTTGAACAACCAGAAATTCCTGTATGGAAATGGGAGAGCATAGCAATGGACTTCATCACTAAACTCCCTCGGACACCCAAAGGTTATGACAGCATTTGGGTAATCGTTGACCGTTTAACCAAGTTAGCCCATTTCTTACCAATTCGTGAGAAATATTCTGTGGAAAGGTTAGCGAAGATGTACGTGAGTGAAATTGTATGTTGCCATGGTATACCTTTGGACATTATCTCTGATCGTGATGGTCGTTTCACCTTTCACTTTTGGGATTCTTTACAAGACGCTTTGGGTACCAAGCTAAACCTGAGTACTGCTTATTACCCTCAAACAAATGGTCAGACCGAACGGACCATCCAGACACTTGAGGATATGCTCACGGCATGTGTCATCGATTTTGGTGGCGCATGGGATTCTCATCTTCCCTTGGTTGAATTTTCCTACAACAACAGTTATCATGCCAGCATTAACATGGCTCCTTTCAAGGCACTCTATGGTCGTAAGTGTCGTTCACCTGTCTGTTGGTCTTAGGTTGGTGAAGCCCAGATCACTGGACCTGAACTGATCCAGGAAACCACAAATAAAATCCAACTGATCCAGGATAATCTTCTCAAGGCTTGAAGTCGACAGAAGAGCTATGCTGATAAACGTCGAAAGCCCTTGGAAGGGAGTAATTCGCTTCGGTAGAAAGGGAAAACTAGCTCCTCGATACGTAGGCCCATTCAAAGTGCTTGACAGGATTGGAAAAGTGGCTTACAAACTTGATCTTCCACCTGAGTTAAGCAATGTTCACCCAACTTTTCACGTTTCGAATCTCAAGAAATGCTTAGCAGATGAGAACCTCCATGTCCCTCTTGAAGATGTGCAGATCGATGAAACTATGCACAATGTCGAGAAACTTGTTGAGATCGTGGATACTGGAGTCAAGAAACTCAAACGCAGTCGCATTCCGATCGTTAAGGTTCGTTGGGAATCTAAACGAGGTCCAGAGTTCACTTGGGAACGCAAGGACCAGATGAAGTCTAAATACCCACACCTTTTCCCACCAGACTCTCCAACTCCAACTTCGAGACGAAGTTCCTAAAAGTAGGGGAGACTGTAACATTTCGTATTTATTCCTTGTACGTTTGTGACATTTATTAATAAAACGTCGCATTTTTATCATTATCGTACCTTCTAAAAAATATTTCGTGACACTTTTGGACTCCTAGTAACATACTATAACCATATATTAACTATATAGTGATGAAATAATTGTAAAAAAAAATAAGTGCCTGGGCCGAGAATCGAACCCGTGCCCATGGCCGGCTCACACAAACCACACAGCCCAACCAACTGAGCTACCCATACTTGTTGAATATATCTCAATCCAATTAAAATTTAAACACTCCTAAATTCATCACAGTTGACTTAGGAAAGTCAACTGCGATTCATCCTTTCCAAATTCGAGCTTCAATCCGCGTTAATTATCAAATTCATTTAAGGTAATGATTAACTGACCACGTCTGCTTGTTTCCCACGCACAAATCTGTATTAAAACCTTCCAATTTGAGCCAAATCACGCGTATTATATTAAAGCGGTTAAAAATTTACCAAACTTAGGAGGAGAAACGATTGGTATAAATTGAGCCCACCTCCTCAAGCTAAAATCGCCGAAAACAAAACCTCTACTCTCAATTCTTTCTAAAAACTTCGTATTAATCTGCATTTTGCTCGCGTTTGACTTTTCGTTTGACTTGGTCATCGAGCATCATCGTGCACTGTAAGTTACAATTCCTTCTTTGGTTTTGTTAGTCGGCCCCTCATAACCATTAACCCTATGGTTAATCAGCCTTTAAGTCCGTTTTTAATCGGATTAGAAAACTAGGGTTCATTTGGGGAAGATGATCCAGAATCGTATCTGTTCATATATATTACCAAACGAAAACAAATACCAACTGATCAGCAGATCAGTTGGTAGAGTCGAGCAGGGTTTAAACACGAGCCAGCCATAAGGCCTGGGTTTGAGTCCCGTACGTTTGATTCTTTTTTTTTTATTATTATTGAAAACAGATTAGTTAACCTATATAACAAATGGGAATCAAGAATAATCGTTCTCAGGGTCTAGACCAGCTGGTCTAGGCTTGTGATATAAACATCGAACCGGCCAGTGGCCCGGGTTCGATCCCTAGCATATGCAAAAAAAATTTAAAAACTCTTTATACTTATATATTTATTATTATTTTTAAAAATAGTTTTAAAATACTAAAAATGCTTTATAAATTCTACAAAAATTATTTTATGATGTTCTAATAGAAAAGTTTATCATACAATTTTTAGTTTTTCAAAAATCTTTTCTTTATTATATATAATAAATATTACAAATTTATTCAATTATAATTATAAAATTCTATAAAAAAATATCAAAACGACTTTATAAAATTCCACAAAAATTATCCTAAACTTATAAAGCAATAAATATTTCAGAAATGATTTTTATTTCTGAAAAATCATTTATTTAATATTTTTAATTGATTTTTGTTATTTTAATCATAAATAAATCATAATAAATACATTTTTCATTATTTTTACATCAAAATTTCACATAAATTATTATTAAACATTTAGATCAGAAATATAAATTTTTGATTCGAAATTTATAAATTTTAATATTTTTAACTATTAAGTCTATATTTTGTCAAATAAGTATTAATATATAAATATTCATTAATTAAGAAAATAATTTTATAAAAATTATTTTCACATTTATTATATTTTAATTCAACTACTTTTAGTTAATATTGGTCAGAAATATTTTTATTAATTATTTCTTTATTTATTAAAGTTATTTAACAATTATTCAAATTTAATCATAAATCAATTAATAATCCCCAAATTAGGAACCCTAGCACATTTTTGACTAGAAAACTTAGACTTATTAAGTTTTCCCCAACACTTATTTATTACCTGGAAATAGGGTGATATTTGGATACACACGAGCCACATTTACTTATATAACAAGGTTCTCCATTTTAACACTAAGGTGAGTTTTACATAGCCCCTTTTTTATTTCACTATTTTGGGGTGAAACATGTTACAACATTCTATCTACAATTCAATCATAAGTGTCTATGTGTTATTCTATGTTGCATTATGTCTTAAACATTACTAGGGTAAGCACATTATTCTAGCATAATCATTAACATTGATCAGCCGACGATATACAATGATAGATATATTGGACTGACAATCCCACCTGGATACGTACCTCTTACATAGGTAGCGTGGGTGATTGTTATCGAATTTATAACATAATCGAGTGAACCATGAACGTTTGGGATGGACCACAATATTCTAGTCACAAAGTTTGATTATGCACTCGATTTACCCGATTGTTTTGTTTTCACATATGGACTAGACTTGCCATGACACTCGAATTGTACAAGTTTTTATTCAATTATCAAAACCTATGTAATTCTTACCAACTTTTGTTGACCCAAAAATATTTTCAAAATTAACATGTTTCAGGTAACAATGAAGCTGAGGCTTAGAGTATGCGTGATGGATTCTATGAAGTTATTTGAAGTTATTTGTTTTATTTGATGTTATGTATTTTGGGATTTTTAGACATCGTTTCATTTGGATATTTATGTTATCAATAAAGTATTTAAAATTTCAATATATACCATGTGCTACTGAAACAATCATCAATATGTGACATCCCGATGTTTCCGCCATCGGTTGGGGTGTTACAATTCTGCCTTTGGAACACCTTATTGCGGGTTAACTAAGTTCAACGCTTTGAATGGCTCATCATCGATGTGCTTAGATAGTGTTAAATCATGATATAGCCGGACATGAGTTTACGGGTCAATAATAATGGGGATTTGTTTGCATCATTGAAGGATCGTTAGGAACCTAAAATGAAAATTGAGTAAGTGGTTAACTCTTTCCACTCAATGTGGTAGACATTCCCGACTCTTCCACCTCCATCGTCTATTTCTCTCTCTCTGTGTGTGTGTCTCTCTCTCTCTCCCTATCTATCTCTTTCTTTCTCTCTCTCTCTCTCTCTCTCTCTCTCTCTCTCTCTCTCTCTCTCTCTCTTTCTCTAGGTGACATAATCCCTAACCAAATGTTAGCCATCATCATTGATAAAACCATTCTTGTGGGTATAAGGGTTTACATGAACCTGAGTTACAAATGGTGGATCTATATTAGTTATTTTGATAGAAAGAAAGAGAGATAGAGGATATTGAGTAATAGATGGACAATAACCTACCTCCCCCAACTCCATCATAAAAAAGATACCTAAAATGGTTTGTGGTTTTATTGTTTATGTTCTGTCCAAAACAGGTGTCGGGCAGGTTCTTCAAACTTCCCAAATTGAGGATAAGCACATGTATCTAGACCATACATGTGTCGAAAGCACGGTGGCGAGCATACCAAAGCCCACGCTGAAGCTGGGTCGTATGCGTAAATATGTTATTGTGGCACAGAAGTTGAAGAAACCAAAGTTGAAGGCGTGCGCATTTGTAGATGAGGGAGGCAATGGCCGTAAGGTATGTATTTATTTAAGTTCTTGTTGGTGATTTGAAACAACTTAAACGAATCTAACATGTGAAAAAAAATCTAGATGTACCTATTGTGGAAGAGATAGAGACATGTACTGGAGACAAGATGGAAAGTCTTGGATGTGGTGATAAGCAAGCTGAAGTAAAGCAAGTACACGTACAGGATGGTAGTGATCAATCGTTAGCCCCTACAGGTAAGGCCGTGACGTATGTATAGTTTTTATGCTAGCTGTGCTTAGGTAACAACTACATTTATGGTTATTTTGTTTTTCTTAAGCGACCGTTGATGTTGCCCAAGATGACATCACCGCTACTTGCGGTAATGTGGAACAAAGTTCGAGCAAAGGGGAGTTGAAGGATAATGAAACCGCAATGTCCACCAAGCCTATCGACAGGCCCAATCCTATTGTTGGGACCCACCATTTGAAGTAGCTGATGCCAAAACAACAGATGGCGTTAGTTAGATATTCGATAGACCACATAAATCAACCGAGTGTTGCATACGTTACACATGCATTAACATATGTTAATGCATGTGTACCTTATGGGCACAAATGTAATCTGTGTGTGTCTATGCTAGAAAAATTGGTAATTTATTTATACAGTATATAAAGTTAACGTGTGTTGAATGTTTGCTGTTTTCTTGTTGTATATTTAGGACGTGCTGGGAGCTCCCTGACGCTGGCTAGGTGAAAGTCCAGATCACAACTTAGGGCGTTGGTACAGGAACAATGGAACCAGGTGGACAAAGTGGTTGGCGCTGAAATGGTATAGAGAAAAAGGTTGGAAGTGTACATGGGGACCAAAATGGTGAGTTTGTTAAGGTTGTGATTGGTTAACATAAGACTGATGCGTCTTATTGATGAATTCTTATTTTTTGTGATTGTTTTGTGAATGCAACCAGTTCCGTAGTTATCATACGGAGTATGCCTCATCCGGTGCCAAGCGATGGCGGAAAAAAAGTCAAACACTGAGGAGGCAGTTAAGGGAAATGATCCTATTGATGGCCCTAGTTTTAGTGTTGGATTAACACAGTTGGAGGAAAATCAAGGTATTAGTGTGTTGTATAAGAAATTTGAGTTTTTAACTTTTGTATATTAGAAGGACACTTATTGTACATTTATTGGGGGTGATAGGTTGGTGAAACCGGATCAAACCCTAGTGGAGGAATCGTCAAAGGAGATAGTTGGTGAGGCTGTGAAGTATTCAGTAAATGCAGTTGTTGGGATAGTTGTTGGTGCGATTGCACCAAACATTGTTGGTACGTTTTTTTAAAGATATACATCCTGATGAAAAGTTTTAGAATTTTTATGTGTGTACTGGTTGTTGTGTAGGGACGTCATCAGCTGGCGGTGAACACACACCAACACCGTATCCAATGGTCTAGCCTGTTAGTTCCTTTGACTCTGCAACGGGTATGTTGACCGATCATGGTGTGCATACTAGTTGGATGCAACAAAACGAAACCTCCTGCGTGAACAGACGGTGTCATATTTTCACAAGTCGCCATTCATGATTCGAGGGGTTGATTTAGCGGCTGGTGTGATGAGGGATGACGACGGGATACGAGCATACATTATTAAGGATGAAGGGGATATGCACAGGTTGTTCAGTGACTCACTAAGAAGACAGGTAGCCGAGAAAAACAGGTTTGTGATATGGTCCTTGCCTTTTAGCATGTAAACGGCACATGCGTAGATTCTTGTTACGTCTGTAACATGTTACATATGCATAACCAGGAAAAGCATGTAGCATGTGTAACAGATGTGTTGTTCCCTACGTTAACTGACCTGTAGCATATGTAACACATGTTTTAACTTATGTTTGATAAGCATATGTAATAGGTTTATTAACATGTGTTAGCATATGTGTTTCTGTTGATTCAGGAAAGAGCGCGATGGCAAGACAAGCCGGGTTACTGTAACCAATGCTGAGTTGGAGAACGCGGTGGCAAAGTAAGTACTAGTACATATTTATTTGTGCTGGGGGATTCCTTATTTGTAGGTTTTGAAAAATAATTTGGGCTGCTAGTTTGTGTTTTATAACCGTATTTTCTGTATGTCACGTTGTATTATACAGTGAGGTGTTGTTCAGAAGTCTTTTTAATGTGGAAGCGACTCGTAGCATGTTCAAGTCGCTGAAGCCAGGCATATTGGTGTTGGAAGGGATTGTAGATTGTTGGGCCGATGTGTTGAATTATGAAGAGAAGCTCAAATCACCGGAAGCGTATCTCCGGTTGTTTTTTTGGTACAAAGGCCGTGGTAAGTATTTTGACCCAACCATGTGTAAATATTTGTCTTGTTTTATCAATGGCTGGGATAATAAGTGGTTTTCTAAAAACGACGAAACAGTTCCTATGGATACTACACGATTCCAAGTGTGACGAGAAGACACGGGAGGCACGGTTTTCGAATATAAGTAAATTTGTGTGTTTCAATTACTAATTTGAATTTGATTTTTTCCTAATATAATCATACCTAGTAATTGATTCAGTCAATTAGTCGAAGCTTTCCTAATATAATCCTAAACCTTCCAATCCAAACGATAATCAAAAGAATATATAGCACTTGACAATAACTATCAACAGATATAGATTTGAAGAAACATAAAGGCACTATAATATTTATGATATAAATGTTCATACCAATAACGGTGTTTCAATCTTGATTAAACAACCAACAATAGTAATAATAATGTGTACATGAACTCTTTATCCCAAAGAACATAGGTTTAGGATGCAAACTCTACTAATTCGCAGCGTGTCAATCAATATCATTATACTCACAATAATCAAATTACAGTCCACAAAACAGTACTAAGCACAAATCAATTAAATCTTGTAATTCAGTTCTAAAAAAAATGAAATAAATCAAATTAACAACAAAACAAAGATAATATAACAAAATCAATACGTTGAGATAATAAAGACAAAGCTAGGGATTGCTTTTTTTATTATAGTACGCATGACATGGTATAAGTTTCTTTACCTAATTTGATACTCCCATTACAGAGTTATAAGATAAGTCACTTAAAACTTTGTGTTCACAAATTAAATGAGATGCATAAATTCATACTTATGATGCTTCACTTTGTACAGAAAACACCTTCTAACTATTTGTTTTGCTATTAGTTCTCCCTCAGCTAAATGGCTGTGAATCAGCATCTCATTTTCAAATAACAAAAATCCGACCTTCCTCTTTGCGAATTATGTACTCAACTATATGGAACGGCTGCACAAAATCGAAAGCATCGCAAAGATGGCACTGGACCAATGATTTCGTCTATATAATAATTAGGGATAAGATAAAATTTTAAAAGTTTTTATTAATCAGCTAAGTATACATTAATAATTAAAAATCATATATGAGCTAGTGAATGAACATTGTTTATGATACCATAGTATTTTATACAATATAGCCCCCTCTCTATTGATAAAAACAACAAAACAAACCTTGAAATTCCTGATTTTCCATAAGCATCATAAGCTTGACTTTGATATGGATTACTCAATACTTGGTAAGCTTCTCCTAACATGCGATAGAACATCAAATCTTTAATTAAAACATTATACTAAGATAAGATAGTTATAAGAAGGCAAAAAGTTAAAAGAAAAACCAAATGCATATTTTTTTTTTTAGTTTTTGGATATAAGTTATTTCTCAATTAAAGCACAAAATAAATGCTAACTCAAATCGTGTACATATCTTGTGAGATCTTTAATTAATAACTTATCTAACTTCTGAAATTCTTCTTCATATACTGGTTACTTATACTTTTCTATTAGCACATGGAAAACCTATAATCTAAGTATTAAAGGCACACTGAAAAAGTAACATTTAAAAGAGTGTAAAGATAAAAATAATGAAACTTCAATATTCTATATGACATTGTCTAATCTTTTTTAAGTATACATAACGAAGTACAGAAACGAAGATGAACACCCATTTCTTTAAAAAATTCCCATAAAATTTGAAACCTATACAGACTTTTCATCCCATTGATATGGGAAATTCCCGTAAAATCGAAAACCAAGACAAAGCTTATAAACTATAATTATAAAAAAAAGGTTTATAGAATTTAAATACACAGTTACCGACACTGATTATCTACTTATGTGACCATTCCATACTTTTCGCCCTAACACCGCCGAATGAGGAAAAAAACATACCAACACCAATTATTATCAAAATCAGAATCAGAGGACCAAAACACAATTACAACTTGTTGTATATACATGTAATTTCTATTAAAAGTCTCACCTTGCCAATGATTTGGATGAATCGTAGTAGAAGTCGTAGAAGACGCACACTCAACGGAAACATATGAGTCTCCGATTTGATGATTTAAGCGGCTATCAATCAATCAATAACATGGATTATCGATATTAATTTGAGAGATTAAAAGAGAAATAACCTCATAAGTCAGAATTGAACAATATCAAATCCAAATGAAATTAACCTTTTGACCATCACCTTATCCGACCACCTCATTTTTTAGATCTGAACCATCGGATTCCTCGATTAAATTCTGATTCAACACCTAAAACAATAGAGTAGCTTCATTATAAGGAGTATTAGATGTTAGAAAGGTAATTCTTGAATACAATGATGCATTACAGTTCTACAAAATCAACACTAAATCAAAATCAAATAAAAGTATTAAAGGAAAAGCACTTGTATTAACTATTAAGCATCATCTACCAAAAAGAAGATGAAGAACCTGTTGTGGATGACACCAAACCAAAAAAAAAAGAAGGAAAAAAATACTGAAACAAATTGAAACAATACTTAAATCGAAGCTTCATATACAGATCCATATGAAGTTTCTGAATTGAAACCAAATTGAAGACATATCCATAAAACGAGGCAGACTTAGGAAGAATTAGAATCAAGATATGTACCTTGATGCGTTGAAACGGTAGATGCGTAAGGTTACAATAGTAGGGAGAAACTGATGAAGGAGATACATAGGGTTTAGAGAGAGAGTACTCGTGAGTTTGATATTAGGAATATTGATTTTGATTATGAAATAGGAAACTTATTAATGTGATATAAAAATACTAATTGTGATTAAAGAGGGAATAATGTAGAGAGGAGGAATAAAGGTGGGATTTTAAAAAACTAAAATTCTTAACAAAATGCCATGTGGACAAATGGGGAGAAAATTAGGAATGAGGTGTCTCATTGAGTGTCATGTGTACACCATGGCTTTTATTTATTAGTATTTATAGATTATAAATTTCCATCACTAGCTTGATATTTTTTCCATTTATAAAAACCCTGTGCAACGTGGCAAATTGTGGGAATTTTAAAAAACATCCCATCACATGTATAAACTTCCTTCTCTCACCCAAACCCTAAATATCCATCATCTCCTCTGTTCCACCACTCACCCACCTCCGTAAACCCACCAACGACAACAACACTAATCTCAATATTCAATCGAAATAACAATAAACAAAACTCTATTTACAATCTGTAAGTTTTCCCCTCTTTTAAACCCTAATCAACTAATACTTTGAATATATGTTCACAGATCATTGTGATGATGATACTGACGAATCCAATTATTGTTCTCCCAGACGACGGTCCACAAAAACTAAAGACAGTAGACGTAGTAGCAAACACAGTAGCCGCAAGTACTCCGAATCCGACGACGATTCCGATTGATCCGATTCCTCTCCAAGACAACGGTCCAGAAAAACCAGAGAATGTAGTCGCAGTAGCAAACACAACAGACATAGAGATCTGATTCTGACCGTTCAGAAGATTATTCAGACGATGACTGAATAAGTAAAAATGAAGAAATCGAAGAAGATTAGTGAAGAGGAGATTGCTGAGTATTTGGCTAAGAAATCACAGAAAAAGTTTAGGGTTTTTTTATAGTTATTGATGATTGAATGTGATTATTGATTTGTTTGTTGTGATGTTTTAGTCGTTGAAAGTGGCGAAGAAGTTGAAGTCTCAGAATGTTTATGGATATGTGAATCACTCGAATCCGTTTGGTGATTCTAATTTTAATAAAAAGTGAGTTTTTGGTTATGTGTTTTCCTCTAATTATTTCCTCCTTCATTTCTCTTGCTTTGGTTTCTTCTTCGGATCTAACTACCAACCCAAAAAGTCTACTATCATGTATTTAAATATATAAAACCTTTTAAATGGTTGTATCTAAAAAATCTTGAAGTCATTAGTGTAAGGCAATTGGTGTTATTCATATAAAAAAATAATACAAGCTGTATATCGGTTACTCCGACCTATAGTTTTATTAGGGATAGTTTTTTAAGTTAGGGCACTCAATGTGACAATTGAGGAAATTTGTGATGCATTTTTATCATGTAACTTTGTTTAAATTGTACAAAAATTTACTTTTTTATATATTTTTTTTCATTATAGTTTTTATATGATTAATTGTTTTGTAATTAAGTAATCATATAGGAAATGCAGATACGCTAGGGACCGAGCTGCTTGCTAAAAGAGAACAAAAATGACAACCTTGTCAATCTTGGTCTGGTTGAGAAGTTTCTAAAGGTGGTTCTTGATGTACCGTTTTCGTTTAAAAGAGTCGAGGCAATGCTTTACATATCTAACTTTGAGTCCGATGTCGAGTATCTTAAACTATCTTTTTAAACTCTCGAGGCATGTTTTCTTGCTTTAGCTTTGTTTTCAATTGGTTGGGTATTGGATTTTTCAAAGAGTGAACTGTTTCTTCTCTTCGTTATCGACATTGGGATGAACTAAGCTGTGTCGAATGCGATTTATCTAGGGTAGTTGTAGGTGGCAAGATGGTCGAATTTTGTTCATAACTGCTGAGTATTCCTCATCGCTTTTGCTTTTGTATTCCTATCATACTGTCACTCAATCATGGCTTCTGGTCACCTTTTCCTTACTCAATTCTTCAGATATATCCCATACACATAAATTATTATTATCGACCTTACTCGCTAATACGATCTCCTGATAATTTATACTTTACCAAAACAGTTCCATATTAGTTAACCTTTTCCAACCCACATTTTATCACGCCATATTATTTTTGTCAACCCAAGAACGCTCCCAGGGTATAAACTAGTATAATCATATATACATCAACCTATCTTATAATTTTAATATTTCTTTTTATGTAAGATGGAAACAATATGTAAATATCTTTTAGGGGAGGGAAGGGTGCAACCATAAGGTTCACTGAACTACTCTGATTTCTAGAAATCATGCATTGTCATATCACTTTACTTTACTGATTAGTTACCCTAAACTCAATTATAGAGACATTAATACTCTGAAATGTTTTTAATTTTTGTTTTTATTTATTTTGTTAAATAAAATAGACATTTAAATTAAATTTAATACAACATAATTAATTAAAACAAGTACATAACTAATATTATAATTACTACATAACTAAAATTAAAATTAATACATACCTAAAATTAAAACCAAGACTTAACTAATTAGACATTTAAACACACGATTACCTAAATTAATAACCAAAGAGGGAATCGGGCGACAGGCAGTCATAATCATTACCATGCCAGTTTAACCTCATGTATCGAAATCCAGAGCTTTCGGATGACAGGTAAACGATTTCTTCATCCGAATCCATTACGCATTCGACCCCCATTTCTTTGTCCGAATCCATTAAGCATTCGACCCCGGGATCGGTTTCGTAACCTTCAACCCAACTTTAAATATTTGGCATTGTAGGAGGGTTTTGCACGGTAGGAGTGCTACAAATTGGCATCGTAATAACGTCTCCAATTCGTATTGCACCTAGTTGTAGTAGAGCCATCGTGTAATCATAAACATAATACAACTCTTCCAGTCGAATCTTCAGGATGTTGTAGCTGATAAATTTCAAATGTTGGAGGGTTTGAAGTCGGTGGGTTTGTAGGAAGTGGGTTTATAGCCGTTGGGTTTGTAGTTGGTTCTTTGTTTATAGGTGGATGGTTTTGTACGACGACGGGATGATCATCGATGACATGTAAACGGAAACAAATCACCACCACCTATTTAAGATAAAATGTGGAGAAATTTAATGAAATTGTTTAAATGTGATGTGGTTTGAATAAAGATGGTAAATGGTTTATATAGAGAGTTAAATTTGTAAACATATTTTGGGGGAGGGGGGGTTGAAGTAACTGTCGAATAGAGAAATTAAACTTTTAAACGGGTGAATAACCCTTGCTTTGATCCATCAAACGATAACCGCCCCACTACCACTACCACCAATGGCAATGGGTCGGGTTTGGGATGGGTTTAGGTCATCCCAACCCCCTACCTGATTATGTATGATTGTCTCAAACCCGTCGGGTTTGTATCTAGTAATTACCCATCGGATATCGGTATACCCGCGAGTTTTGGGTAAACTCGTTAATTTTCAAAACTTACCCATCGAGTATATCTGACTAAACACTCATCAGGTATCTATTGGGTAACTACTAACATATACATTTAGCATTATTGAATATATATATATATATATATGTAAATGATTACGATATATAAAGGAGAAATGGCACACAAATGTAACCAAGTTTGCTTGGTGTTCTAATTAAGTCACTCAAATTTTTTTTATCTCTCTAAAGTCATTAAAGTTTCATTTGTTGTTCCAATACTATGTAATTACCAGGTCATCAGGTCACCTTCTTTTTTTATTTTTATTTTTTCTTTCATTTTAATGTTTATGTGGATATTATTTTTATTAGGTGAGTTTTATAAAATGAAGATTTAAAAAAAATAATTTTTTTTTTATAAATTTTACATGTTTAAAAAATTTATTAAAAAATATTAAAACCTGACACATCATCACTTTTACCTGGAAACCTGATAATTACATAGTATTGGAACACTAAATAAAACTTGAGTGACTTTAGAGAGACAAAAAAAGTTTGAGTGACTTAATTGAAACAGTTAGCAAACTTGGTTACATTTACTTAAATCATATAAAAACACTAAAAGACATAGATAGCATACACTAATTATTGGTGTCTTTTAGCATAAGATGACAATGTAGATGAACAATTAGATATACTATGCATACATATTTAAAAAGACATATAAGAAATTATATCGGGTATCTAATCGGGTAACGTGTATACTTTATCGGGTAATCAGGACGGATAAACGGGTATATCATTAAATCCCAAACCCACGAAAAAATAAAAACTGTCATACCCAGACCCATACCCAATTATCTGACCCAAAACCCGTCCCAAATATGTAAGGTTTTGAATTTACCCATCGAGTTCGGGTTTAATTGTCAACCCTATTTTCAAATAGCGCCCCACCCCTTAGTAACACATATAGATAAAACAACTAATTAGTTGGGCCGGTACCATCAAATTAATAATTATCTACATCACGTGTTTCATTTAATTCCTTCTTTCTTCATGTCACTTCACAAATCGGTAAACATAAAACTCAGTTTGTCAAGAGATATTTCTTACCATGACTTCCACTGAAGAATAAATTGTGGAAAACCGAAGTATGGAGATTGAAGCAGTCAAGTATGGTGGGTTGGAATAAATTAAAAAACAAGTGTTTCAAATAGTGATTAATTGTAGAGTAAATTACACAAAAGCTTGAGAGTATTTCATATGTCGATTAATTTTACAAATAACTATACATGTGATTCACTATTAGTTCCAACTTTTCTTATACGTTTCTTTTGATCCTAAATGTTTACATATACGTTACTCTTTTTATCATTTCCACTGTATTTTTTAAACAACATTTTGTCACATTTATTCTTACGCCTACTACGCGGATTTAAACTCACATCACTTTTATGTGTGTATGAAAGGGACCAATACCAGTAACTAGGTCATTGGTATGAATTTCACTAGTTGGCGTTGAAAAAGTTCAAAAGTGGTAAAATCCATAAATGTAAGACTATGTATAGTGGTAATAGTTAGTAAGTGAAAAAGTGAGGGTCACGTCTCGTCACTGTCATGTAGTTAGTGGGGCTCTCACGAACTAACGTATTGAAATGTGTAGTGTTTTAATTAACCACTTGGTAAAAATAATAATTGAATTAAACATATATAAAATAAATTAAGATAAAATGCCGTGATGTATAAATATTTGATTGGATAAAAGGGAAAGATGGAAGTGTTGATGAGCGTTACTTCGTTCATGCCCCAAGGGGCCACCCACCTCAACGAAGGGTTGTAATGTACTTGGGCGTTGCCATGGTGAGCTAGAGTTTGGCAAACACCCACTACACTTGGTCTTAGATGGTGACCGAGAAACTCATAATATTGGTTACTGCAGTTTTGGTTAATCGTGACGAAAATAATGATGTCGTCAACATAACTTCTTGCATTTTTTTAAGTATGTATATATACCGGTTATTCCACGTCAACTTAATGAACTTGTTAATGTTAGTTAATAGTTAGTGAAAAGAACCGCAAGAGTAACCTATGAAAAATTGATACAGAAACAAGACTATATATTAAAACTTACCAACATTTTTATCAAAATAGTCGTGTGACCAAAATGTTCCCTGGAAGGAAAAATTACAGAAATAGAAATTGTTGAATCAAATATTTCCGGTATAGACATATATATCGAGCATTCACCAAAATAGTTCGTCTCCTTTCCACCAATTAGAAGCTATTACATCAAATTCCCCCGATATGAAAACTAAGATTTAATCTACACTTTAATTAGCTAGACGCCTGACACGGCTAGGATTTAGCATACACTTTTTCCGAGTCGACTAAACATTGAATGAATATTTTGGTAAATTTATCTTTTCTAATTTACTCTAAAATTCAAATTCCCGTCAATATGGTGCATGCAACATGTTGTCTTGTATAGAAAAAAAATGGATGGATGAATAATCCGAACTACCAAACATAGAATAAAATCAAGGAAAACGACTCTGGAACTTGAATTCAATATGTTCTAGAGAAATTTCCTTGGACTAATAATACTTAATAAGAATTTTAATAGCACGCCGAATTATCATGCCGTCTTTATAATAATGCACTATTGTTTTTAGTTACATTATATATACCCCATAAGTGAATCACATTAAAGCCCATACTCATCTCCTTTCCTTGGTTTATTTTTGTGACATACTCACATACATACATATAACATATTATAACTTAAACAACACCAATGTCAGAAGCAGTGAACAAAAAGGTTTCAGCAGCATCAACTAGATGGATAATATTGTTACTTGCATTCTTCTTGGGGTTCTCTGCATGGACTTATCAGATATCTATTCCAACACCTTCCAAGATGTTTGGATCTCCAGATGGCCTTCCGATTACATCCCCGAGAATAAAGCTTCGCGATACAAGACATCTATCGTATATAGAGTATGGTGTTCCTAAAGATGTAGCCAAATTTAAAATAATATACTTCCATTGCTTTGGTTGTAGCAAGTACCATAACCCTTTTGCGCTCACAACCTCAAGGGTACGTGTGTATCGATGATCTTCCAGCATTTAGTTTTCTGTCAATCCTTTGTAACATAAATTCTTATTAATTAGATTCTAAAATACAGGCTGTGGTTGAAGAACTAGGGGTATACATCGTTGCAATAGATAGGCCCGGTTATGGAGAGAGTGACCCGGATCCTAAGCGAACTGTGAAGAGCTTTGCATTGGATATTGAAGAGTTTGCTGATGAGTTGAACATGGGGCCAAAGTTCTATGTGGCTGGATTCTCTATGGGTGGACAGGTTGTTTGGTCTTGTCTCAAGTATATCCCTCATAGGTATATTATTTAATTTGGGCAATTTTTTGAGTATAATTTAGGTGTTTAAAGTCAAGTTCAGCCGGTCTAGACCAAGATTTGGGCCAAACTAGTATCTACGGTTTTGGGTAAATACAAACCTAACTAAAATTAAAAACACATTTTTTTTGTATTTAATCTAATAAAAGATAAGGATAGTTGATGAATTTATGAATTTATATTCCTAAAAAAATATTAAATGCCATATTCCGAATTCCAAACTGTTAAAACCAAACCATACATATTTCAAACTAGCCGACGTTCTTTGGTTTGGGTGATTCAGTCTGTCTTTGCGGTCTATAAGACCCCTAATTATAGTTGTTTCTTATATTTATATTCTCTGTGCATGTTAAACAGGTTAGCAGGAGCGATTCTTATATCTCCAGCAATCAACTACTGGTGGCACAACCTGCCTTCTAATTTAACCAACGAAGCATATTCTAAGCAACTTCAACAGGATCAATGGTCTTTGCGTGTGGCTCACTACCTACCATGGCTTACCAACTGGTGGAATACTCAGACATGGTTTCCTGGTTTTTCTATTATAGCCGGACACCCTTCTATTTATTCTTCCACGGACATGAAAACTTTATCAAACCTATACGCTACAATGGACCCAAATCTGGTAATAGCTCTCTTGATTACATCAATATGGACTAAATAATCATATGCACCGTCCTTTTAATGATACATACCATACGATTTGTTTTGGTCGTTTAGGTAGTTCATATTTTTTAAGTGTTTATAGGTGGTTTTTGAGAGTATAAGTATTTCTATATATTAGTCTGATAGTGGTACAAGCGGACTTGAACCAAATCAGATAAAGTCCGTTCATGGTACAAAGGAACTTTAATCACTTAATGTATAAGTATTTCTATATAGTAGTCTGATATGCTTAACAAACTCAGTTGGCACCAAAAGCAAAGTTGAATAAAATCTTATTGTCATGTTTGGACTTTTCCAAATTTGGTGAAAGTTCGCTTGTACCACCAACAGACCAGGTAGAATCACGTCTATTCCCATAAACAACCTACAAACGCTTGTCAAAGCCCTAAACTGCCTAAAAGACCAAAAAAAAAAAAAATCCATACAATACTCTTCCAATTACTTACCTCAATTCTTAACTTATTTATGATAAAGGGAAAGTTAATGGCATTACAACCAAGACAACAAGGAGACTTTGTGTCTATCCATCATGACCTGAATGTTGGATTCGGGAAGTGGGAATTTGATCCGATGGATCTTGAAAACCCATTTCTAAACAATAGCGGATCGGTTCATTTATGGATGGGTGATGAAGACCCAATGGTGCCTGTAACACTTCAAAGTTATATAGCTCGACAACTTGGATGGATCAAGTATCATGAAGTAAAAGGTGAAGGGCAAATGTTTGCGTTTATAGACGACATGGGCGATACTATTCTCAAAGAGTTTTTTAACAATAAGAATTAGCTTTGTAATGGTACTAAGTGCACAAAATAAAATGTGTTGTTTCCTCTAGTATAGTTGATGGTTCCTCTAGTACAGTGGTATCCATAGCTAAATAAAATAACCCCAATTTTCATCTTTAGAAACTTTGTATGTTTTTAAGAAAATGCTACTAAAATCTTAACACAAAAAGAAATTTTAACATAATTGTTATGTGACATTAATGGTGAATCCAAAATAGTGATATTATGTCCATAAGAGATATTAGGCATAATATTTTTTACCTCAAATATCAATAATAGGTTTTGGGCGCGTTGTTAATGAATGAGAGGAGAATTCCACGCCTACGCGTGCTTAATGTTGGAAAATTTACCGAAAGTGAGATTTTATACTACTTTTGGAAACAACTAATTATATATGTATAGGTGTTTTATAAGTTCACAACAAACCAGACCATTTTCAAAGCATAGTTAAGGTGAATAAGATATCGATGCTAAATTATGTTGTTTTACGACTACCAAAGTGTCGATTATTAACAATTGTTATTTATTGGGAATTTGTTGAATAAATGCTTATCAGATATCGCGCGTACTCATATGTATCGGGTTAATCATTACTTTGTTAAAAAAACGTGTTGGCATTTCGATGTACATTCCCTTTTTTACTACTATTATTTTATAGTTTTTATTTATATAGCAATTATTTCAAATTATAATAAATTACACTAGTTTATCTCCCGGGAGGTTCCTGAGATAGACAAATGAAAAAGCATCAATGCCACACCATCATTAGCAACCACAAATATCGAAACAACTTGTAAACAAAAGAAATCAAAAATGAAAAAGATAAAATTGAACGAAAAATAGGAGGAGAAGAATCATGTAGAAGGAACTTTCTTTATGATGAATCATATACAAGAAACCGTGTATTTGAATGAAGATAAAGTTGTTCCAGGCAAGTTTAATTCATGCGAGAAAGATGTTTGGTACTTAGATGACGGAGCGAGTAATCACATGGCGGGGAAACGCAAATTTTTTTCTGAACTAAATGAGAGAATAGTCGCACGGGTGAGATTTGGAGATGGGTCTTGTGTTGCAATTAAAGGTATTGAATCGATTCTGTTCATAGGGAAAAATGGTGAACAAAAATTATTAAGCGAAGTTTACTTTATTTCGGATCTTCGGAGGAATGTAATAAGCCTTGGCCAAGCAACCGAGTCAGGATGTGAAGTTCGAATGAAGGACGATTATCTGATCATGTATGATCGTAATGGGAGTGTGCTTATGAAGGTCATTAGGAATTCAAATCGGCTTTATACAATTAAACTTACGGTTGGGAGTCCAATTTGTTTGCAGGCGAAAGTTGATGAAGAATCTTGATTGTGGCATGCTCGTCTTGGCCACATAAGTTTCGGATCGATCAATATAATGCATGAAATTAGCTGAAGGTGTTCCTGTAATCAAGAAAATGAACCAAGTATGTGAGTCATGCATGGTTGGTAAGCAAACAAGGCATTCTTTCCCGAAGAAAGCAAACTTTCGAGCTTCAAGGAAACTAGATCTGGTTCATGGAGACCTATGCGGACCAATATTTCCACCCACTCCAGCAGGTAATGTGTACATTTTGGTTCTTATCGATGATTACTCACAATATATGTGGTCTT
Organism: Ambrosia x helenae; assembly: GCA_030844895.1. Taxonomy (NCBI): domain Eukaryota; kingdom Viridiplantae; phylum Streptophyta; class Magnoliopsida; order Asterales; family Asteraceae; genus Ambrosia; species Ambrosia x helenae. The sequence continues at coordinate 13,404,536 of CM061228.1, forward strand.
TTGTTGGATCAGTAATGCTCTTGATGTGTTGCTTGCTAATGAACACTTATGTGTTTAGCAAGTTCAATCAGATTTGCACAGCGGAATGATAAGTAAAGTTACACTATCAACGGGAGTTATTACTCCCCCTGGATGTTTGAAAACTAAAGACAAGTATTTAATGAGAATCTAAGTATAGAATGAGAATGAATACTTAAACAGATTCTCAGTAAATGAAATAGAAAGAACAATAAGAACAATAATAAGCTTTGAATGATTTATGTATTAATCAAAATCAATGTCTAAAACGGAGGGGATGAACCCATCTATTTATAGACTTTACATATACATGAACCTTGCTAAAAGTAAGTCAGTAACAAGTTGCAACAAGTTGCATTCTTGGAACTTGTACAAAAAGATAAAGTAATACTAAACTAATAAACTACTGAAACATAAGTCGGTTAAAAAGATTCTTGAACAAGAGCTGATGAATGACAAACTACTGATGAGTAGTTTGTCTTCAGTAGTTCTTCAGTGAACTGTCTGGTTAAACTTCAGAATTTCTGATACTTCTTCTTCAGTACTTGTTGAATCCTTCTTCAGTACTTTAGTCTTCTTTCTTCAGTAGTTCTATACTTAGGATATTTTGCAGAAGTGAATTAGACTAAGGTTTACAAAAGTGGTTTCACCAATCCTTTTTGTCCTAACAATTTCCCCCTGGATTGATGAAGCCAAAACCTTTTCTAATTCTTTATTGTCTTCTTCTGTCATTCACAATCTTCCATATCTCCTTGAACATGGAATTCTTTAATTGATTAAGCTGTTCATCGGTGAGAGATCCCCTTTGAGGTTCCAGATGTTGAATTGTAAGCAAGTCCTGAGTTGATAGTTTCTTCAGTTCATTCATGGACTTGTAGGCCTTGCTTGTAAGATCTCTCCTTGTCACTAATACTGAGTTGTCATCAGTAAAGGACCATCTGATTATCAGCACTTTAGACTTGTCAAAGTCTGAAGTATAAGGAACCATGCTGGATCCCTGGGATGTTCCTGGGTGTTGGATATTCTCTATTTCAGTGACTCTCAGGTGGGATTCACTTCTACCTTCCTTTTGCATCACATCAGGTAGTTTGAAAGTGGGTAAATGATGTTCAGTAACTACCTTAGTGTGCATACCTTAGTGTGCAGTCTATCTGTGATAGTCTTCTAGATTTGGTAAGCAAATGTTGAAGGATCCCTAAATTGAGTTATCAGAGGCTTCTCTTCAATATCAAAGTCTCCTTGAACAACTGTGTTGCCTTCCAGCGACACCATCTTGAAGTCAGTCTTTGTATTGTCCTCTGGTTTCTTCTTGGTAGCTGGTCTTTTAACACCAGAAGTTCTAACTACTGAAGTTGATACTTCAGAAGTTTTGAACTTCTCTGGATTAGCAGCCTTGGCAGCCTTGTACTTCTTGTATGTGTCCAGCAGTCTTTCTTCTTTCCATCTTGACACAGAGGCTTTTGAACCATAGTGATTTGCTACCAGTTCTTCAATCATCTCAGCTCTCTTGGCTTTTCCATCTTTATTTGTTGCAAGTTTGTCAGCAACAAGTTGAGCTCTTTTAGTCAGCTCATCCATTGAGAGCCCTTTGAGTGAATAGGCTTTTGTTTTGCTGTTCTTTGTTATAAAAGACATCAGTTGTTGTCTTTTGTCTTCTTCAGCAACTCTCTCTGTTTCAGCTTGCCTATTCAGCTCTGCTACATATGCTTGTAACTTTTCATTGAGGCTTAAGTCTTCCCTTGCTTCCAAAGTACTCCAGACCTCATCTTCCTTAGCCTTTCTTTGGGCTGCAATTAAACTCTTCTCAAGTAGTTCTTTGGACATTGATAGTGGAGAAGGGTTCAGCACAGTCATTGTTGTAGTTGTTATAGGCTTTGGAATAAGAGTTGGTTGTTGTTGTTTAGTTGGTTTGGAAGGCTCTTCTGTTGGTTGTATGTTGGAAGTGTTAACTTCTGATGTGTTGACAGGAGTGTCAACTACTGAAGGATTGTCTTCAGTATTTTCTGAATCATCAGAAGTTTCATCAGAAGTTTCTTCAATATGGCCTTGGGAAGTTTCAGCTGCAACTTCAGTTCCAAAGATAAGCCTTTGTTGATCTTCTCTTTGTTTTCTGGCTTTCTCTTGGAGTTCTCTTTCTTGTAGAGCCACTCTTGCCTTTATTCTGGCTTCCAGTAACTCCCTTGGTTCCTTAATCTTCTCCCCCTTTTTGGCTTCATCCACTTCTGGAAGTTTAGAAGGTTGAGAAGTTGTACCAGTGAGCTTGGCAATCTGTCTTGAGTTGTGGTCAATTTTGTTGGACAGATCATTCATCTTGGATTTGATCACCTCAAATTGGTTTTTAGTTGGCAGCTCCAAAGCAGCTGTGAAAGTTTTGAGGTGATTGGCAATAAGGTTGTTCATCATCTGGTATAGGGGACCATCTGGGCTGCATAGTTGGTTCAGATCTATGCTTGTTGACCTAGGGAATTGTGTAGGCATATTTAGTGAGGGGTGTGTTTTGGGGTGATCTTCATGTTGTACAGAAGATGCCACTTTAGGGGAATCAGGGATCAAGTGGTCTTTAACCTGATCTGGTGTGACCAGCTCTTTGAGCTTAGAGACACCAAGTGCAGGACCTTTACTAGCAGCCATCAATTCAATTTTAGTGGAGTGTGAATCATCATCCAAGTCAATGGAATCATCTGAATCCCTGCTTACTTCCTCAATGAGGAAAGTATCAGTTACATCATGAGCTGAGCCCAACTCAGTTGTCTCATGTACCTCTTTTTCTTGGTTCAAAGGATTTCCTACCTCAGGCATTAAGCCTTCATCAGTAGTTGCCACAAGTGAGGTCTTAGCTATGTTACTCCTTTCCTCAAATCCACCACTGGGTGGTATATGAGTAGTAGGAGCCTCAAATGTACCTAGAGTTTCTAAGTTTGGGCTTAGAGACCCTAGTTCATCCTCATCTCTTGGGTTAGGGCTAGGGATACCCACATCCATGTCAAGTGCTGAAGGTATGTCCCCTGTTTGATGTGGTTGTTAGGGACTGACATGTTCTGATGGGATGTTTTCTTTTAGCCCAAAGAGAAGTTTGGCAATTTCAAGGGCTTCAGGTTCAGAAAGTTGTGGTGCTGGTTCAGTAGTTTGGTCTATGGGTTCAGCAGTTTCAAAAGAAGAGTCTATGGGGATTGTTTTCTTAAATTTCTTTCTTTTGAATAAAATGGTTATTGGTGCTCTTGTGGGGGTTTGAGATGGATGAGACTGAGACGATGTTTCAGTCACATCTTCATCAAGTGTAGATTGCACATTAGCAAGTTCAGGCATCTCAACCTCCTGAACTGCCTTTTTTTTCAGGCTGGTGGGATTTTGTTTTTGCTGTTTTGGTTTCTTGGCCTTTTTGGGTGAAGGTTTGGAAGATGAGGGTTCCTTGGGGACTGTTGTGTGTTCCCCTTGGTCATCTTCTGGCCAGGTGGCCAATTTATTGTGCCTAGAGTATGCTTGTGAGGTTAAAGGGTTTAAAACAGTTGTTTGACCCACAAGCACCTCTTCTCCAAGTTCCTTTATTATGCATTGCATAATAAATCTTGGATACAACAAAAACTTCTTTTTAGAATTGAGATGATGTAACACCAACTCATTAAAGAAAAGTGCTGATGCCCTGAATTTTGTTTCATTCACAATGGAATGAAAAATAGGTTGAAAAGTAGAGGGCATCTGATCATATGATCTAGTTTTTGGACTCAAACACATAATTATATAGTGAAACAAAAGTTTGTACTTAGGTTCAAAATATTTCTTAAAAATAGTAGCATATGAGAGAGTACCTTGGTTACCACACCCTGTCATGGTTAAATGAATTTTAGAGTTTGGAAATTGATCTGGGGCACCCACATCATCTACACCCAGTCTAATCCCCAAAGTTTCAGGTGTGATTGCCATTCTTCTCCCTTGGATGGTTGAATTGAGGGAGATCACCTTATCATTTACTGTCACCGTCTCCGCATTTGCCCAGAACTCATTAAATGTCTCAGTGTGGATTGGAGGATCAATGGTGAGGGCAGTAAAGTATTGGGATTTAACGACTAAATCAATGATTTCGTCGTATTGGGACCAGGCTTCATGTTTTTCGAGTAGCCTCTTTGATTGTGTCCCTGTTTCAGAGTTAGAGCCATGTGGTTTGTGTGTGTGTGTGTGTGGATCGAACAGTGTTTTTGCAGGTGCAGGGTTTGAGAGCTTTTTGAGAGAGAAGGAGGGAATTTTTTCTTTTTGAATGGATAAGTGTTGGAAAAGGTGTTTATCAGAAGTTTATAACCGCCTTAGGTCAAACTACTGATGTGGGAAAAGTCTGATTTACCCTTATTGACCAAACTGCTGATGAAGAACAATTGTCATCAGTAGTTCCCATTTTCTCTTTAGTAGTTTGTTAACAACTGATGAGAACACTTTATTCATAACTTCTGAAGTTTATTTTATCAGAAGTTAATCATTTTTCAGAAACTATTACCATACTGATGGTTTTTGTTCATTAGTAGTTTCTCTCCTTTTGTTTTTCAGAAGTTTTTGTTTTAAAAACATATGTAAGTGAAAAATAAAATATGTACAGGAAAAGTAAAGGAACACTTACAAATTTAGCATCCCAAGCATGGATACTAACTTCTGAAATGTTGATGTGTCAAGGGGTTTTGTGAATATGTCAGCTATCTGATTAGCTGTTGTGACATGCTTCACTTCAATCTTGCCTTTTTCATAGCAATCCCTAATGAAATGATACCTGATTTCAATATGTTTAGTTTTTGAGAACTGAACAGGATTTTGAATGTAGCTAATGGCAAATTTGCTGTCTTCAAGCAATGGTGTCTTGGTCTCTTTGATTCCATAATCAAGAAGTTGATATTGGAGCCATTGTATCTGTGATGTACAACTTGCAGCTGCAATGTATTCAGCTTCAGCAGTTGAAGTTGCAACAGATGTTTGCTTCTTTGATTGCCAGGACACTAGACAGTTTCCCAAGAATTGACAACCACCAGATGTTGATTTTCTTGACATTTTGCACCCTGCATAGTCACTATCTGAAAAAGCTGATAACTTGGTATTGCTAGAAGCAGGATACCAAATTCCAAGTGTAGGAGTTCCTTTCAGATATCTGAAGATTCTTTTGACTGCAATGAGGTGTGATTCCCTAAGAGCTGATTGATATCTAGCACAAACACATGTTGAAAACATAATATCTGGTCTAGAAGCAGTTAGATACAAAAGGGAACCTATCAAACATCTATACATGGTTTGATCAACCTGTTTTCCTTGATCATCTGGTTCAACTTTTGTGGTGGGTGTCATGGAGTGGAACATGATTTACAGTCTTGTAAAGAAAATTTGTTCAATAATTCTTTAACATATTTTGATTGATGTATAAAAGTTCCATTAGTTTGTTGTTTAAGCTACAGTCCTAAAAAGTACTGCAGTTCTCCCATTGTACTCATCTCAAATTTTGATTGCATGAGATTCTTAAATTCATCACACAATTTTGTGTTTGTTGAACCAAATATTATATCATCAACATAAATTTGAACAAGTAAGACATGATTTCCAACATTTTTAATGAAAAGAGTTTTATCAATGGAGCCTCTTGTGAAGTTATTTTTGAGTAAAAAGTTGGAAAGTGTTTCATACCATGCTCTTGGAGCCTGTTTGAGCCCATAAAGAGCTTTGTCAAGTTTGTACACCCACTCAGGATGAGAAGGATCCTCAAACCCAGGTGGCTGAGAAACATACACTTCCTCTTTGATTTTTCCATACAAAAATGCACTTTTAACGTCCATTTGACAAACTTTAATTTTGTTGGAAATGGCATAGGCCAGAAATAACCTGATGGCTTCAAGCCTTGCAACTGGAGCAAAGGTCGCATCATAATCAATTCCCTCTTCTTGAGAGTAACCTTGTACTACCAGTCTTGCCTTGTTCTTTATAATCATACCAGCTTCATCTTGTTTGTTCCTAAAAACCCATCTTGTGCCAATTGGTAGCTTGTTTGGTGGTAAGGGACAGATTTCCCAAACCTGTTGCTTCTTGAACTGAAGCAACTCATCTTGCATAGCTTCCACCCAATTGTTGTCTTTGAGGGCTTCTTGGTACTTCTTAAGTTCCAACTGAGAAATGAATGCTAAGAAGAAGCAAAAGTTGGAAAGCTGGTTTCTTGTGAGAACACCTGATGCAATATCACCCATGATTTGTTCAAGTGGATGATCTTTGTGTTCAATCAGTTGTTGTAAACCACTGACAGGTGTAGGTGGCTCTTGTACTTCATCAAACAAACCACTGAGGTTAATAATATCTGGTTCAGCTATTTGAACATCTTCAGTAGTTGTAGGAGCTGAAGCAGATGTTTGAGTTTGTACATCAGCAGTTGTTGAATCAGAAGTTTGTGAAACTTCTGATGGTTTGAAAGTTGACTTAATGACTGTATTAGGAGTCCATGGTGCTGGATCCTCATCAGCAAACCTTTGATCACCATAATAAGTAGGTTTAGATGAAGTAACAGTCTTTTCATGTCCAAAGTGGAAGCTGTCAAGGTCAAAGAGTTCAGCAGGATGTGCTGGAATAAGAGTGTGTTTTGACTCATTGAACTTGACATTCAGTGTTTCTTCTACTATCTTGGTTTTTGAATTAAAAACCTTGTAGGCTTTTCTAGTGGAAGAATAACCAAGAAAGTAACCTGAATCAACTTTAGCAGCAAACTTTGAAATATAGTCTTTAATGTTTAGAATGAAACATTGACATCCAAAAGCCCTGAAAAAGGAGATAAGAGGCTTTATGCCATGAAGAACTTCATAGGCAGTCTTGGAGTGTCTCTTGTTGACAAGGACTCTATTTTGAACATAACATGCAGTGTTAACTGCTTCAACCCAGAAATACAATGGTAGGCCTGAATCAGCTAACATGGTTCTTGCTGCTTCAATTAGTGTTCTGTTCTTCCTTTCTACCACACCATTTTGTTCAGGAGTTCTGGGAACACTGAATTGTCTAATAATCCCTTTAGACAAACAGAATTCATCCAGAGTTTTGTTCCTGAACTCTGTCCCATTATCACTTCTAATGGCTTTGACAGATAGAGAATATTGTTTCTCTACTTGTAGAATGAAGAACTTGATGATTTCAGTTGCCTCATCCTTGGAGAATAAGAAGAATACCCATGTGAATCTTGAATAGTCATCAATGATGACCAGGCAATACTTCTTCTTACCAAGCTCATGATTTTTACAGGCCCAAATAAGTCCATATGGAGTAGTTGAAGACTGATGTATTGTAAAATACACCTATTTCCAGTGTAAAGTTTGTATAGTTTTTGAGTCATTTAGATAGTGTTTTTATTAGTTTTAGGCTTGTACCGGTCTATTTTATTTAGTATAGGTTTTTATAGATTTTTATTAGTTTTGCGTCGTTTTTAGTACTTATTTATTTATTTTGTATTTTGTAGGTGTTCATAGACGTTTGAGCATAAACGAGCAACTTTGATCAAGTCAAGAACACCCGAGTCTAAAGAGCCGAGTTATAATAATAATAATAATAATAATAATAATAATAATAATAATAATAATAATAATAATAATAATGATAATAAAACAATTGTGACTTTGAATGAAAGTCACGTTTTGAAGCTCACGGCCCAAGAGGCAAAACAAATTTGTAGGGCTCCAATAATGTGGGGAGGAAGGCCAATAATATTATAATTCGGAGGGCGGCGCAAATATTATTAAAGGGCATAACAGCGGCAGATATCAGAATTCTTGAAGGCACTTCTCACGATTTGAAGCAGCATTATTCTTGGAGAAAAGAGGCGCACAGGACAAGAAGCAAATATTATTAGGGAGGCAAGCCAAGGATCAAAGGTTCTAAGTCAGGGAGCGAGTATTCGGGTGTCAACCATTCGGTTTCTTCGTTTCTTTATTATCTTTGTTCTAGACCATGATTGCTGAATTTTTATTTGGTTTTGTTTCTTTTTTCAAGATGATTTGTGGCTAAAACTTTTATAGCTACCTAGACTAAGACAAATAACTATGTTTTGATTTGCGATTTTTATGGTTTTTGGAACTTGTTTGGATTTATGATTCAGTAAAGATTTTGATTTCTTTAGATCTAGTGTATGTGCGTATCTATTATTTTTCGATTGTCACTTATTCCTCCACTTGCACTTTTGTGAATGTCTTTCATGTATGAGTGCTAGTTAGGTTGCAGACTTTGTGTAGCAACTAGTTTATGGTCAATAGTCGCGAGTTTACCATAGGAGTGATATTTGGTGGTTAGAAGATTTTAGGTATTCTTCCAAGTTCAATAGCTGTGAGGTGAGGACTTGTTGGTATGTCTAGGTTGTTAGATTGCTAGGTTAGAGGCTTTGTGAGAAGATCTACCTAGTTTCCCTTTCAGTTCTTGCATATCAAGTTAGATCTAGGCCTCAATAATTACCCCTTGCACCTAGTGTAGTGAGGCTTTCGCGCTGTTAGGTAGATTGTCTAGCGGGTACTCGATCATAAGAGTTAGATAACCTGTGAGGGTTTATACTCCAACCGGTAGTTTAACAGCACAAAAATATTCTAGGGTTTCCCCTTGAGAAGGGTTGAGGGTGTCTAGTGTATTCTTGATGTTTAGCATTTTAAGATCCCGGTTCCAAATCAGTTCCATAACCATAGAAGCTTATCAGGCATAGTTAGGAGTCTGGTCTAGGTAGTGTCTTATCATCATCTGAAATCAGCTTAGCTCAATTATCGTTCTTAGTTAAGTATAGTTAACCTTAGGTAATTTTTTTTTTTTTGCAAATTAGTTTTTAGTAAAACCCCCCTTTTTAATTAATAAATCATTTTATTTTAGTTTTAGATAAGTTTTCGAGTCTAGTTACCGTTTTCCATTAGAGTCCTGTGGGTTCGATATCCGGACTTACTTTAGCTTTACTAGAGTTGATAGGTTCACTTGCCTGTCAGTAGTTTAGTTTTAGAGAGTCTAGAGTATTACTAGGTGTCTAGTTTTAGGTTTAATTTAGTTATTTTTATTAAACTACTTTTAGCACATCAAGTTTTTGGCGCCGTTGCCGGGGACTCTTGGCGATTGCGTTAATTAGCTTTGATTAAACTTATCTGAAATATCTGTGCTATTTGTTATTTTTTCTATTTCAGTTAATTTTTATTTTTTTTATTTTATTTCGAGTCTTTTCTATTTTTTTATTTTTTTATTTTTTTTTTAGTTTCTTCTGTCTGTTATTCTCTTACCTCTTTTATTGTCTACGCTGCAGTTTTATGCCAGTTACTCGTTCGAGGAGCAAGTCAGCTGCTGAAGTTAAGCTTGAAGAGGTAAGTTCTTCTAGCTCTTGTTCTTCTAGGTCGTCTTCCCCACCACCCAGTCCACCACCAAACCTTTTCCAAATGGCAGAGCGTCGCACTGTCCACCAACAATCCACCCAGGGTTTTACGGGAGTTAACTCCCCTATTACCATTCCAGCCATCAACAATGATGGGTCCTGGCAGATACCCTCCTACATCATGACGGCCATTAATAACACCTGTCAATTCCACGGCCGCGATGATGAGGATGCCCCGGCCCACATAGCCCGTCTGACTCGCATCCTAGCTACATTTAAGCTACAGGGTGCCACAGATGATGCTAAATTCCTCCACTTGTTCCCCTTTTCCCTTTCTGGTCGAGCCGCCACTTGGCTCGACTCTCACCCTACTGACACTTTTACCACCTGGGATGCCCTTAAAGAAGCTTTTTTGAATAAGTACTTTCCACCTAGCAAGGCATCCCGCCTTCGCGATCAGATCCATTCGTTCCGGATGGAACCTGATGAGCCTTATTATCTTGCATGGGAGCGTTTTCAAAACCTGCTTAGCAGGTGCTCCCAACATGGTCTGACTGATTGGGCCCTTGTAGAGAAATTCTACAATGGCCTAACTTATGAGGCAAGGAACCGCTTTGATACTTCTGTAGGCGGCCACATGATGGGTAAGAAAACTGCGGCCGAATGCAATGACTTATTTGAAAGTTTTGCCCAAACAGACCATGAGCAGCGGACTTTACTCAGGAATTCCATTCCTGCACCTAGTACCACCTCCCCAGCCCGAGGTGTTCACCAAGTCGCATTGGACACTAGTGTGGCTGCTGCTCTAGATGCTCTAACTAAGGAAGTGAAGGAGTTGAAATTGAAATCTGAAAAGTGTGAGATGTGTAGGGGAGGGCATGCTACTTCTGAGTGCCCTTTGATTCATCAGGAGGAACAGGTGGATTTTGTAGGCGGTCAGAACCGCGGGTCAAATAACTCTTATGGAAATTCTTACAACCCAGGTTGGAGGAATCATCCAAACTTCAGCTGGAAATCTTCCGGTAATCCCCCTGGTTTCTCATCAAACTCTACTCATAACCAGGGGCAGGGTCAGTATTCGGGAGGAAATTCGGGTAATAAGGTAGGTTCGGGTATTGAGGGTGGTTTGGGTGAAATAAAAGAACTTTTAACCCAGTTAGTAGCTAAGGATGCCCACACCCAGAAAACTCTTGCAGAGCATGACACCTTGTTGAAAAATCACCACTCTGCATTTTTGGATCTTCAGCGTACTGTTGGTGATATTGCTAGGCAGTTGGAAGGACGGCCCCAAGGCCAGTTCTCGGGTAGTACTCAACCCAACCCAGCCGCCCAACTTAAAGCAGTCACCACTCGTAGTGGTAGAGGGGCAGAGAGAGTTAGTGAGCAGGTAGAGAGTGAGGTAGAGGAGCAGTTAGATGAGGAAATAGAGATGGAGGCTCCTAGTAGGGTGCAACCTAGGCTAGTCCCAGTAAGTACCACACCAAATAGTGAGCCTCAGATAGAGAAGGTTGTAGGTAGGACACCCACACCGATTAGGCCTACCCCTGAGATTGATCCTTCTCGTCTTCCATACCCAGCCCGCCTTAGGAACCAGAAATATGCTAAGGAGTATGGACATTTTCTAGATATGTTTAAGCAGCTCAAAATCAATCTCCCGTTCATTGAGGCCCTCCAGCATATGCCTAAATATGCCAAATTCCTTAAAGATCTTCTGAAAAGGAAAGATAGGCTGGGGGAGGTCTCAAACATTCCATTGACTGCGGGATGTTCTGCGGTGGTTTTGAACAAGCTACCGGAGAAATTGACAGACCCCGGGATTTTTACAATCCCGTGTATGTTTGGTAGTGACACTCAAAACCACGCGTTGGCAGACTTAGGTGCTAGTATTAACCTGATGCCTTATTCTCTTTATGAGAAACTAGACCTAGGTGACCTGACCCCAACGCGCATGACTTTATCCCTTGCTGACCGATCGGTCAAATATCCACGGGGCATTGTGGAAAACTTGTTGGTGAAAGTTGATAAATTTGTGTTCCCCGTGGATTTCGTTATTCTTGACATGGAGGTAGACGACAAAGTACCTCTAATTCTAGGTCGTCCGTTTCTGCGCACCGCCAAGGCACTCATTGATGTCTTTGACGGGAAGATCACTCTACGCGTAGGAGATGAGACGGTCACCTTTGAGATCGTCAAATCCATGAGATACCCTGGTAGTCAAGACGATTTTAGCGGTCCCACTGACTCTGTTTACTTCATAAATTCTTTTATTTCTCGGGTGGACCGATGTCTTGATTACATCTGTGGGGGTGATTTGGTAGTTGAAACCATGATGAGGAGTTAGATTTGTTTGGGGAGGAAGCCCCTTTATTTCCTGAGGCATTAGAGATTAGTGAGGTTCGTGAGGAGAGTAGTAAACCTTCATTAGAGATACCACCGCCTTTAGAACTTAAGGTTTTACCCTCTCACTTAGAGTATGCCTACTTAGGGGAGAATGCTAGTTTGCCCGTCATTATTTCATCTGAACTGACGGAGGAGGAGAAGAGTCGGTTGCTTGATGTGTTGAAGGCACATATCAAGCCATTGCATGGAGGCTCTCTGACATCAAGGGCATCAGCCCTACCTACTGCACCCATAGGATACTCATGGAGGATGATTATAAGCCTGTGGTGCAGCCTCAGAGACGCCTAAATCCAAACATGCAGGAAGTAGTTAGGAGTGAGGTTCTTAAGCTTATGGATGCTGGTCTGATCTATCCCATCTTTGATTTCCTGTGGGTGAGCCTGACTCAGGTTGTCCCTAAGAAGGGAGGGATGACTGTGGTCACTAATGAGAAGAATGAGCTCATTCCCACTCGTACTGTCACTGGTTGGCGTGTCTGTATTGATTACAGGAGACTGAATGACGCCACCAGGAAAGACCACTTTCCTCTCCCGTTCATTGATCAGATGTTGGAGCGTTTGGCAGGGCAGCAGTTTTACTGTTTCCTTGATGGATTTTCAGGTTATTTCCAGATCCCCATTGCACCGGAGGATCAGGAGAAGACCACCTTTACATGCCCCTATGGCACTTATGCGTATCGCCGCATGCTGTTTGGGTTATGTAACGCTCCAGCCACTTTTCAGCGTTGTATGATAGCTATCTTTCAGGATATGATTGAGACATCTATGGAGGTTTTCATGGATGATTTTTCGGTTTATGGTAGCTCTTTTGATGTTTGCTTGATTAACTTAGAGAGGATGTTAGAGAGATGTGTAGAGTCTAAGTTAATGTTGAATTGGGATAAGTGTCACTTTATGGTGACTGAGGGGATAGTTCTAGGACATAAGATTTCTAGGGATGGTATAGAGGTTGATAGGGCTAAGATTGACACCATTAGTAGGCTTCCACCTCCGACCAATGTCAAGTCCATCCGTAGTTTTCTTGGTCATGCGGGCTTCTATCGTAGGTTCATTAAGGATTTTTCCAAAATCACTCGCCCCATGACCCGTCTTCTTGAGAAAGATGTTCCTTTTGTCTTTGATGAGGAGTGTCTTAAGGCTTTTGAGTTTTTGAAGGAGCGGTTGGTGAGTGCTCCTATCGTAGTTTCACCCGACTGGAGCTTACCTTTTGAGCTGATGTGTGATGCGAGTGACTACGCACTCGGGGCAGTCTTAGGGCAAAGGCGTGACAAACACTTTCATCCTATCTATTACGCCAGTAAGACCCTTAATGATGCTCAGGAGAACTACACAACTACCGAGAAAGAGCTCTTGGCGGTTGTGTTTGCTTTTGATAAATTTCGTTCTTATCTCGTGTTGTCCAAAACCACCGTCTTTACTGATCACTCGGCTTTGCGGTTTCTCTTCGCAAAGAAGGACGCAAAACCTCGTTTAATTCGGTGGATTCTTTTGCTTTCGGAGTTTGACATTGAGATTAAGGATAAACGGGGAGCAGAGAACGTGGCTGCAGATCACCTTTCTCGTTTAGAGGATCCGAGTAGGGAGGAGATTCGTGAGGAGGCGATTGGAGATAAATTCCCTCACGAGTCCATTGATTTTGTGGAGGCTGAGAAGCAGGGTATGCCATGGTTCACTGATTTGGCAAATTACCTTGCTCATGGGATGTTGGTAGAGGGTATGAATACCCAACAGCGTAAGAAGTTTCTTAGAGATGCTACTAAGTATGTGTGGGATGACCCTTTTCTGTTTAGAATAGGAGGTGATAGGATTTTGAGGAGATGTGTTAGTAGAGAGGAGGGACTGGAGATTATTAGGCACTGCCATGAGAGTCTCTTTGGAGGGCACCATGCTCATCACACCACTGCGCAAAAGGTCTTTGATAGTGGTTTTTATTGGCCTACTGTGGTGAAGGATGCCCTCGATTTCGTGAAGCGGTGGGACGCCTGTCAACGCACCGGTAACATTTCATCCAAGGATGAGATGCCTCAGAACCCCATTCAGGTTCTTGAAGTTTTTGATGTCTGGGGCATTGATTTCATGGGACCGTTCCCCATTTCTGGAGGGAACCGGTACATCCTCGTGGCCATTGATTATGTTTCAAAGTGGGTGGAAGCGCAAGCGTTACCTACTAATGATGCCCGAGTGGTGGTGAAATTTTTGAAGAAGTTGTTCACTCGGTTTGGTACTCCCAAGGCACTTATTAGTGACCGTGGTATGCATTTCTGTAACACCATGATGGAAAAGGTGTTAGCGCGCTACGGGGTCACTCACCGTTTATCGACTGCTTACCATCCTCAAACAAGCGGTCAAGTGGAGAATGCAAACCGAGGAGTGAAGAGAATTCTTGAGAAAACCGTTGGGAAAAGTCGGAAGGATTGGTCCGACAAGTTAGATGATGCGCTTTGGGCGTTTAGGACGGCTTATAAAACGCCATTAGGTACTACACCTTTTATGATTGTTTATGGTAAAGCGTGTCATCTACCCGTTGAGCTAGAACATCGAGCTCTGTGGGCCCTCAAGGCGGTTAATCTTGATCTTACCGAGGCTGCTAGGAGACGATTTTTCCAGCTTCATGAGTTGGAGGAGCTTCGGGAGGCAGCATATGCACGGTCGTTGAGCATTAAAGAGAAAACTAAGGAGTTGCATGATAAGAGGATCAAGAAGGTGAAGGAGTTTAGAAAGGGAGATAGAGTGCTTTTATATAATTCACGGTTGAAGTTGTTCGCAGGTAAGCTTAAGTCCAAATGGGCGGGTCCATACACAGTTAATGAGGTTTTCCCATATGGCACAGTCGAATTACTAAATGATGCAGATGGAAGCACTTGGAAGGTTAACGGTCATAGGCTTAAAATTTATATCGGAGGACCGTTAGACCCGACGGAGGAGGAAACTCCTCTCGAGACTCCTTAGAATGAGAGATGGTTGAGTTCTTGGGTACAATCCCAAGTGTAGAGTTTGTAAATTTATTTTTGTACTTATTTATTTTTAGCTTTTCATTTATTTTATTTTATTTTATTTTATTTGTGGTTCGGTATTATGTTCGGGTTTTGTTTGTTTCGTTTTGTGCAGGTTTGGATGGCACCGCCCGTACTCAATCTCCATTCAGGTGATTCCGAAGCTGTTATCATTTATCAAGGCAAACCCGAGAATTTATTATTGTGTCAGAGCCGATCGCGAATGAAATGCTATACGATCGAGCTGGATTGGACTAGAGTTTTTGGAGCTTACGCGTTAATAAACCAGCTAAGTCCTTTCCAATTTGCCCTTTTCTTTTTATTTTTGTATTCGGAATTTATTTTTTGTTTTGAGTCGTTTTCTATTCCTACATTGAGGGCAATGTAGAGTTTAAGTGTGGGGATGGAAACTGTCATTTAGTCTGTATATAGGGTCGTTTTGAGTCCAAAAAAAAAAAGTAAAAAAGTAAAAAAAATCCAAAAAAAAAATATTAAAAAAAAAGTCCCTGATTTTGAAGTTTGCATTATATAAAATATGGAAAATGATAGGTAAAGTTAGGTGTCCGGTTTTCAAATAGTATGTATAATAAGAGATTAAAATTGATTGAAAACGTGTCTGATTTGGGATATGTGGGTAGGCTCGGCCGGTAGAAAGGTTTCCTTTGAAAAGTAATAAATTAATTATGTTAGGCTATTTTGTGGGTTCTCATCTAGGAGAAACGGGGAGACCGAAACCGCCAAAAATAGTATAAGAAGCACCGTTATAAGTAGAAAACCGTTAGAATTTCTAATCACTTAAAAAAAATTAGAAATCAAAGCAAAAAAAATGTTGAAGCTTAAGGTGCCTGGCCACTGGGATAGCGACTTGGATTGGTCACACCCTCTAAGTTAAGTATGCTGAGATGAAAAAAAAATGCTGAAGCTTAAGGTGCCTGACCACTGGGATAGCGACTTGGATTGGTCACACCCTCTGAGTTAAGTATGCAAAAAAAAAAGAGTGATTTTAAATTCTCTTGGTTTTCTACATAAGACGGTTGGAAAATGGTCAATTGGTCGTTCCTTTAGCTTCATAAGCTTGAGGCGGGATTAGGAGGAACTGTGGCTTCCTTCGAGTGAGACCCTAAATAGACTAATCAACATGAACTTAACATAAATAAAAAGGGGCTTGGAAACCGGTGTGGGTTTAAGAGGATAAATATACCTGCAATCGCAATCAACACGTTAGTAGATTATTAATTAAGTAACCTATGTTTTGAAACTGAATGTAAACCTAACTGTGATTCCATAGCATAATTCTTTTTCAGGGACGAAAAAAAGATAAGTGTGGGGATATTTGATGTATTGTAAAATACACCTATTTCCAGTGTAAAGTTTGTATAGTTTTTGAGTCATTTAGATAGTGTTTTTATTAGTTTTAGGCTTGTACCGGTCTATTTTATTTAGTATAGGTTTATATAGATTTTTATTAGTTTTGCGTCGTTTTTAGTACTTATTTATTTATTTTGTATTTTGTAGGTGTTCATAGACGTTTGAGCATAAACGAGCAACTTTGATCAAGTCAAGAACACCCGAGTCTAAAGAGCCGACTTATAATAATAATAATAATAATAATAATAATAATAATAATAATAATAATAATAATAATAATAATAATAAAACAATTGTGACTTTGAATGAAAGTCACGTTTTGAAGCTCACGGCCCAAGAGGCAAAACAAATTTGTAGGGCTCCAATAATGTGGGGGGAGGAAGGCCAATAATATTATAATTCGGAGGGCGGCGCAAATATTATTAAAGGGCATAACAGCGGCAGATATCAGAATTCTTGAAGGCACTTCTCACGATTTGAAGCAGCATTATTCTTGGAGAAAAGAGGCGCACAGGACAAAGAAGCAAATATTATTAGGGAGGCAAGCCAATGATCAAAGGTTCTAAGTCAGGGAGCGAGTATTCGGGTGTCAACCATTCGGTTTCTTCGTTTCTTTATTATCTTTGTTCTAGACCATGATTGCTGAATTTTTATTTGGTTTTGTTTTTTTTTCAAGATGATTTGTGGTTAAAACTTTTATAGCTACCTAGACTAAGACAAATAACTATGTTTTGATTTGCGATTTTTATGGTTTTTGGAACTTGTTTGGATTTATGATTCGGTAAAGATTTTGATTTCTTTAGATCTAGTGTATGTGCGTATCTATTATTTTTCGATTGTCACTTATTCACTCCACTTGCACTTTTGTGAATGTCTTTCATGTATGAGTGCTAGTTAGGTTGCAGACTTTGTGTAGCAACTAGTTTATGGTCAATAGTCGCGAGTTTACCATAGGAGTGATATTTGGTGGTTAGAAGATTTTAGGTATTCTTCCAAGTTCAATAGCTGTGAGGTGAGGACTTGTTGGTATGTCTAGGTTGTTAGATTGCTAGGTTAGAGGCTTTGTGAGAAGATCTACCTAGTTTCCCTTTCAGTTCTTGCATATCAAGTTAGATCTAGGCCTCAATAATTACCCCTTGCACCTAGTGTAGTGAGGCTTTCGCGCTGTGAGGTAGATTGTCTAGCGGGTACTCGATCATAAGAGTTAGATAACCTGTGAGGGTTTGTACTCCAACCGGTAGTTTAACAGCACAAAAATATTCTAGGGTTTCCCCTTGAGAAGGGTCGAGGGTGTCTAGTGTATTCTTGATGTTTAGCATTTTAAGATCCCGGTTCCAAATCAGTTCCATAACCATAGAAGCTTATCAGGCATAGTTAGGAGTCTGGTCTAGGTAGTGTCTTATCATCATCTGAAATCAGCTTAGCTCAATTATCGTTTTTAGTTAAGTATAGTTAACCTTAGGTAAATTTTTTTTTGCAAATTAGTTTTTAGTAAAACCCCCCTTTTTAATTAATAAATCATTTTATTTTAGTTTTAGATAAGTTTTCGAGTCTAGTTACCGTTTTCCATTAGAGTCCTGTGGGTTCGATATCCGGACTTACTTTAGCTTTACTAGAGTCGATAGGTTCACTTGCCTGTTAGTAGTTTAGTTTTAGAGAGTCTAGAGTATTACTAGGTGTCTAGTTTTAGGTTTAATTTAGTTATTTTTATTAAACTACTTTTAGCACATCAAAGACATGCAGTAGTTTTTGATTCTTCAATAGACTTATAGGAGGACTTATGCTGCTTTCCCTTTAAACAGGATACATAGTGTTCTTGACACTGGTATACTTTCAAAGGTAGACCTCTGACCAAGCCCATTTTTGTAAGTTTATTTATGGTTTTAAAGTTCACATGGCCAAGTCTCCTGTGCCAGAGATCAGTCTCTGAAGTTGATGCCTTTGAGAAGAAACAGGCAGTGTTGTTCAGTACTTTGTCCTTTTCAATGTCCACTACATAGACATTGCCACATCTTTTGGCTATCAACAAAGTATGATCTTCAATGATCTTCTCTATCAACTTCTGGCCTTCTGGTGATATGATCTTGCATGCTATCTTTGTGAAAAAGGAAGAATATCCTTTATCACACATTTGAGACACACTTAGCAAGTTGTACTCAAGGTTTTCAACCAGATTGACCTTGTCAAACTGTATTTTGCCAGAGGAGACATTGCCATGTCCTAGCATATATCCCTTAGCATTGTTCCCAAAGGATACAGATCCTTCTCTTTGGCTAATAAAATTGTTTATCAGGTATCTGCATCCTGTCATGTGCATTGAGCCTCCACTGTCCACATACCAAATGCTATTTATGCCTCTGGAGACCCTCTGCACAAAGTAGCAAATTAGTTAGATTTAGGAACCCAAGCCAGTTTGGCTTTGGGTTTGCTCTTGAGAACATTAACAGTTTGTTCTTGACCAGGTTGAGGAGTCCATGTCTTTTTGGCAATGGATTTTTCATTAAGAGCAATGGTGGTATCCTTTTGAGGACCACCATCAACCCTGGTCATCAGTAGTTGTACCATGTTCATGAGATCTTTTATCTCAGCAGTTTGTGAAACTGCTGATAATGTAGGTCTAACTACTGAAAGAGAATTTTGACAAAAAGACTTTTGTTGAGATTTTATCTTTTTCTGAGAAAAGGTGTTTACTGGTTGTTGTTTCCTGGGAGAAAAAGTTTATTTAAAATCGTTTTTGATTTGTTTTCCCACAACCAGTTGTGAAATTTTCTTGTTGTACTGAATCCCTTTTCTATATCTACAAAATTCTGTCTTGTGGTTGAACAGACCACAAATTTCACATTCTTTTGCCTTTTCTTTTTCATTTAAAGGCAAGTTTCTGACTGTCTTGATTGGTTTTAGGTCATCAGTAGTTTTCAGGTTCTCAACTCCTGATGTAGATGAAACTACTGATGGCTTAAAGTCAGATTTTATCAGTACTTCTGAAGAACTTTCTTTGTGAGTTTTTAGAAAGTTTTCATGGAAAGATGTGCATTCTTTCTCTTCAGAAGTTTCACCTGAAACAATTTTTCTCCCATCTTTAGTAGTTTTGGGGGAAAAATCTGTTGGTGTTTCAGTGTGATTGTACCCTATGCCAAACCTAACATTTGAAGCACTTTGTTTGTTTAGCAGCAGTTGGTACCCCTTACAAGATTCTACCCATTTTTCACAAGTGACCTTGGTGTCAGCAAGCTCTTTTCTGACATTTCCTAGGTCATCTATCATTATTTTAAGTTGTGCTTGGGTTTCAATAGCATTGTTAGTTAATTTAGAATTTTCTTTTGCCTTTGCAGCAAGTTTTCTTTCTAAATCACATTTCATCTGAGTGAATTTTCTCTAAGAGTCATTTGCTTTGCCTTGTAAGTGCACATTGGTCTCTCTTATGAGAGCAAAAGATTCTTTACATGAAGTTGAACAAAGTTTTGTTAAAGATTCTTTTGATACCTGAGACATGGCAGATTTTGAGGTGCAGCCCTCAAATGCCATTAAGGCAAAATTCTTTATGCCATTGTCAGGTTCTCCCCAGTTGATGTCAAACATTTTGTTGTCTGCATCAGGATTACACTCTGTGGTGTCAAAAGGAAGACTGCTCCAGTCAACATACCCTGAGGTGAACAAGCTTTGTTGTGTGGGTTGCTGAGTCTGTGGAGGTTGTTGAGCAGCTGGAATGGGAGGTATTGATTGTTGGCTCTGCATCTGTTGAGCAGGCATCTGTACATATTGTACTTGTGGCACATATTGGATTTGTGGAGCTTGTTCCTGTACAAAATGTGCACTCCCCTGTGTTCCATTATTCCTATTATAACTAGGGTTATACAGATTTCCAAACTGAGATTGGTTGTAGCTAGAGCTTCTACACTCTCTAGCAAAGTGTCCCAACTTCTGATGCTTGTGACATTCAAGTTTAGATTTGTCAAAACCAATTTTTGTAGAACTGTTAAGTCCTAGAAATTTCCTTCCTGACCTTTTGTAAAATTTGTTTGTTTTGATACTTAACATGGACAGTTGGTGTAAGATGTCCATTTCTTCTAAGTCATCATTGCTGAAATTTTTTAAATCATCCATGATGAAACACATGTTATCAGCATTTTGACTATTTTCTTCATTGTCATAACCTGGGAATGATCTTTCAGATGAGATCCCAGCAGTTATGTCAATGTGGTCAAAAGATCCAAAACTATTTGAACAAGTAGGTGAATCTTTCCCAATAATGTTGTACTACCTGGTAGATAGTCATCAGCAGTTTTACCAGAACTTTGTAATTTCTTCTTTTGATCGATTTCTCTTTCAAAAGTTAATAATCTCCCATGTAATTTTGTAAGAGTGAGGGAGCTAAAGTCTAGTGAAGATCTTAAGACTATAGAGTATGTTTCCCATTTTTCAGGTAAAGACCTTAAAAATCTATGAAGCATATATACATTTGTGTAGGTCTGACCATTTAATTTTAGCTCAGATATTATTGAGGAGAATCTTTCAAATTGTTGAGTTAAAGTTTCCCCATTAATGTGAGCAAAAGTTTCATATTGTTGAGCCAGGATTTCTCTGGTGTTGGCAATCCCCTCTTCAGTTCCTCCAAACTGTTCTTTGAGGCAGTCCCAAAGCTCTTTGGCACTATCACAATGTAATAGTCCAGAGTAGATTTCATTTGGGAGTGCCATTGCCAACATAGAGAAAGCTTTAGCATCAAGCTCAAGTTTTAGGAAATCATCATCTGTATAGTTTTTTGGGTCTTTTGGTATTTCTTCTTTAGTTTCAAGATTGATATTTACTGGTTTGTGAGGACCATATATCACAGATTTCCAGCAACCAGTGTTGGTCTGTGATAATGTATGTGCCATTCTCCTTTGCCATATATTGTATTCATTTCTTACTAGCATAGCAGGTTTATTGGCAGAACCAGTATTATGAGGATCCATTTTAAAGAGTATTGATTTGTCAAATATCTCTTAAAGTGATGGATGTTGATAAAAGTGAACTTTTAATCCATTATTGAATATCAATAAGAGCCTATGTCTGATTCTCAATGTGTTAGATTGATATGTGATCATATAAACTAGTGCTCTGATACCAATTGTTGGATCAGTAATGCTCTTGATGTGTTGCTTTCTAGTGAACACTTATGTGTTTAGCAAGTTCAATCAGATTTGCACAGCGGAATGATAAGTAAAGTTACACTATCAACAGGAGTTATTACTCCCCCTGGATGTTTGAAAACTAAAGACAAGTATTTAATGAGAATCTAAGTATAGAATGAGAATGAATACTTAAACAGATTCTCAGTAAATGAAATAGAAAGAACAATAAGAACAATAAGAACAATAATAAGCTTTGAAGGATTTCTGTATTAATCAAAATCATTGTCTAAAACAGAGGGGATGAACCCATCTATTTATAGACTTTACATATACATGAACCTTGCTAAAAGTAAGTCAGTAACAAGTTGCAACAAGTTGCATTCTTGGAACTTGTACAAAAAGATAAAGTAATACTAATCTAATAAACTACTGAAACATAAGTCGGTTTAAAAAGATTCTTGAACAAGAGCTGATGAATGACAAACTACTGATGAGTAGTTTGTCTTCAGTAGTTCTTCAGTGAACTGTCTGGTTAGACTTCAGAACTTCTGATACTTCTTCTTCAGTACTTGTTGAATCCTTCTTCAGTACTTTAGTCTTCTTTCTTCAGTAGTTCTATACTTATGATATTTTGCAGAAGTGAATTAGACTAAGGTTTACAAAAGTGGTTTCACCAATCCTTTTTGTCCTAACATCTTTTCTACTAAAGAATAAAAGTGACGCATTCGAGGTCATCAAAGGATTCAAAAAGAAAATTGAAAAGCAAATCCGGACAACGATTAAAATACTCCATACACATAGAGGTGGTGAATTTACTTCACATGAATTTAATCGTTTCTATAAAAATGGAGGGTATGACTCGAATGTTGACAACTCCGTATGCTCCTCAACAAAACAGTATAGTGGAGAGGCAAAACCGAACGTTGTTAGAAATGATGCGGAGCATTATGAAGGCCAGAGTAGTCCCAAATTACCTTCGGGTGAAGCGGCTCATCATGCAACCTACATAATTAACCGAACCCCTACGCGAGCATTGGTTGGGGTTACCCCGTACGAAAGACTTAGAGGTACAAAACCGAACCTCGAAGATCTCAAAGTATTTGGTTGCATCGCGTATGAACGGATTGTTTCAAGACATCTGCCAAAACTTGATGATAGATCTAAGCCTCTTGTTCACCTCGGTAAGGAATCGGGTTCGGGCGTGTACCGGTTGTATGACCCATGAAAAAATAAAATTATTATAAGTGTTTATATCGATTTCGATGAAAAGAAGGGATGGAATTGTAGTCATGAGACAAACGATACCAGAGAACCGGGTATGTTTACTGTGATATGGGGTGATAATATAGACATGGGTTTTGGGCCAATATGGAGCGTGTCAAATGAGTCCAGCTAGTACTGCATCTAGCAGCCTTTGAGAAAACAGTTCTTCCAGCAGTAGTAGCTCAGGTCCAAGCCACGACAGCAGCAATGAAAGCCTAGAACTGAGTGAGGAAACAGCCCCGTCATCTAGCGGTGGGAGCTCCTCCGACTCATCAGCCCAAACTAAACAGGATACCCGGCTGAATAATGTGAGACGATCCATACGAGTTTCAGTTTTACTAGCAAAGTTAAAAGACTTTCAGTTAAATGTTGGTGAGACAATTGAAGAACTATGGCTAACGTTTGATGAAGAGCCTAGAAACTTTAAAGAAGCCAAAGAGTCTTTTGATTGCTCTCACAGCTGAGAAGGGATGGAAGATTCATCATTTAGATGTTAAAACGGCGTTTCTTCATGGTGAGTTAAAGGAGGAGGTGTACGTATGTCAACCGGAAGGATTCGAGAAACCGGGTGAAAATCAGAAAGTGTACAAATTGGCGAAAGCTTTGTATGGTCTCAGACAAGCCCCGAGAGCATGGAATATACAGCTTGATGGTATTTTGAAGAATATGGGTTTTCATCGATGCATGCACTAAAGGGCGGTTTATCGAAAGGCGGTTGATATTAATTATTTGATTGTTGCGGTTTATGTTGATGATTTGTTCGTGACAGGAACAAGTTTCGCTTTCATGAACGATTTCAAGAAATTGGTGGCGTTACAGTTTGAGATGTCAGATCTTGGTGAGCTAACTTATTACTTAGGTATCGAAGTTTCTCAAGAAATAGATTGTTTTAAAATCAAGCAAGAAAGCTACGCCTTGAAAATCTTGAAAGAAGCTGGTATGAAAGATTGCGATCCGGAAGTGCAAGCGACTGTGTGACATCCGTCACCCTCGTCTTTCGTCAAATTTACAATAATAACCCTTCAAATATTTCTATTATAGTCCCTATAAGTTTCGTCGTTTTCAAAATTTAATTTTAGGTCGAACTAAAATTTTACCATTTATAATTATTATGGATCGGGTATAAGCTTTAATCTAATGCGTAGGTTGAAACGTATTCGTAAAGAAAAATATATAAAAAGTTTAAGTTTATAAAGTTTTCAAAACATTTTGGTTAAGTTATCTTAACTTGGTTAGTGATTTATTAAGAAAAATTAACCAAAACCTTAACCAAACTAACAAGGTTTAACATGAGGGACTAATCTTGCCAACATTGGAAAGTTTAAAATCTGTTTCCCTCTCCCCTGGATTCACGTAATTCCGGCAGATGGTTTCCGGCGACCGAAAACTTTTCCGGCGATAGGTTTCAAGACGAATTAATGCTTGTTAAAGCTCCCAATCAATTCTCAAACGTTTCCCCACTCTATAACTATCATATCCGAGTCACATAATGAGCTTTTAACGCGTTATTATTGAACTTTAACCGGGTCTGTTGTGATGTAACCGACCGGGATATTAAGTCGAATCAATTAACGCGTTTTGGCTGAAAACTTTATAAATTATTGATGCCAAATCATTTCTGCACTTACACACTTCATAAACCTACGAAAATCATAACCTAAATGCGTCTGTAACGTGAGTAATCGATTCTTCAATTTGCGGACCTGCATCCATCGAGTTCGAACCTTAAAACATCGTGTAAGAACTTTTTCTTCATGCCATTTTGTTCCTTAAATGTTAATCTTTAAAAGCCCCATGAAATCGGTCTCTAACATTGTTGAATTAGGAGTATTAGATTAGGGGCTAGGGTTAGGGTTCTTGGAGTCTATTTGGGGAAGATGATGGATAGTTATAACAAAATAAGTATGAAATGTTTTGGTTTAAATTCAACAAATTGTGTTGTAGTGTAGTGGTTTGTGAGAGTGCTTGATACAAAAGGGGCATGGGTTCGAGCCTTGTTGACAGCGCTGGACCTTTCTTTTTTTTTTTTCTTTTCAGTTTTGTTAGTTATGTTTATCTATATATTAATATATAAACACATTAAACTTATAATATTCATAATAAATTCAATTTTTCTCCAAAAATTATGGAAATTTAGGTGTAGCATCTTGACACCATAAAGAAAATTACCACACTTTTATTTTCTAGAAAATGTTTTATTTTTATATTTTTATTGAATTAAATTGTTTTAATCATATTTAATTGATTAAAAATTCATTTTTGATGATTTTAATCTCAAAATTTTAGGATAATTATTTCTAAGCATTTTAATCTGAAATAAAAATTATTGGTTCAGAAAACATTTATTTTTATTGATTTTCCTATTTTTAGTCATTTAAACATGATTTAATCTTATTAAATCAATTTTAAATATAAATAAGTTTATAAAAATTATGAGAAAATTATTTTCATTAATTTACATAAGAAAGCATCCAATTTTTATAAAAATAGTATTTTTGAGTCATGTCTTGTATTATTAACATTATTTATGTCTAATTAGATATAATTAAACATTTATTTATTTACACTATTTAAACATCTATTTTATAAATTTTTTTCTTATAAAATAGAAATGTCTTATGATTGAAAGTCTTTATTATCATTGATGGATCTTTGAGTAACTCGTAACTATTTATTTCAATATTTATGATTATTGTATTTATTTACAATAATTAGTTAAAGTAATTAACTAAATTATTTTGTCTTAATTATTTAAACATATTTTTAACTAAATACTCAATTGGTAATAATTATATTAATTAAACCACATTTACAACCTTTCATATATTATTTGTGATATACAACCGTTACATTGACGCGACTTATCATAAAAACTCTACTTCCCCAAATCGACTTAGCAAACCCTAATGCCTTAGACCTTAGTTACCTTAGACTTTTTAGACATTTCCTTATTAGTATTCTTGCACATTATAGGTTGAATTTCTCGGAATTCCCGTTACTTAGCTCACGACCGCTTAAGTGAATTTTGATCGTTTTCGCAAACTGTGAGTATATTTTTTTTTTCCTTTTTACTGTTTTACTATTCTGGGGTGACTCGTGTACTTACTATCAATTTTCTATTTCATTTTACTAAAATAGCAATTCTATTGTGTGTTTGCTTATGTCATTTCGTGTATCTATGACCTGTCAATTCATTAACCGTTTCGGCCTGGCATTTCAATGAATAGTACTATGGTATATACCCTTGTGACTCTGTTGAGAGTCCTTGTCATTGCTATGTATTACATTACTACTAGCGCATACTATATATATCTGCTTTTCTTTACATAGGGTTGATTTTGACCCGGATATCACTTAATACATAACTGCAAATGGTACCGCACATGAATTGCTAAACACTTTTCTACTATATTTATTTAAACAGGGTATGCTCACCAATACATTTTGTATTGACCAAAACGTTTTCGTACATGTTTCAGGTTGTTTTGAGATGCATCCTTTAAGCTTTCGGATTTATATTTAGATTTTGATTTATTGTATTACAATTTAGTTGGCAGTTAGAATCATTGTATTTCATTTCAATGTAATAAATTATTTAATCAATGTATTCAAATTTACACTTTAGTCCATGTGCTATTGAACAATCGTCACTACGTGGCACCTCGATGTTTCCGCCATCGGTTGGGGTGTTACAGATTGGTATCAGAGCCATGGTTATAGGGAATTAGGTTATTAGAATGCCTTTTAGCCTAGTCTATAACTAAGCTTACTTTCACGAGTCCTCTCGTGTATATTTTCTCTTTATCCTATTATTTTCTTTCAAGATATTTTTCTATGATTCTTCCTCGTTATTCTTTTGGTATTTTACTCGGGTAGAAGACGCTCGTATTTCACAAACGAAACGATAGCGCCAAGTTAGGAGTGACATCCATACCTTGGTGATTAGTTTCACTCCTCTATATGTTATTTATCTTAGGAATATATCTTTGAGATAGGAGTGACATCCACACCTCAAAGAGTATTTCCTTCAAAAAGAAACTTAACCACTAAGCTGGGAGTGATACCCTTAACTTAGTGATTGGTTTCATTCCACAATCGTTTTCAATTTTGAAATACATCTTTGAGTTAGGAGTGAAATCCACATCTCAAGGATCTATTTCTACACCTCGTTAATTATGAATTTTCTTAAATATTGGTAATCTATTACATACGTTAATCTTATCATTCACGTCATTTTAAATCATGGTCTTTTAAAACACATTCGAATTACACGTACTTCATGAAATGGTTTCATTTTGCATTTTACAAACTTGTACTGCATATTTTAAAGGACAAATGTAAACCCTTGTTTTCATATGACATAACCAATATATATTTTTGAGAGAAATTTGCAACTAATAATAAGCCTTATAACATTTTTCAAACTCGACTTCTCGTAAACACATGAAAATGTGTATTTACGAA
This sequence comes from Ambrosia x helenae, assembly GCA_030844895.1. NCBI lineage: Eukaryota > Viridiplantae > Streptophyta > Magnoliopsida > Asterales > Asteraceae > Ambrosia > Ambrosia x helenae. The sequence continues at coordinate 13,431,483 of CM061228.1, forward strand.
GATTTTGCAAATGAACCTGTTTTGAATCTAAAACACACTTCGATTTCTAAAAAAAAAATTTATTCTCATGCATCACTAACTATTCTCTCAACAATATCACAAAGTCGAGTAAACTGCGAAAATTTACCTTTTACACTTATACTTTTTCAGTTGCAAAACTTTTTGGTTTAACAAAAGAATGGACATATCTTTTTATCGGAATGTTGCTAAATGTCTTTTATAGTATAACGTATATATGTAAAATTACTAGATTTTAACTCACATGCCATTAGGCTATACACCCGTTCCGTGCACATTCATTTACCGTAAATTTCATTATTTTATTCTTGCACCATTTTTATTCATAGTTATTTCTTACACGTTATTTGTGATTATTTTCACATTGTCTATTTGCATTAATTCAACTCGTTTACTTTCATTTTGTGCAATTGTGCGATTTACTCGATTTATGTTATACCATTCTTTCAATAGAAGTTTTATGCTATACTTATGTACTTTGACGCATATTTGGTATGCATATTTTCTTTCCTGTTTTGAGCAAAACCCTGTTATACTTTACATTATTTTGTTCATCATCATGGCCAACGAACATACTAGTTGATAACTCGTATGAGATCAAAGCCGGTGCCCACGTACGACTCGGATTAGAGTATTTCTTCAATCCGAGGGGAACGGTGTAAACCTCAGAGTCTATCAATATGAGTGTTTAGAGTCAACGAGGTGAACAAAAGTTATCGGTTAAGGGTGAACCCGAAAGGGAAGAACCTCTAACCATGTTTTATACTTACATGTTATTCACATTACGGTTAAAGGGTAAACCCGAAAGGGAAGGACCTCTAACCATGTCATAATTGAACATCATTTCATTACAGTGGCTAATACATACTGGTTTCACGCATATATTTCTTGTTAGGGTTATGGAAAAGCATAACACCCTAGTGTAAGGTAAATCAATGATTACGGTCCGGAACGCAATCATGGGTTTACAGGTACATGAGGGTGGTGTGTAAATCTATTTAGGCTATTGGTAGACAATCAGTACGAGTCCAAGGTATCGGGAGTGTGGTGGGTCAGTTGCGGTACACCCTATATATAAGCATAAACGATACTGCGAGAGCGGACTAGGAGTCTGACCAAGAACCTTCCCACTACCCGTTACTACCCCTTCATTAGATAGTTGACTAATAGCTAGCATGTTCGATACGAATGTTCTTACACGAGCTTTAATTCAACTTCCTAGAGCCTTTCTTTTAACCATCTCCATAGGAAACGCAAACCTTGTATACTCTTACACTTTCGATTAAATGGATTCTTGTTGCATACTCTAATAACATTTAGTCAGAAAATTTTCTAAAGTAGGGGAGACTATTTCATTAGTACCTCTGCCCCTCACCGGTTACACATTCCCAAAGCCTTTAACATTTAAACTATCAATTTCTTAATCTCGGGTCAACTGTCAAAGATTTTGAAATTTTTACTTTGGGTATTAGACAACTATTTTAAATTTTGTCAAATTATAAATGATGGAATTTTCTATTTGACTTTTACAACGCCTTATGTGTCATAGGAGCCTCCACTTGACAGAAATTTCGAGACGAAATTTTCTAAAGTAGGGAGACTGTGACATCCGTCACCCTCGTCTTTCGTCAAATTTACAATAATAACCCTTCAAATATTTCTATTATAGTCCCTATAAGTTTCGTCGTTTTCAAAATTTAATTTTAGGTCGAACTAAAATTTTACCATTTATAATTATTATGGATCGGGTATAAGCTTTAATCTAATGAGTAGGTTGAAACGTATTCGTAAAGAAAAATATATAAAAAGTTTAAGTTTATAAAGTTTTCAAAACATTTTGGTTAAGTTATCTTAACTTGGTTAGTGATTTATTAAGAAAAATTAACCAAAACCTTAACCAAACTAACAAGGTTTAACATGAGGGACTAATCTTGCCAACATTGGAAAGTTTAAAATCTGTTTCCCTCTCCCCTGGATTCACGTAATTCCGGCAGATGGTTTCCGGCGACCGGAAACTTTTCCGGCGATAGGTTTCAAGACGAATTAATGCTTGTTAAAGCTCCCAATCAATTCTCAAACGTTTCCCCACTCTATAACTATCATATCCGAGTCACATAATGAGCTTTTAACGCGTTATTATTGAACTTTAACCGGGTCTGTTGTGATGTAACCGACCGGGATATTAAGTCGAATCAATTAACGCGTTTTGGTTGAAAACTTTATAAATTATTGAGGCCAAATCATTTCTGCACTTACACACTTCATAAACCTACGAAAATCATAACCTAAATGCGTCTGTAACGTGAGTAATCGATTCTTCAATTTGCGGACCTGCATCCATCGAGTTCGAACCTTAAAACATCGTGTAAGAACTTTTTCTTCATGCCATTTTGTTCCTTAAATGTTAATCTTTAAAAGCCCCATGAAATTGGGCTCTAACATTGTTGAATTAGGAGTATTAGATTAGGGGCTAGGGTTAGGGTTCTTGGAGTCTATTTGGGGAAGATGATGGATAGTTATAACAAAATAAGTATGAAATGTTTTGGTTTAAATTCAACAAATTGTGTTGTAGTGTAGTGGTTTGTGAGAGTGCTTGATACAGAAGGGGCATGGGTTCGAGCCTTGTTGACAGCGCTGGACCTTTCTTTTCTTTTTTTTTTCTTTTCAGTTTTGTTAGTTATGTTTATCTATATATTAATATATAAACACATTAAACTTATAATATTCATAATAAATTCAATTTTTCTCCAAAAATTATGAAAATTTAGGTGTAGCATCTTGACACCATAAAGAAAATTACCACTCTTTTATTTTCTAGAAAATGTTTTATTTTTATATTTTTATTGAATTAAATTGTTTTAATCATATTTAATTGATTAAAAATTCATTTTTGATGATTTTAATCTCAAAATTTTAGGATAATTATTTCTAAGCATTTTAATCTGAAATAAAAATTATTGGTTCAGAAAACATTTATTTTTATTGATTTTCCTATTTTTAGTCATTTAAACATGATTTAATCTTATTAAATCAATTTTAAATATAAATAAGTTTATAAAAATTATGAGAAAATTATTTTCATTAATTTACATAAGAAAGCATCCAATTTTTATAAAAATAGTATTTTTGAGTCATGTCTTGTATTATTAACATTATTTATGTCTAATTAGATATAATTAAACATTTATTTATTTACACTATTTAAACATCTATTTTATAATTTTTTTTCTTATAAAATAGAAATGTCTTATGATTGAAAGTCTTTATTATCATTGATGGATCTTTGAGTAACTCGTAACTATTTATTTCAATATTTATGATTATTGTGTTTATTTACAATAATTAGTTAAAGTAATTAACTAAATTATTTTGTCTTAATTATTTAAACATATTTTTAACTAAATACTCAATTGGTAATAATTATATTAATTAAACCACATTTACAACCTTTCATATATTATTTGTGATATACAACCGTTACATTGACGCGACTTATCATAAAAACTCTACTTCCCCAAATCGACTTAGCAAACCCTAATGCCTTAGACCTTAGTTACCTTAGACTTTTTAGACATTTCCTTATTAGTATTCTTGCACATTATAGGTTGAATTTCTCGGAATTCCCGTTACTTAGCTCACGACCGCTTAAGTGAATTTTGATCGCTTTCGCAAACTGTGAGTATATTTTTTTCCCCTTTTTACTGTTTTACTATTCTGGGGTGACTCATGTACTTACTATCAATTTTCTATTTCATTTTACTAAAATAGCAATTCTATTGTGTGTTTGCTTATGTCATTTCGTGTATCTATGACCTGTCAAATCATTAACCTTTTCGGCCTGGCATTTCAATGAATAGTACTATGGTATATACCCTTGTGACTCTGTTGAGAGTCCTTGTCATTGCTATGTATTACATTACTAATAGCGCATACTATATATATCTGCTTTTCTTTACATAGGGTTGATTTTGACCCGGATATCACTTAATACATAACTGCAAATGGTACCGCACATGAATTGCTAAACACTTTTCTACTATATTTATTTAAACAGGGTATGCTCACCAATACATTTTGTATTGACCAAAACGTTTTCGTACATGTTTCAGGTTGTTTTGAGATGCATCCTTTAAGCTTTCGGATTTATATTTAGATTTTGATTTATTGTATTACAATTTAGTTGGCAGTTAGAATCATTGTATTTCATTTCAATGTAATAAATTATTTAATCAATGTATTCAAATTTACACTTTAGTCCATGTGCTATTGAACAATCGTCACTACGTGGCACCTCGATGTTTCCGCCATCAGTTGGGGTGTTACAGACTGATTATCATAAAATTGTGGGTTGTCTTTGTTATTTTTTACATACACGTCCAGATTTGTCTTTTTCAGTCGGGTTAGTTAGTTGATATATGCAAAGCCCGAGAGAGTCACATGCAATTGCTATTAAACAAATTCTGTTATCTTCGAGGAACGATTTCCTTTGGGATAAAGTATGAGCGAAGTCAAAGTCTGAAGCTGGACGGTTACAGCTATAGCAGTTACAATGTTGACAAGGATGATGGACGAAGTACTACTGGTCATGTATTCTTTCTTGGATCTTCACCAATCACATGATATTCGCAAAAGCAAGCTACCATGGCCTTATCTTCGTGTGAAGCTGAATTTATGGTAGCAACTGTAGTGGCATGTCAGGCAATTTGTGTTCGAGAGTTACTCGCAGAATTGATGGGATGGAAAAAAACAGAAAGTGGTGACTCGCATTGATCACAAGTCGACACTTGAGTTATCAAAGAATCCGGTTTTCTTCGGTAAAATCAAGCATATGCACACTCGTTATCACTTCATACGTGAATGGGTGGAAAATGAACAAGTGATGGTTGAGTTACTTGGTGTACAAGAATGACCCTGGGTGACTCCGAAATTCAGGGGGTGATTGTTGGCGAATTCCGTCTCACCATGGGTGGCGTGGTTGGGTTTCTGAATAATACGAGGTAGGCGATGGGTCTCGATCTAAACTTTAACCGGTGGCAGCAGTGACCCCGTTGTTGTTCTCTAACGCTTAGGTTTTTGATGATGGTCGTTTCCATGGTGAAGGTGGTGTACGTCTAGATCGGTGGCATAAAACAGCGTCGAAGAATTTCCGTCCCGTGTAGATCTAAGGATATCGACCCTCCGATAAGTACAGATCTTGACTGAGGAATAGACAAAAGAGGAACCGGTTATGGCGGTTGTGGCTAGGCCTATAAACGAACCGATCGAACACGAACACATGCGTGTTCGTGTTTGTTCATTTAACTTTAACCGAATACGAACACGAACGCATAATCGAACACATTTTTGTGTTCGTGTTCGTTCATTAAGAAACTTGTCGTGTTCGTGTTCGTTTATGTTCGTTCGTATAAACCTAAACGAATAGTTCATGAACATAAACGAACACAAATGATCAATATAAATGAACAAAAGAGGTACGAGGCTGGAGTGTGGAGACGGGGCTATGGAGGTGGTCAGCCGGAAGTGGAAGAAGGTAGGGCTGTGGAGTGTGAAGAAGAAGGGATGTGGAGTTATGAAATGTGGAGAGCGGCTCATATGTTTAGAATGTTAGGGTTAGGTTTAAGTTTTTAGAACATATCAAATATATTGTATATAGTATAATATGAATTAAGGTTACTTTAACAAAAGAGAAATAAATAATAAAAATAAAGTAAAGTTTAATTAAACGAACAAAAATAAACAAACGAACATAAGCGAACATAAATAAACGAACATAAACGAACGTTCATGAACATAAATGAACAAACAAAACGTGTGTTCATGTTCATTCGTTTAATTAAACGAACAAAAAATTGTGTTCGTGTTCGTTCATTTATATTAATAAACGAACATAAACGAACTTCCCGCCGAACAGTTCACGAACAGTTCACAAACGTTCGATTCGTTTACAGGCCTAGTTGTGACGGTGGAGAGGAGGGATGCCCACAGAGAAATAGAGAGAATGTTCCCATATTTTGACCCGGTAGTTTTACTTTTGCATATAAAAAAATAGGTTTGAAATCCTTTTGTCTTCTTGGTAAATGATGTCATTGATAAATTAAAGCCATTAAAAAAAGATTAATACATACAAATGATGACTTCTGGCTAGCACGCCTTATCAACGCTCATAGGATCAATATTAAATTATTGAGATTTCTTATTTTTTTTTGTTATTGTTCAAAGTTTATTAATATTGCTATGTAATTGTTTTTAAAAACTATTAGTATTTTTTTAGTTTTTGTTATAAACTTAATAATTTACACAAGTAATGTAGTGATATTAAGAACATTCATGATTAACATCCTGCTGCAACTGCAACGCAACTGCAACGCCTGAATTGACGTTAACTTGTTTACTCTAAAATTCAAATTCCCGTCAATATGGTGCATGCAACATGTTGTCTTGTATAGAAAAAAAAAATGGATGGATGAATAATCCGAACTACCGAACATAGAATAAAATCGAGGAAAACGACTCTGGAACTTGAATTCAATATGTTCTAGAGAAATTTCCTTGGATTAATAATACTTAATAAAAATTTTAATAGCACACCGAATCATGCCGTCTTTATAATAATGCACAATTGTTTTTAGTTACATTATATATACCCCATAAGTGAATCACATTAAAGCCCATACTCATCTTTCCTTGGTTTATTTTTGTGACATACATACATATAACATATTATAACTTAAACAACACCAATGTCAGAAGCAGTGAACAAAAAGGTTTCAGCAGCATCAACTAGATGGATAATATTGTTACTTGCATTCTTCTTGGGGTTATCTGCATGGACTTATCAGATATCTAATCCAACACATTCCAAGATGTTTGGATCTCCAGATGGCCTTCAGATTACATCCCCGAGAATAAAGCTTCGCGATACAAGACATCTATCGTATATAGAGTATGGTGTTCCTAAAGATGTAGCCAAATTTAAAATAATATACTTCCATTGCTTCGGTTGTAGCAAGTACCATAACCCTTTTGCACTCACAGCCTCAAGGGTACGTGTGTATCGATGATCTTCCTGCATTTAGTTTTCTGTCAATCCTTTGTAACTTAAATTCTTATTAATTGGATTCTAAAATACAGCCTGTGGTTGAAGAACTAGGGGTATACATCGTTGCAATAGATAGGCCCGGTTATGGAGAGAGTGACGCGGATCCTGAGCGAACTGTGAAGAGCTTTGCATTGGATATTGAAGAGTTTGCTGATGAGTTGAACATGGGGCCAAAGTTCTATGTGGCTGGATTCTCTATGGGTGGACAGGTTGTTTGGTCTTGTCTCAAGTATATCCCTCATAGGTATATTATTTAATTTGGGCAATTTTTTGAGTATAATTTAGGTGTTTAAAGTCAAGTTCAGCCGGTCTAGACCAAGATTTGGGCCAAACTAGTATCTACGGTTTTGGGTAAATACAAACCTAACTAAAATTAAAAACATATTTTTTTTTGTATTTAATCTAATAAAAGATAAGGATAGTTGATGAATTTATGAATTTATATTCCTAAAAAAAATATTAAATGCCATGTTCCGAATTCCAAACTGTTAAAACCAAACCATACATATTTCAAACTAGCCGACGTTCTTTGGTTTGGGTGATTCAGTCTGTCTTTGCGGTCTATAGGACCCCTAATTGTAGTTGTTTCTTATATTTATATTCTCTGTGCATGTTAAACAGGTTAGCAGGAGCGATTCTTATATCTCCAGCAATCAACTACTGGTGGCACAACCTGCCTTCAAATTTAACCAACGAAGCATATTCTAAGCAACTTCAACAGGATCAATGGTCTTTGCGTGTGGCCCACTACCTACCATGGCTTACCAACTGGTGGAATACTCAGACATGGTTTCCTGGTTTTTCTATTATAGTCGGACACCCTTCTATTTATTCTTCCACGGACATGAAAACTTTATCAAACCTATACGCTACAATAGACCCAAATCTGGTAATAGCTCTCTTGATTACATCAATATGGACTAAATAAGCATATGCACCGTCCTTTTAATGATACATGCCATACGATTTGTTTTGGTCATTTAGGTAGTTCAGAATTTTGAAGTGTTTATAGGTGGTTTTTGAGAGTATAAGTATTTCTATATAGTAGTCTGATAGTGGTACAAGCGGACTTGAACCAAATCAGGTAAAGTCCGTTCATTGTACAAAGGAACTTTAATCACTTAATGTTTAAGATATCAACGCTAGCTGTAGTCCATGTATATATGCTTAACAAACTCAGTTGGCACCAAAAGCAAACTTGAAAAAAATCTTATTGTCATGTATGGACTTTTCCAAATTTGGTGAAAGTTCGCTTGTGCCACCAACAAACCAGGTAGAATCACGTCTATTCCCATAAACAACCTACAAACACTTGTCAAAGCCCTAAACCGCCTAAAAGACCAAAAAAAATCCATACAATACTCTTCCAATTACTTACTTCAATTCTCAACTTATTTATGATAAAGGGAAAGTTAATGGCATTACAACCAAGACAACAAGGAGACTTTGTGTCTATCCATCATGACCTGAATGTTGGATTCGGGAAGTGGGAATTTGATCCGATGGATCTTGAAAACCCATTTCTAAACAATAGCGGATCGGTTCATTTATGGATGGGTGATGAAGACCCAATGGTGCCTGTAACACTTCAAAGTTATATAGCTCGACAACTTGGATGGATCAAGTATCATGAAGTAAAAGGTGAAGGGCACATGTTTGCGTTTAAAGACGGGATGGGCGATACTATTCTTAAAGAGTTTTTTAACAATAAGAATTAGCTTTGTAATGGTACTAAGTGCACAAAATAAAATGTGTTGTTTCCTCTAGTATAGTTGATGGTTACTCTAGTATAGTGGTATCCATAGCTAAATAAAATAACCCCAATTTTCATCTTTAGAAACTTTGTATGTTTTTAAGAAAATGCTACTAAAATCTTAACACAAAAAGAAATTTTAACATAATTGTTATGTGACATTAATGGTGAATCCAAAATAGTGATATTATGTCCATAAGAGATATTAGGCATAATATTTTTTACCTCAAATATCAATAATAGGTTTTGGGCGCATTGTTAATGAATGAGAGGAGAATTCCACGCCTAAGCGTGCTTAATGTTGGAAAATTTACCGAAAGTGAGATTTTATACTAATTTTGGAAACAACTAATTATATATGTATAGGTGTTTTATAAGTTCACAACAAACCAGACCGTTTCCAAAGCGTAGTTAAGGTGAATAAGATATCGATGCTAAATTATGTTGTTTTACGACTACCAAAGCGTCGATTATAAACAATTGTTATTTATTGGGTATTTGTTGAATAATTGCTTATCAGATATCGTGCGTACTCATATGTATCGGGTTAATCGTTACTTTGTTAAAAAACGTGTTGGCATTTCGATGTACATTCCCTTTTTTACTACTATTATTTTATAGTTTTTATTTATATAGCAATTATTTCAAATTATAATAAATTACACTAGTTTATCTCCCGGGAGGTTCCTGAGATAGACAAGTGAAATAGCATCAATGCCACACCATCACTAGCAACCACAAATATCGAAACAACTTATAAACAAAAGAAATCAAAAATAAAAAAGATAAAATTGAACGAAAAATAGGAGGAGAAGAATCATGTAGAAGGAACTTTCTTTATGATGAATCATATACAAGAAACCGTGTATTTGAATGAAGATAAAGTTGTTCCAGGCAAGTTTAATTCATGCGAGAAAGATGTTTGGTACTTAGATAACGGAGCGAGTAATCACATGGCGGGGAAACGCAAATTTTTTTCTGAACTAAATGAGAGAATAGTCGCACGGGTGAGATTTGGAGATGGGTCTTATGTTGCAATTAAAGGTAAAGAATTGATTCTGTTCATAGGGAAAAACGGTGAACAAAAATTATTAAGCGAAGTTTACTTTATTCCGGATCTTCGGAGGAATGTAATAAGCCTTGGCCAAGCAACCGAGTCAGGATGTGAAGTTCGAATGAAGGACGATTATTTGATCATGTATGATCGTAATGGGAGTGCGCTTATGAAGGTCATTAGGAATTCAAATCGGCTTTATACAATTAAACTTACGGTTGGGAGTCCAATTTGTTTGCAGGCGAAAGTTGATGAAGAATCTTGATTGTGGCATGCTCGTCTTGGCCACATAAGTTTCGGATCGATCAATATGATGCATGAAATTAGCTGAAGGTGTTCCTGTAATCAAGCAACTGAACGAAGTATGTGTACATTTTGGTTCTTATCGATGATTACTCACGATATATGTGGTCTTTTCTACTAAAGAATAAAAGTGACGCATTCGAGGTCATCAAAGGATTCAAAAAGAAAATTGAAAAGCAAATCCGGACAACGATTAAAACACCCCATACAGATAGAGGTGGTGAATTTACTTCACATGAATTTAATCGTTTCTATAAAAAAGGAGGATATGACTCGAATGTTGACAACCCCGTATGCTCCTCAACAAAACAGTATAGTGAAGAGGCAAAACCGAACGTTGTTAGAAATGATGCGGAGCATTATGAAGGCCAGAGTAGTCCCAAATTACCTTCGGGTGAAGCGGCTCATCATGCAACCTACATAATTAACCGAACCCCTACGCGAGCATTGGTTGGGGTTACCCCGTACGAAAGACTTAGAGGTACAAAACCGAACCTCGAAGATCTCAAAGTATTTGTTGCATCGCGTATGAACGGATTGTTTCAAGACATCTGCAAAAGCTTGATGATAGATCTAAGCCTCTTGTTCGCCTCGGTAAGGAATCGGGTCCGGGCGTGTACCGGTTGTATGACCCACGAAAAAATAAAATTATTATAAGTGTTTATGTCGATTTCGATGATAATAAGGGATGGAATTGGAGTCATGAGACAAACGATACCAGAGAACCGGGTATGTTTACTGTGATATGGGGTGATAATATAGACATGGGTTTTGGGCCAATAGGGAGCGTGTCAAATGAGTCCAGCTAGTACTGCATCTAGCAGCCTTTGAGAAAACAGTTCTTCCAGCAGTAGTAGCTCAGGTCCAAGCCACGACAACAGCAATGAAAGCCCAGAACTGAGTGAGGAAACTAGGGGTGTACACGAGCCGAGTCGAGCCGAGCCAGGCCCAGCTCGAGCTCGAGCTCGAACCTAAACTGAGCCAGCTCGGCTCGTTTTTCTGATCGAGCTGAAAAGTCGAGCTCGAGCTCCGCTCGTAAATGTTCGAGCTGAGCTCGAGCTGGCTCGAGCCAGCTCGATATATTTTTTTTATTTTTTTACAAATATTTATTAAATAAAAAACAATAAAATTAAATAAAATTACACATAATCATGTATATTTTTTTTATTTTTCTAAGTTATGGTTTATTTATCATGTATATTTTTTTTTATTTTTCTAAATTACACAAGCCTAAGTCGAGTCATATGTCGAGCCATCGAGCCGAGCCACGAGTCGAGCCATCGAGCCGAGCCACGAGCTGAACACCCCTGGCTCGAGCTCGGCTCGATTACAAAACGAGCCAGCTCGGCTCGGCTCGAAAACAAAACGAGCCTCTTCGAGCCGAGCTTTTTTCGAGCTTTTTTCGAGCGAGTTTCGAGCGAGCCTCGAGTCGCGAGCTTTTTGTACACCCCTAGGGGAAACAGCCCCGTCATCTAGCGGTGGGAGCTCCTCCGACTCATCAGCCCAAACTAAATAGGATACCCGGCTGAATAATGTGAGACGATCCATACGAGTTTCAGTTTTACTAGCAAAGTTAAAAGACTTTCAGTTAAATGTTGGTGAGACAAGTGAAGAACTATGGCTAACGTTTGATGAGAAGCCTAGAAACTTTAAAGAAGCCAAAGAGACTTTTGATTGCTCTCACAGCTGGGAAGGGATGGAAGATTCATCATTTAGATGTTAAAACGGCGTTTCTTCATGGTGAGTTAAAGGAGGAGGTGTACGTATGTCAACCGGAAGGATTCGAGAAACCGGGTGAAAATCAAAAAGTGTACAAATTGGTGAAAGCTTTGTACGGTCTCATACAAGCCCCGAGAGCATGGAATATACAGCTTGATGGTATTTTGAAGAATATGGGTTTTCATCGATGCATGCACTAAAGGGCAGTTTATCTAAAGGCGGTTAATATTAATTATTTGATTGTTGCGGTTTATGTTGATGATTTGTTCGTGACAGGAACAAGTTTGGCTTTCATGAACGATTTCAAGAAATTGATGGCGTTACAGTTTGAGATGTCAGATCTTGGTGAGCTAACTTATTACTTAGGTATCGAAGTTTCTCAAGAAAAATATTGTTTTAAAATCAAGCAAGAAAGCTACGCCTTGAAAATCTTGAAAGAAGCTGGTATGAAAGATTGCAATCCAACTTTGTGTCCAATGGAACCGAGGCTCAAATTATCAAAAGCTGAAGACGAACGGAAGTGCAAGCGACTGATTATCATAAAATTGTGGGTTGTATTTGTTATTTTTTACATACACGTCCAGATTTGTCTTTTTTAGTCGGGTTAGTTAGTTGATATATGCAAAGCCCGAGAGAGTCACATGCAATTTCTATTAAACAAATTCTGCGTTATCTTCGAGGAACGATTTCCTTTGGGATAAAGTATGAGCGAAGTCAAAGTCTGAAGCTGGTCGGTTACAGCTGTAGCAGTTACAATGTTGACAAGGATGATGGACGAAGTACTACTGGTCATGTATTCTTTCTTGGATCTTCACCAATCGCATGATATTCGCAAAAGCAAGCTACCATGGCCTTATCTTCGTGTGAAGATGAATTTATGGTAGCAACTGTAGTGGCATGTCAGGCAATTTGTGTTCGAGAGTTACTCGTAGAATTGATGGGATGGAAAAAAAGAAAGTGGTGACTCGCATTGATAACAAGTCGACACTTGAGTTATCAAAGAATCCGGTTTTCTTCGGTAAAATCAAGCATATGCACACTCGTTATCACTTCATACGTGAATGTGTAGAAAATGAACAAGTGATGGTTGAGTTTATTTCTGGAGTTGAGCAGAAAGCGGATCTATTAACGAAGGCCTTGGCGTGAACCCGGTTCAAGGAGATGAGATAGTTACTTGGTGTACAAGAATGACCCTGGGTGACTCTGAAATTCAGGGGGTGATTGTTGGCGAATTCCGTGTCACCATGGCTTGATGCGTGGGTGACTAGGAGGCTGAAACTTGGAGTGTAAGCCAAGTTATTATTTGGTTAATTAATTTATGGATATTCATCTAGTTTCCTATTAGTAATATAGTAGGTTGATGATTATATGGAATTGATTAACAGAATCCTAGATATAGTTTAACATGTTGGTTAGCTATATATACCATGTATTAGGTGTGGATTCCAATGAAGTTTTGAGTGAGTTTCTTCATAATAAAATTGGGTGTTTGCTAATATCATTCAGTCTTTTTGTTACAAGTTTGGTATCAATTCTTTTAATTGGTATCAGAGTTGTGTTAAAGATCTGAACCTGTGTCTTTTGCTGCTGCCGTGAAGGAACTGGTCACCAACCAGATTTGGGTGCCGCAAACTAAGAACACCACCAGCTGTGTAGGGCTATTGATAAAAACTTGAGGACCAGCAACTGCTCGTTATACGTTGTTCTGTCTGATCGTGTCTAAGGGTCGGGTAGGACTACTTTTCAGTCGTGAAGTGGGGCTGGAAGACAAAAATCCAAAGTCATCTCAGGCTTATTCACGTAGGAGGAAGACGAACCAAATGGGTGATGAAAATACACGTGTTACATCAGTCAAAGAAACGAATCCAATGTTGTTTCAATGTTCGATGTTAACTTCAACACAATACAATTTTTTTGTCATTTAGGTAGTTCAGAATTTTGAAGCGTTTATAGGTGGTTTGTTAGAATATAAGTATTTCTATATAGTAGTCTGATAGTGGTACAAGCAGACTTGAACCAAATCAGATAAAGTTCGTTCATGGTACAAACGAACTTTAATCACTTAATGTTTAAGATATCAACGCTAGCTATAGTCTATATATATATATATATATATATATATATATATATATGCTTAACAAACTCAGCTCGCACCAAAAACAGAGTTGAAAAAAAAATCTTATTGTCATGTACGGACTTTTCCAGATTTGGTGAAAGTCCGCTTGTAGCCTTGTACCACCAGCAGACTAGATAGAATCACGTCTATTCCCATAAACAACCTATAAACGCTTGTCAAAGCCCTAAACCGCCTAAAAGACCAAAAAAAAATCCATATAATACTTTTCAATTACTCACTTCAATTCTCAACTTATTTATGATAAACGGAAAGTTAATGGCATTACAACCAAGACAACAAGGAGACTTTGTGTCTATCCATCATGACCTAAATGTTGGATTCGGGAAGTGGGAATTTGATCCGATGGATCTTGAAAACCCATTTCTAAACAATAGCGGATCGGTTCATTTATGGATGGGTGATGAAGACCCAATGGTTCCTGTAACACTTCAAAGTTATATAACTCGACAACTTGGAAAGTTAAGGTATCATGAAGTAAAAGCTGAAGGGCACATGTTTGCGTTTAAGTACGGGATGGGCGATGCTATTCTTAAAGAGTTTTTTTAACAATAAAAATTAGTTTTGTAATGGTACTAAGTGCACAAAATAAAATGTGTTGTTTCCTCTGGTATAGTTGGTGGTTCCTCTAGTATAGTGGTATCCATAGCTAAATAAAATAACTATAATTTTCATTTTTAGAAACTTTGTATGTTCTTAAGTTTTTAAGAAAATGCTACAAAATTCTTAGCATAAAAATAAACTTTGATATAATTGTTATGTGACATTTAAGGTGAATCCAAAATAGTGATCTTATGTCATAAGAGGTATTAGGCATAATATTTTTTTACCTCAAATATCAATAGGTTTTTGACGCATTGTTTATGAATGAAAGGAGAATTCCACGCCTAAGCGTGCTTGATGTTGGAAAATTTACCGAAATTGAGATTTTATACTACTTTTGGAAAAAAAAAATTATAATATGTATAGGTGTTTTATAAGTTCACAACAAACCAAACCGTTTCCAAAGCGTAGTTAAGGTGAATAAGATATCGCTGCTAAATTATGTTGTTTCACGATTACCAAAGCGTTGAGTATTAACAATCAAAGTATCCAACCTGGTAATTTCCTGTTATTTATTGGGTATTTGTTGAATAATTGCTCATCAGATATCACGTGTATGTATCGGGTTAATCGTTACTTTGTTAAAAAAACATGTTGGCATTTCGATATACATTTCCTTTTTTACTACTATTATTTTATAGTTTTTATTTATATGGCAACTATTTCAAATTATAATAAATTACACTACTTTATTTCCCGGAAGATTCCTGAGATAGACAAATCAAATAACATCAATGCCACACCATCACTAGCAACCACTAATATCGAAACAACTTGCAAACAAAAGAAATCAAAAACGAAAAAGATAAAATTGAACGAAAAGTAGATGTAAAAATGTTGAATCATTCATGCTTGCTGCAACGTGTTAATATGCGAAAATTAGACTGAAACGTAATACAACTAGGTCGTTAATAGAGGTAAAAACATTGAACCAGATACGCGATATGTGACGTGTTAACTCGAAACATTTATACCGAAACTAAATATTTGTAAAAGATGAAAAGTATACCGGACTAAAGACTAAAGTAAAAAAATGTTGATGTTAATTGTAAAAGATGAAAACTATTAGGGTAAAAACTGATATTTGTAAAAGAAAAAAAAACGATAAAGAAAAAAGAAAAAAAATAAAGCAACGTTAACCCACAAAGCATAGCTACAAACCACAATCATACCATTATGTACAACATTACAAAGCTATGTACAACAACTAGCACAAAAAAAAAAAAAATCAATTAAACATGATATACAACACCGCTGCGCACAAACAACTTCTAAATAAATATCATACTAGTATTAAATCCCACGCGTTGCACGGGGGCCTAAACCGTGCCAAGGTGCACAAATGCTACATAATTGTCGGTGATCCCCAATATTGGAAAATCTCGTGAAACCAAATAAATAAAAACGGAAAAAATCATACCAAGCGAAACGTAGGCGTAAAATCGTTGAACAACACACGCCCGATACGACATGTTATTGCGAAGAAATTAAACCGAAACGTAAAACATGTAAAAATATCTAAGTCAATTTAGGGCCCGCACATTACGACAAATCTATCAAAGAGGGAAAATAGGCACAAAAATGTTAAACCCTACGCACGCACTACATTGTGTATAGAAATGAATACAAATTCACGAAGATAAATCAATGAGTATGTATAATTTAAATAAGTAACAAAATACAAACAAAGAAATTTAAATAATAATAATAATAATAATAAATTATAACGTACGTCTTCTTGGTTCTCAACCAATGTCTGTAGTTGTGGCGGCACAACGACGGTCAAATAGCAGCCGACGATATAAGTTCATGGGGAACGCCTAAGCCAAACTTTAAAGCTAGCGTGGGTCTGATTAAGACAACATAGTCTAACCCAAATAGAGCAAGGGAGTCCTTCAATTTGGGGAGTGTGGTGGCCAAACACAGTGGCAGATCTAGAAAATTTTTTTAGGAGTAACGCTAAAAAAATCGCAGTAGTTTCATATAATATCACTTGTGCGCTTGGTTTTAAAAAAGCACGCCTCGGTGCCCCCTCGCGCATGAGGCGCGCTGGGGATCGCCTTATGTGCCTAAGACGCATGACGAACATGAAGCGCAGCTGAGGAACGCTTCTTGGCAAAAATTGGCCTGAGGCGCGCGCCTCACGTACACTACCCTTATGTGTGCAGCATAATGTTGTACAACAAGCTTTAAAGGTAGTACATGTATGTTTTTATTTGTTAAAACACGCATAAACCTTATTTATATCTATAATCTATAATCTATATATTTAAAATAAAGAAATTGAGAAAAATGGAGTAACATAAACACGATCATCAACTTAATTGGGATTTATCAAATACCTACCAACTACTTAAAATTTAATCACAAAATCATCACTTACACTGTGTTCTCGAGTTTCATTAAAGGATGGAAGAGAAAGGATCTCCCTCCTCTTCCTTTCTCTCCAATTCCTTCCAAATTGGAAAGATTGAAAATCACACTAAAATCCTCTTTATTATCCCTCTCATTCTCTCTCTTTCCCTCCTACAAAAAAACTCTAGAACACATTTTTTCCCACGTCCTTCCCAATCCTTTCTCTTTCATCATTTAATGAAACTCTGGAACAGAGTGTTAATTTATCAAAATAACGATTCCTAAAGTACTTTTAACTATAATATAGTGTGTATTTGGTAACATATTAACATTTTAATTATAACATATTAACAACTCAAAACACAATTATATATAAAAAAACCCTTTTTAAGAAAAACCCAATTATAAACAAAAACCAACTCAAACCCTAAATAATTTAGGGTAAATTAGTAACTAAAAAAAAATACTTACAGAGGGCTCACGGCGGAGGCAAGTATTATCTTTATAATCGCAAATAAAGTCACAAACCTAATCAATTAATCAAAAACAATATAATCAATTATAAAAACATCTAGAACACAAATTATAATTAAAAAGTATAAAACACAAATTATAAAACACAATTATAACTCAAATTAAAAAAAGTGGAAACTCACTATCAAGTCACGATCGTCGGCGGTTGCAAACCTAAGGAGGGTGGGGCGGAGCCGCAGTGCTGCTGTTGTTTGGTTCTGTGGTTTGGCTGGTCGGTTTGGGAGTAGGGATTTGGGTTGGGTTGGTATGGGGTGGGTTTAGTATTAATTGTTTTATTGGGTTGGGTTGGGTTATTTTGTTGGGTTTTATATTTGTTAATTTTGATGGATATAAAGGTTAGTTTATTTGGGTTTAGTATTAATTACTCGAGTTCGATAAATATTTTTTCAAATAAGGTAACGTGGTAACGTATAATTTTTTTAGTAGTAACGTAAATTTTATTTTAGTAGTAACGTTTTCGAAAAATCGTAAAAAAAATCTCACTACACGCGAAAACCCAAGGGAGCAGCTATGTCCGCCGTGGCCAAACACACACAAAAAAGAGTCGCCTTCAAAAAAAAAAAAAAAAAAAAATTGTAGAACACTGTATCTAAAACTTGTAAATATGGACATGTGCACATCAATTTACAATCTTTCTGCATCACATTCATACATCAGGCACCACTCTTGTAATTCACTCCAACATCGTCATCAGATACATGGCTAACCCCATGTGAAATCAATCAATCAATCAATCCCAACCCATCAAACCATGGCTAACCCAAGACGATCTTCAACCTCAATCCCCACCACAGACCTCCCAATCCCAATCCACACCCAAGAACCCAACCCCTCTTTCCAATCAAGAACCCTAGACTCAAGATTATCAAGACTCAAACTTTTTCTAAAAAAACCACAAGCCTTCCCTATTCTCCTATCCATCTTCCTAATCTTAACATGGGTTTCCCTCAGATTCCACCAACCATCCCCACAAATGACAAACACATCATTCCCAACCCAAACCAATCAAGACCATGAAGCCAACCTCATTAGACTCTCTTCAACAACCAAAGACACACGTGGTTGGCTTCTAGACCCTGTTTCAATGGCATTGGGTTCAGGGATATCAGGGGGTGCATTGGTTTGTGCTTCTATTCATGTGGGTCAGATTAAACCAGGTGGGTTAAGGGGGAACCATAGGCATTATAGTTGTAATGAGACGTTCTTGATTTGGGGTGCTAGGACTTTGTTTAGGGTGGAGAATGGTTCAGTTGATAAAGGGTATGCTCAGGTGATTGTTGAACCTGAGGATGTTGCGGTTGCGGTTAGCCCCATGGGTATGGCTCATGCTTTGGTTAATGTTGATTCGAGCCGGACTGCGTTTATTGTTGGGTGCCAGGATAGAGTGGTTAGTTATAATAGGTCGGATTCGGATTTTAGAGTTTGGGATGATCTTAATTCATAGCTTAGTTTCTTGTTTTTTTTTTAATAGATTTTAGGAAGTTATAGTGATTATGGTATGGTTTATGTGAATTTTATGGTTCTTTTTGTGAGTTTTTGGGTTATTTGGAACATGAATTTGGATTTTTGAGTTTGGGATGATCTTAATTCATAGTATATTTTGTTGTTTTGTTATAGATTTTAGGAAGTTTTATGGTTGTTTTATGGTTTATGTGAATGTTATGGTTCTTTTTGTGAGTTTTTGGGTTGACATTTTAGAAATGTGGTAACTGATCATTGCTCATCAGTCATCACAGTTTTCCTGCAACTAAACCTGGGGCATTATTGCATTAGTCCATACGTCGTGGAAGCCAAGATTAGCGCCCCTCCCCCACCGCTCAACCAAAAAGGGTGTCAGAATCGAACTTTCAGGCGCCAAAAACTTAACGCTCCAGGCCAATTTTGCAATATTAGCGCCCTTTAAGGCCCCTATGTAGCGGTGTTGGGGGCGCTAATTTTGTTTTAAGGCTCCATTAACGCCCCACTACACATGGTCTTAGATGTATTATATTCGCGGCCTTGCGGGTCAAAGCTGAGCGGAAAATTTACCGTGACACGAAATTCGTGTTAGACACTTGGTTTTAAAATGTGTGCATCTTAAGAGCATAACGTGTGATACGCATGATGTGGCAAGAAACATATCAATTTAAGTGATAGTAGTTATGTGGCAATATTCACAAGATGTGGTCTGATGCACACATTTCTTATCTGGTCCCTCGCAAGTTGTGGTCCCTAGTATATAACGAATTTACAACAAAAAATACAAAGGTGGATAAAATAGTTATGTTTTATTCTATTTTATCTTTTAGTTTTGACATACGTTACCTATGCTAACCGTCTTAAGAAACGGGTCAAACGAATCAATCAGTAAACCAGTCAGGTTGACCTAAACATAACTCGTTTAGCTAAAGTGTTTGTTGGTTCGACCCTAAACTCTTGTCTAGAAGGAACCTAAACTCACAAACTTCATTTTAGGTTCATAATGAGTCAGATATTCACACGTGTGATTAAACAAGGGAATCAGAATTTGATAGGCTCTGCTACAATATCCATTTTTCTTATCAGTTATTATAAAGTCATTACCAACATGACAACAAGCCAACAAACAAAGACAAAATATGTTAACTTCCTATAAAAGAAAATTAACTCTGATCTTTAAGAAGCGATTTAAGAATATTATCAGCCACCCCATCAGCATACGGCAATGTGTGTCCTGTGCCACTGACCTCATGATAGTTGACCCATTTGACTTGTTCGGCTATATACCGTTGCAATGTCACAGGCACGATCCGATCATCATCGCCCATCCATAAATGAACCGTCCCATCGTTGTTTGGAAACGGGTTTTCAATATCCATTGGGTCGAATTCCCACTTCCCGAATGCAATATTCATGTCACGGTAGAGTGACTCGAATTCACCTTGTTGTTTTGGGTGTGTTCTCACAATTTTTGACTGTAACACAACAAAAACAGCAGTGTAGTGTAAGACATGCATATTCGCAGGTTTGACACAGAAACGCCATGTTTTATATGATTTTTTTTTTCATATTAAAACTTTAAACTTGCAAGTTAACAACAAAAATAGAAGCATTTACAAAACAATTACATTTAAACTGCAAAACCTGATGACAAATTGTCTTTTGACTCTAAAACTTTAAATAGAGTACTCAATCAGTTTAAGTTGTGATAGAAAACACATTTAAAAAAAATCATAAACCAAATGGGTTAAACGGGTCAACCTGTAAACCCCAAGTTGCCCAAGCATGACCCGTTTGCCAAGCGTGATCATGGGTTCGACCTGAAATGGACTCATATCACGTTTAAACTAAAATGTATTTTGTTTTCGTGTAGTGTCACATCTGATCTCTTTCTAGAAGCAGAATAATTAAAATGGGTACTTAATTTCAAAATAAAGCAACCGAAACATAATGATGAAGACACGACCTAGACTTTAAGTAAGAGAAACATCAAATTTATTTAAAAAAAAAAAAAAAAATTGACAAAACGATGTCTTTTCTTACGTGAAGAGTAGTTGTACCAACATGAATAAATTAAGAAAATTCTTTTAGTTTTCCACAATTATAAACCACAAATTGTTTATTCTTATTGGTTTGCTTATTTTACAATTTCGCAAAGTCATTTTCATGGTCAACTTGCTTATTTTCATGATTTTACCCCAATTATTTCGTGGCCAAATTTCGCGATCGTTCTCCAATTGGTTAATATTATGTGATAAAAAAAATAGCACCTGAACTGGATCCGCGGAACTAAATAACTTGGAAAAGACTTCCATGTCCGCGGGCGAGAAGGTAGCAGGATGTCCATGGATTACAGAAAAAGTAGGAAACCATGTTTGAGTGTTCCACCAGTAGGTCAACCATGGTAGGTAGTGAGCAACCCGCAAAGACCATTGGTCTTGTTTAAGTTGTCGTGAATACACTTCGTTGGTTATATTTGAAGGTAGGTTCGGCCACCAAAAATTGATCGCTGGAGATATAAGAACAGCTCCGGCAAGCCTACAATTAATTTATCACATAATTATTATATACTTAAAAAAACTATGGTAGGGTCTCAGCGAAGCATCCACTATGGTAGTGGAAAGGTTTGCCCTTATCCCGGTATTCCACCATCTCAAGTCCCTATAAATAGCTCTACTATGAGTAGAATTTACCAACCTGTGAGGAATATACTTGAGACAAGACCATAGGACCTGCCCACCCATAGAGAATCCAACCACATAGAACTTCGGTCCGAGGTTTAGTTGATCAGCGAGCTCCTCGATATCAAGCGCCAAGCTCTTAACCGTTCGCTTAGGGTCCGGATCACTCTCCCCATAGCCAGGCCGGTCTAGCGAAACAAAGTACGCACCTAGCTCTTTAACAAGTTCCTACAAACACTACCATTAATGATCATAACCTATATAACACCCAAAGATAACAATCTAGAGTTAGGAATGAAACAAATGATCCATACTGGCGAGGCTGAGGTGACAAAAGGATGATAGTGCTTGCTACTGCTGAACCCATGAACGAATATTATTTTAGCTTTAGCTATTTCTTTTGGAACACCTGATTCTTCATAGGCTAAATGTCTGCCATCACGAAGCTTGATCCTTGGAGAAGTAATAGCAGGTCCATTTGGTGATCCTAGAGGTTTGGGAGGTGGAGGACGAGTTGCCTGATAAGCCCATGCTGAGAATCCAGCGACGATCACAACTAGTATTGTGTTAAAGATACCTAAAACAAGAAAACATTTGTAATTATATTATTATTATTATTATTATATATATGATTAGAGTTGTTTAAATAGATGAATTATAGCAAATGAAACTCACCGGAGGAGGAAGTGGGTTGGGGTTGTGAGGCTTGGGACATTGTCGTTGATTAGAGATTGCAAATAGTCAATGGTTCGAACAGTTGGTGTAAACTTTAGTGGACATGGAAGATGATTGTGAGTTGTGACCTTCAATATAAAAAGAAGGGGTGGTCGGTTCCTTTTAAGCTGGTTCAACTTTCAATTATTTTTTTGTAAAATTAGGTACATAAAAATATATTTTCTATATGTAACTTGTAGTTTAGTGTTATGTTTTTAAAAGTTGGAAGGTTCAAATCTTAAAAGCAGTGTGTAGGTGGATGTATAATAAATTAATAAGAGTATTTAGAAGTAGATTAGTTTAGCGTTAAAAAACTAATACAGTAGGGTCCACATGTATGTTTGCATCACTAACGAATAGGCTTACATGTGCTATCATGGTGCAATGTGTCCTAGACCCAAAGACTTCTTCACGAGCAAATCCCTCCTGAACTCATCTATAATTTTCATGTGCATATACGGTTGGGTCAGAGATATATATGCTGGAAATTACCGGAGTCGTATTTCAAAACCATTACCATTCATTTGTTTATTTTTCAAATCACAAGTTACATTTTGTTTCTTTGAATCAAATCCAATCTTTGTGGTTTGGAAATAATTAACATGTCTCGAATTACTAGTTGAATCAACCACAAAACTCATAGGTTTTGTCAAATTTAAAGTAGAATTAGAAAGCGTTCACACTTGCAAGATTTACACCACAATCCTTTTTGAAATGCCCCACTTTTCAACATCTTCAACACTCCATTTTTTGTTTCTTATTGGGATTATTATTGTCCCAATCAAACATTCTTTTATTTCCCTTAACTTGTTAAACATTTTGGATTTCTTATCATGTTCAACCATTTTGAATCTATTGACTTGATGGTGATCAAGTTAAACTAAAGTACAGTAACTTTCTTATTCAATATGACAACTCCAATTTCAATTATCCAATGTAATTTTCTAGCCAATACAATTCCTATCTTGATTTGATTCTCTAAATTAATTCAATAAATAGATTCAGTGGATTTTTTTTTTTGAAAGGCTTAGTTGTTGAAATGTGCCCTTTCTCCAATTTAATGTCAAACATATAATTCGTATAAAATGGTTTCTAATTTCTTTTACTTTATTTTTCATATTTGGACTAGTTGATTGTTGGGCCGGTGGCTATTTGGCATGTGGATGTTGGTGGCCTGTTGCAGATTTGGTGTATAACTGGGTCATATTAGCCATGTTGTAGCTGGGCCATATTAGTCATTTATTAGGCTTATGCAGATCAGTCAAGTGGGCTTAGGGCACGTGGGCCTAAAGCTGGATAAGTCGGTTAATGTTCACAGAAGATTTATTGGCTATATAAACACTTTATCATTCTCTCCCATTGATGATTCATATATTCAGTATCTCTTATCTCTCTCATACCTATGTGGCGATTAGGGTTTGAAGAGTAGTTGTCTTACTGGAGTCGTTATCTAGGTGTACTCTGTTATAATCGTCTTGTATTCGTCTAGGGTTTCATTATTTCATTTCTCTGTATTCGTTTCTCTGTATTCGTGCTCTTCTTCTCACTTGGAGATTAGGGTTTCTTGTCTGGTCTTGTGATCGTCTGCGTACGATCTGTTTCTTCTTGGTTGTAAGTGTTTGTATTTGTTAAAACACTGAGTGAATCATCTGATCTAAACAATCAGCTGATTCATATTATCAGTTCTTTTAGAGTCTCATCTATTGTTGAGACTCAGGGTATTTGGGGGGAGTTTTCAGGTTTGGGTTAAATAAGAGTTTTGACACCTGTTTTCGTCGCTACATCTTCTTGTTTGTGAGTGTTTATTGTTATATTGCATAGATCTATATTTCTTTACATTAGTTCAGTGGAAATCCTTGTACAACCCTAACCTAGCGGTCTCAAGTTCGAATCCCTACCCACACACCGGTGTCCTCCTTGCCTAAGCTCAAACCGTCACGGGGAATTTTTTTGTTGTGTGCATGAATTGAACCTGTGACCTACCCCCAGGATGGGAACCCCTAAGGGAAAACCCACCCTACCTCAAACCAGCTGGGCTGGAGATCATTGGCAAAAAAAAAAAAAAAAGAAAATAGATTCAGTGGATGACAAAAAAAAGTCATAACTGAATTAATATTGTAAATTAATTCACCAAGTATATTCAGTAGATGACAACAAAAGTCCTAACATATTTGATATTAAAAACTTTGATTAGAAAATTGAATCATATAACCAGCAAGAATTTCGCAAAAAAGGATTATCAACCATCAGCCACAAAATCCAAAGTATTTGCAAAATAGGATTATCTAACAAGGCCGCGAAAATAAAATATATAAACTGGAATTCTAATTCGATTTTAATTTCAACAACCAAATTAACCCTTAAATAGGTTTATCTTTGTTAGTTATTTGTTGTCTATAACATCGAATTCAAACATAAAACAAACCTGAAACCGAATGGATCTTCAAATAAAAATGAGTAAAACTTGGATTAATCTCTGAATTGTATGAGAACTATCAGATAACCCTATTTGCGGGTTACACGCAATGATTTATCGGATTAGACAGAGATTTCTATGTAGGAATTGGATTTGATGAATCTGTGAAACAAGATCGTGATGGTTAGTTCTAGTAACCGTATTGTTCTCTTCTATGTGTATAGAAATTGTCAACCAAGAGTGTTTAATACCAATAACTTCCATCCCTTGGTTCCCGTATTTAACTTTCCTTTAAAAGTCCATCACCAAGACTTAAACCATTTCATTTAATAATAGTCCAACAAAACCCCTTTGGTTTAATAATAGTTCTAAACTTAAGATCATTTAATTCAATGAAAGCCTACAAAACAAATACATTATTTATAAATATATTAATATATAAACCAGAACCGGTAAATACGCCAAACCTTGTTAATATCATACGAGCATGCACCCCCGTAATTGACATTTAAACCCTTTCTTCACAAATTAAGCACTAAGATCAGACCGGTAAATACGCCAAACCTCTGCATCTTCGGTCCTTTGACCGGCCGGCGCTGAAGGTTCGGGTGGCTGTTGGTGTACGACAGAAGACGCAGAGGAAGGCAATGGTGTCTGCGGTGGTGGTTTTGAACGACGGTGCTAAAGGTGACAGGAACACAACAATGACTGGGGTTAGGATTCCGATTGGGGTTTCATAGGTCTGTATTGATGGTCCGGTGTTGGTGCTTCTGATGATATAAGATGATGGATGGATTGAAGGCTTCGGGTGGCAGCCGGATTGTAAGAAGAGGATTGATTAGTGGATCACATCCCATCAGCTGCTTCGACGACCGCTGCGATTCGTCCTTGCATAGTTATTAGTTTATTTATTTAAGTTGTGTAATTATATTTTTGGATTATAATTTGCATTCAACACTAAATATTAATCATCATTGCTTCCGTTGTGCAAGTCTGTTACCAATCTGTTATTTCGTCCAGCCCCTCCTGGGCGGGTTGTTACATGGCATGCACCGATTAAATGACCCGGTTCATAGCAATAATAGCATGATCTTGTTTCTACTCGTTTCTTTATGAATTTTGCTCCTATTTCTCTTCGAGATTTGTGTGTGTTGTTGCCTTGTATTTCTAAATTGAAGTATGAATTCACTGACTGTTGTGACATGTTTCTGCAGAGTATAATGATTTCCTATTTTGTAATGTTTTCGAGTGGTGTTTTTCAAAATTTCGGTTGTTTTGATTGACTAAACCGGCTCAGATACCAGTTTTGTTGGCCCAGAATAGATTTGCAACGGAATATATGAACAAATAACACAATAATAATATGAAATACACAAGAACAATAGAAAGATAATTGAATTATATTGATAAATGTTTTTGGACAGAATAGGTTTACAAGAATTGGGTGGATTGTTTGGATACAATCTTGATAACTAACTTATGATGCATACAAGTACTATATATATATGTTTCGAACAATCATGTCCCAAATAACTGTTTTCTGTTCGCAAGGTTGTGTCTCCTTCCAAATAAACAGTCTAACTGTCAAGGGTATTGATGTCATTTCACTTCATGTCCCGCCTTTATGTTCTAAGTTTGTTGCAGCCTTGTTTTGTGTCTTGACCCATTTATATGCTTCTGATCCTGTTCTGTTAACCATGCTACAGCCTTCGGACAATATTCATTTCGACCCATCAGATTTGTTGCAGCCCTTCTTGAACCATATTGACCCATATGCAAATCCTAACTTGCTAACTAAACTAAAGCCTATGACTAATAATTATAATACATATACATACATCATACATAAACAGAAGCATAAGTGTAATATTTACATAGTTACAAATGAAACAAGTTTGTATTTATTTATATAACATCAACAATCTTTTCATATAAGTTATAATGTCCACACACATGGCAACAAGCCAACAAACAAAGACCAAATTCATCAACTTCCTGTAAAGAAATTTAACTCTGATCTTTAAGAAGCGATTTAAGAATATCATCAGCCACCCCATCAGCGTACGGCAATGTGTGTCCTGCATTAGTGACCTCATGATAGTTGACCCATTTTACTTGTTCGGATATATACCGTTGCAATGTTACAGGCACGACCCGATCTTCATCGCCCATCCATAAATGAACTGCTCCATCATTGTTTGGAAATGGGTTTTGAATATCCATTGGATCGAATTCCCACTTCCCAAATGCAATATTCATGTCACGGTAGATTGACTCAGATTCACCTTGTTGTTTTGGGTGTGTTCTCACAATTTCTAACTGTAACACAACAAAAACTCTAGTGTAAGTGTGTTGTATAAATTAACTTATAAAACTTCAAATCTTAAGTTTTAGTTAAAAACTCCCTAAAATAAATGCTAGTGTTATATTTTCTTGAATTCTATGACATGATACACAAATACCTCGATTCTTATTGGGAAAATTGTTAAAGCTTCATTCGCGCACAATGAGTTACCATGTCAAACCCGACATGAAGCTAAAAATCATGTTACATGAAATCAAAGACGACATGCGTATTCATAAGTATGACATGAACACGACATGTTTTATCCAAAAACGTATTTTATTCAATCTATTAATATTCTTAATTTACAAGGTACGATAAAAGTACAAACATATACAAAACAATTACGTTTAAACTACAAAAGAAACCAAACCGTAACCGAACCATTGGTTAAGTGCAAAAACCATACGTAACCATACCGTTAACCGAAAAAAAAAACTTGTTAACCAAATTATAACCGAAATCAATCTAAAATCTACTAAATCGGTCGGTTATGGTTAAGTGCACCTCCATTACCGAGCCATCGGATATGGTTATGGTTAAGCAATTTTCCATAACGAAAATCGAACCAACTTGTTAAATTATACAATTCAAGTTGGTAAATATTGTGTTTTTTATTATTTTAATAGCCTGAAATGTTTGTTGTTACTTGGTAATTGGGTTAAGAAGTCTTCACTATTGTTCTTATTTCTAGAAATTTATAGAGATTGTTTGGATTTTGTAGTTTGTTTCATACTTTGTATATCTATAGATTTGTTCTTCATTTTTTCAATAAATGTTTCGAATTTGTTTTTTACATGAACCGAGCCTAATACACCTTAATCGTACCATGGTTGGAACAAAGAAGAAATACATTGGGTAATTAACCGAACTTAACCGAAACCGATGATTAACCAAATCATTCTTAACCGACCATCGGTTATAGTAATGCAGTTTTCCATAACCAACCAAAGTTGTTATGGTTATAATTTAGGTGTTGTTTGTTTTTTCTGCAGGAAAATGTCTACAGTCTGCGGACTACATCTGTAGACATCTGCTGGAGAAGAGGTTGACCAAAGGTCTGCAGTCTGCAAGAAGAACATTGTTTGTTTGTTAACGTGTGCAGGCTGCTGAAATAAACTGAAATTTAAATAAACTGATTTTTTTACAGCAGTTTGGTGGTGGACCGTGGTGGTGGTGGACGGTGGTGGTGGTGGTGGATGGTGGTGGTGGACGGTGGACGGTGGTGGTGATTGGTGGACCGTGATGGTGGACCGTCGTGGTGGTGGACGGTGGTGGTGGTGGTGGTGGGTGAGGAGAAGAGTAGAGGAGCAGACATTTGAAAATCTTAGAAGACCTTGGAACAAGTCTACACCAAGAAGAGGTCAGGAAGACCTATTAGAGTGAAAGGTTTCCAAAAAAACAAACAATCTGCAGACCCCAAACGTCTGCGTGCATCTGCGCGGCACAGACAAAAGAGGTTAGAATTGCTTCTGAGCAAAAACAAACAGCCCCTTAGCCTCTGTAACCGAACATACGCAACTTTGCACACCCATATGAACCAGTTTAGATTGTGCAGAAAACACACTTAAATATTTCATAAATCAAACGGGTTAAACGGGTCAACTCAAAAACCTCCAATTTACCAAACGTGACCCGTTTAGCCAAGTGTGATCATGGGTTCGACCTGAATGGGCCCACATATCCGTTTAGACTAAAGCCGATCCTAGGTATTTTGTATACATGTGATGAGTAGAAAGTGAAATTTACGGAATCTAATATCTTACTAGAAGCAACCGAAAGAATTAAGATGGGTACTTGATTTTTAATTAAAGCAAACCGGAACATAACAATGAAATTACACGACGAGAGACTTAGCTAGACTTCAAGTAAGACAAACATCAAAATTATAAAAAAAGAAAAACAAAGAGAGAGAAAACAAAAAAAAAAACAAAGATGTCTTTTTCTAGCCGAAGAGTCGTGGTACCAAAATGAATAAAGTAATTAAAAGAAAACATAACAAACCATACCTTGTATATCTTAATTATTTATAGCCTGCAAGAGGTTTGTTTCCTAGGGAGAAAACCCGACCCCCCCCCCCCCCCCCCCCCCCCCCACACACACACACACACAGACACACAAAACCCCAATAGCCCTACACGTAAGTCATATGAAATTAACATACATAGACTTGCAGCTCTATGAGAAGATGATATGGGATACGAGTTTTTAAAGACATAAGATTAGACAAAAATCATATTTTTGCTCTATCATCGTCAATAGCATTTCATAGTCCTATATTATCAAAACAAGTGACTAAAGAAGAACAAACTTAAAATGAAAAACCAAGTTATGAATCAAATTACATGATCACGCAAACTTGAATTAAAAATATGTTTCTTAGGTCAAAAAAAATTATGTTTATTTGTTACTATACTCGTAAAATCACCTTTTATGACTGAAAATGCAATGACAAAAACCAAGCTATTTTGTGGGCAAATTTAAAGATCGTTTTGGAGATTCCATTATGTAACCTAAAACTAGTACCTGAACTGGATCCGCGATACTAAATAACTTAGAAAAAACTTCCAAGTCCGGGGTCCCTAATATAGAAGGATGTCCATGGATTACAGAAAAAACAGGAAACCATGTTTGAGTGTTCCACCAGTAGGTCAACCATGGTAGGTAGTGAGCAACCCGCAAAGACCATTGATCTCGTTTAAGTTGTCGTGAATATTCTTCGTTGGTTAAGTTTGAAGGTAGGTTCGGCCACCAGAAATTGATCGCCGGAGATATAAGAACAGCTCCGGAAAGCCTACAATTGACTTATCACATATTTATTATATACATAAAAAAACTGTAGTAGAGAGCAACCTATATGATAGAGGAAATGTTTGCACTTATCCCAGCATCCTTCCATCCCAGACCCTACAAATAGCTCTATTGTAAGTAGAAATTTTACCAACCTGTGAGGGATATACTTTAGACAAGACCATATGATCTGCCCACCCATAGAGAATCCAACCACATAGAACTTCGGTCCAAGGTCCAGCTGATCAGCAAGTTCCTCGATATCTAGTGCTAAGCTCTTAACCGTCCGCTTAGGGTCTGGATCACTCTCCCCATAGCCAGGCCGATCTAGCGAAACAAAGTACGCGCCTAGCTCTTTAACAAGTTCCTACAAAAACCATCATTATGATTAGGGGTGTACACAAGCTGAGCTGAGCTGAGCCGAGCCCGAGCTCGACCAGGCCCGAGCTCGAAAAAGTTATGAGAGCTCGGTTTGGTTGAACTTTTGTTTTCAAAGCTAGAGCTCGACTCGTTGGAAATTTCATAAGCTTGAGCTCGGCGCGGGATCGCCTCATTTACTATCTATTAGTTAATATATTAAATAAAAAGAATATAAATAATAGACCCGTAAGCTCGATAAATGAAGCTCGAATCGAGTTCATCTAGTAAACAAGCTTAAATGAGGGGTAAATATTATTAAATATTAATTAATAAAATTAATATTACACAAAGGCTCGACGAGCCTAATGAGCTTCACATGCCAGACTCGAGCTCGGGCTCGATTAATAAACAAGTTTTGTTTTAGGCTCAAGCTTGGATGGGGCTTGATAAGGCTAGGCTCATTTCGAGCTTTTTGCTGAGCCAAACTCGAGTAGCTCGCGAGCTGCTCAGCTGGTTTGCAAACCTAATTATGATCATAACCTCTATAACACCCAAAGAAAAAAAATCTAGAGTTAGGAATGAAACAAATGATCCATACCGGTGAGGCTAAGGTGACAAAAGGATGATAGTGCTTGCTACTGCTGAACCCATGAACGAATATTATCTTAGCTTTAGCTATTTCTTTTGGAACACCTGATTCTTCATAAGCTAAATGTCTGCCATCACGAAGCTTGATCCTTGGAGAAGTACTAGGAGGTCCATTTGGTGATCCTAGAGGTTTGGGAGGTGGAGGACGAGTTGCATGATAAGCCCATGCTGAGAACCCCGCAAAGATCACAACTAGTATTGTGTTAAAGATACCTAAACAAGAAAAGATTTGTAATTATATTATTGTTATATATGATTAGAGTTGCTTAAGAAGATGAATTATATAGCAAATGAAACTCACCGTAGGAGGAAGTGGGCTGGGGTTGTGAGGCTTGGGACATCTTGGTTGATTGGAGATTGCAAATAGTCAATGGTTCGAACAGTTGGTGTAAACTTTATTGGCCATGGAAGATGATTGTGACCTTCAATATAAAAAGAGGGGTAGTCGGCTTCTTTTAAGCTTGTTCAACTTTCAATTATTTTTGTAAAATTAGGCACATAATAATATATTTTCTATATATAATTTGTACTCTAGTGCTATGGTATTTTCTCTCTGTTTAAAAGGTAGGTGGATGGTTCAAATCTTAGAAGCCACGTGTAGGTGATATAATAAGAGTATTTAGAAGTAGATTAGTTTAGCGTTAAAAAACTAATATAGTAGAGTCCGCATGTATGTTTGCATCATAATACCATTTGTCATAGACCCAAAGACTTCATCACGAGCAGATCCCTCCCGGTCTCATATATAATCTTCATGTACACACATATACGGCCGGGTTAGAGATAAATATGCTGGAATTTACCAAAGTCGTATTCACACGAAGGTGAATATGGGTCGACTGTATTTATGTTGTTAGGACAAAGAGGATTGGTGAAACCACTTTTGGAAACCTTAGTCTAATTCACTTCTGTCATTTTGGCTAAGTATAGAAGTACTGAAAAGAAAACAAAGAACTGCTGAAGAGAAGATAAGAGAAGTGCTGAAGAAGAAACTTCATCAGAAGTTCTGAAGTCCAAACCAGACAAGTTCACTTCAGAAGTACTGAAGACAAACTACTCATCAGTAGTTTGTCATTCATCAGCACTTGGCATCAGATATTTTCCACCGCCTTTTGCATCAGTAGTTTATTGTTTATTATTACTTTTAGCTGTATTTGTTAGTTTCAATGTTGCAACTTGTGCAACTTGTTTCTGTTGTTTCTGTACTTGCTTTTTGGGCAAGATACATGTATGTAAACGTCTATAAATAGGAGGCTTCAACCTCCTGTTTTAGACATTGATTTTTAATAGAAAAATCCTTCAAACACTCTCAACTGTTCTATTCCATTTCAGTATTTATTGTGAATCTGTCTAAGTATCTAATTCTCATTTACTGCTTAGATTCATAATAAATACTTATCATTTATTAGTTTCAATCATCAAGGGGGAGTAATAACTCTTCCTTAGTATAAAAAGTGTTGATTTAACTTATACATTCCGCTGTGCTTATAATCTGATTTAAAAGGGCTTGCTAAACACTTAAGTGTCAAGATAGCAAGTTCTTACTTAGCAAAAAGAGCAAAACTGATCCCAACAATTGGTATCAGAGCCTTGGTTTATCTGATCACATATCAATCTAACAAATTGAGAATCAGACACAAAGCTCTTATTGATACTCAATAAAAAGATCAAAAGTTCACTTTTTATCAACATCCATCACTTAAAAGAGTCATCTGACAAATCTATACTCTTTAAAATGGATCCATATAATACTGGTTCTGCCACCAAACCTGCCATGCTTGTGAGAAATGAGTACAACATATGGCAAAAGAGAATGGCACATACCTTGTCACAAACCAACACAGGTTGTTGGAGATCTGTGATATATGGTCCTCACAAACCAGTAAATGTTAATCTTGAAACTAATGTTAAGGTCCCTAAGGACCCTAAAGAATATACAGATGATGATTTCCTAAAACTTGAGCTAGATGCAAAAGCATTCTCTATGTTGGCAATGGCTCTCCCAAATGAGATATACTCTGGCCTTTTACATTGTGAAAGTGCCAAAGAACTCTGGGATTGTCTTAAAGAACAGTTTGGAGGAACTGAAGAGGTGATTGCCAACACCAGAGAGATTTTAGCTCAACAATATGAAACATTTGCTCATATTAATGGGGAAACTTTAACTCAACAATTTGAAAGATTCTCCTCATTAATATCTGAGCTAAAGTTAAATGGTCAGACCTATACAACAGTGTCTATGCTACATAGATTTTTAAGGTCTTTACCTGACAAATGGGAAACATACTCCATTGTTTTAAGATCCTCACCAGATTTTAGCTCCCTCACTCTTACAAAACTCCATGGGAGATTACTTACTTTTGAGAGAGAAATTGATCAAAAGAAGAAATTACAATCATCTGGTAAAACTGCTGATGACTACCTACCAGGTAGTGCAACACTTTTGGGACAAGATTCACCAACTTGTTCCTATGGATCTTATGACAATATTGACATAACCACTGGGATCTCATCAGAAAAATCTTTCCCAGGTTATGACAATAATGACCAAAGTCAAATTGCTGATAATCTATGTTTTATCATGGATGATTTGAAAAACTTTAGCAGTGATGACTTAGAAGAAATGGACATATTACACCAACTGGCCATGCTAAGCATTAAAACTAACAAGTTTTATAAAAGGTCAGGAAGGAAATTTCCAGGATTGACCAGTAATACAAAAATTGGTTTTGACAAATCTAAATTAAGATGTCACAAGTGTCAGAAGTTGGGACACTTTGCTAGAGAGTGTAGAAGCTCTAGCTTTAACCAATCACAATCTGGAAATAACTATAACCCCAATTATAATAGGAATAATGGAACTCAAGGGAGTGCTCATTTTGTACAGGCACAAGCTCCTCAACAGCAATACATGCCACAAGTACAATATGTTCAAGTGCCTGCTCAACAGATGCAGAGCCAACAATCAATCCCTCCCTTTCCAGCTGCTCAACATCCTCCACAGCCTCAACAACCCTCTCAACAAAGTCTTTTCACCTCAGGGTATGTTGACTGGAGCAGTCTCCCTTTTGACACCACAGAGTGCAATCCTGATGCAGACAACAAAGTGTTTGACATCAACTGGGGAGAACCAGACAATGGCAGAAAGAACTTTGCCTTAATGGCATTTGAAGGCTGTACTTCAAAATCTGCATTGTCACAGGTATCAAAAGAATCTTTGACAAAACTTTGCTCAAATTCTTGCAAAGAAACTTTTGCTCTCATAAGAGAGACAAATCTGCACTTACAAGGTAAAGCCAATGATTTAGAAAGAAAATACACACAGATAAAATGTGATTTAGAAAGAAAACTGTGTGCTAAAACAAAAGAAGTTTCTAAATTAACTGACTCAACTATTGAAACCCAAGCACAAATTAAAATCATGCTAAATGACCTGGGAGATGTCAGACAAGAGCTTGCTGACACCAGGATCACATGTGAAAAATGGGTGGAATCTTGTAAGGGGTATCAATTATTGCTAAACAAACAAAGTGCTTCAAATGTTAAGTTTGGCATAGGATACCATCATGTTGAAACACCAACAGATTTTTCTCCCAAAACTACTGAAGATGGGAGAAGAATTGTTTCAAATGAAACTTCTGAAGGGAAAGAATGCACATCTTTCCATGAAAACTTTCTAAACAGAAATCCTGGCATTTTTAAAGAAAGTACTTCAGAAGTATTAACAAAATCTGACAACAAGCCATCAGTAGTTTCATTTACATCAGGAGTTGAGACCCTGAAAACTACTGATGAGCAAAATCTCTTCACAAATGTCAGAAATTTGCCTTTAGATCAAAAACAAAAGGCAAAAGAGTGTGAAATTTGTGGTCTGTTCAACCACAAAACTGAATTTTGTAGATACAGAAAAGGAATTCAGTTCAATCAAAAATTTAAACAACAGGTTGTGGGAAATCAAATCAGAAATGATTATGAAAGAATCTTTAAACCCAAGAAACAACAACCTGAAAACACCTTTTCTCAGAAAAAGATAAAATCTCAACCAAAATCTTTTTCTCAAAATTCTTTGTCAGTAGTTAGACCTGGATCATCAGCAGTTTCACAAACTGCTGAGATACAAAATCTAATGAACATGGTACAACTACTGATGACCAAGGTTGATGGTGGTCCTGAAAAAGATACCACCATGGTTCTTAATGAAAAATCCATTGCCAAAAAGACATGGATTTCTCAACCTGGTCAAGAACAAACTGTAACTGTTCTCAAGAGCAAACCCAAAGCCAAACAGGCTTGGGTTCCTAGATCTAACTAATTTGCTTTTATGTGCAGAGAGTATCCAGGGGCTTAAATAGCATATGGTATGTTGATAGTGGAGGCTCTATGCACATGACTGGATGCAGATACCTGATAAACAACTTTATCAGCCAAAGAGAAGGATCTGTATCCTTTGGGAACAATGCTAAGGGATATGTGCTAGGACATGGCAATGTCTCCTCTGGCAAAATACAGTTTGACAAGGTCAATCTGGTGGAAAACCTTGAATACAACTTGCTGAGTGTGTCACAAATGTGTGATAAAGGATATTCTTCCTTTTTCACAAAGACAGCATGCAAGATCATCTCACCAGAAGGCCAGAAGTTGATAGAGAAGATCATTGAAGATCATACTTTGCTGATTGCCAAAAGATGTGGCAATGTCTATGCAGTGGACATTGAGAAAGACAAAGTATTGAACAACACTGGCTGTTTCTTCTCAAGGGCATCAACTTCAGAAACAGATCTCTGGCACAGGAGACTTGGCCATGTGAACTTTAAAACCATAAATAAAGTCACAAAAATGGGCTTGGTCAGAGGTCTACCTTTGAAAGTATACCAGTGTCAAGAACACTATGTATCCTGTTTAAAGGGAAAACAGCATAAGTCCTCCTATAAGTCTATTGAAGAATCAAAAACAACTGCATGTCTTCAACTACTCCATATGGACTTATTCGGACCTGTCAAGATTATGAGCCTTGGTAAGAAGAAGTACTGCTTAGTCATCATTGATGACTACTCAAGATTCACATGGGTATTCTTCTTATTCTCCAAGGATGAGGCTGCTGAAATCATCAAGTTCTTCATTCTACAAGTAGAGAAACAATATTCTCTATCTGTCAAAACCATTAGAAGTGATAATGGGACAGAGTTCAGGAACAAAACTCTGGATGAATTCTGTTTGTCTAAAGGGATTATTAGACAATACAGTGTTCCCAGAACTCCTGAACAAAATGGTGTAGTAGAAAGGAAGAACAGAACATTGATAGAAGGAGCAAGAACAATGTTAGCTGATTCTGGACTGCCCTTGTACTTTTGGGCAGAAGCAGTTAACACATCATGTTATGTTCAGAATAGAGTTCTTGTGGTCAAGAGACACTCCAAGACTGCCTATGAAATTCTTCATGGCATGAAGCCCCTTATCTCCTTTTTCAGGGCTTTTGGGTGTCAATGTTTCATCTTGAACATCAAGGAATCTATTTCAAAGTTTGCTGCCAAAGTTGACTCAGGTTACTTTCTTGGTTACTCTTCAACTAGAAAAGCCTACAAGGTTTTTAATTCTCACACCAGGATAGTAGAAGAAACATTGAATGTCAAGTTCAATGAGTCAAAACACACTCTTATTCCAGCACATCCTGCTGAACTCTTTGATCTTGACAACTTTCACTTTGGACCTGAAAAGACTGTTACTTCTTCCAAACCTACACCATGGACTCCTCAAACAGTCATTAAGTCAACTTCAACACCATCAGAAGTTTCACAAACTTCTGATCCAACAAATACTGAAGGCCAAACTCAAACATCTGCTTCAGCACCTGCAACTACTGAAGAAGCTAAAACTGCTGAACCAGATCTTATAGACCTCAGTAGTTTGTTTGAAGAACAAGAGCCACCTACACCTGTCAGTGGTTTACAACAACTGATTGAACACAGAGATCATCCACTTGATCAAATCATGGGTGATATAGCTTCAGGTGTTCTTACCAGAAACCAACTCTCCAACTTTTGCCTATTTTCAGCCTTTATTTCACAGTTGGAACCAAAGAAGTACCAGGAAGCCCTCAAAGACAATAATTGGGTGCAAGCTATGCAAGATGAACTGCTTCAGTTCAACAAGCAACAGGTCTGGGAAATCTGTCCCTTACCTCCAAACAAGCAACCAATTGGCACAAGATGGGTTTCCAGGAACAAACAAGATGAAGCTGGTATGATAATCAAGAACAAGGCAAGACTGGTAGTTCAAGGGTACTCTCAAGAAGAGGGAATTGACTATGATAAAACCTTTGCTCCAGTTGCAAGGCTTGAGGCCATCAGGTTATTTCTGGCCTATGCCATTTCCAACAAAATTAAAGTTTATCAAATGGATGTGAAAAGTGCATTTTTGTATGGAAAAATAAAAGAGGAGGTGTATGTCTGTCAGCCACCTGGGTTTGAGGATCCTTCTCACCCTGAGTGGGTGTACAGACTGGACAAAGCTCTTTATGGGCTCAAACAGGCTCCAAGAGCCTGGTATGATACACTCTCCACCTTTTTACTCAAAAATAACTTTACAAGAGGTGCCATTGATAAAACTCTTTTCATTAAACATGTTGGAAATCATGTCTTACTTGTTCAAATTTATGTTGATGATATCATTTTTGGTTCAACAAACACAAAACTGTGTGATGATTTTAAGAAATTCATGCAATCAAAATTTGAGATGAGTACCATGGGAGAACTGCAGTACTTTCTAGGATTGCAGATCAAGCAACAAACAAATGGAACTTTTATACATCAATCAAAATATGTTAAAGAATTATTGAACAAATTTTCTTTAAATGACTGTAAATCATGTTCCACTCCCATGACACCAATCACACAAGTTGAACCTGATGATCAAGGAAAACAGGTTGATCAAACCATGTACAGATGCATGATAGGTTCCCTTTTATACTTAACTGCTTCTAGACCAGATATTATGTTTTCAACATGTGTCTGTGCTAGATATCAATCAGCACCAAGGGAATCACACCTTATAGCAGTCAAAAGAATTTTCAGATATCTGAAAGGAACTCCAACACTTGGAATTTGGTATCCTGCTTCAAGCAATACCAAGTTATCAGCTTTTTCAGATAGTGACTATGCAGGGTGTAAGATGACAAGAAAGTCAACATCTGGTGGTTGTCAATTCCTGGGTAACTGTCTAGTGTCATGGCAATCAAAGAAGCAAACATATGTTGCAACTTCAACTGCTGAAGCTGAATACATTGCAGCTGCAAATTGTACATCACAGATACAATGGCTCCAATATCAACTTCTTGATTATGGAATCAAAGAGACCAAGACACCTTTGTTTGTAGATAGCAAATCTGCCATTAGCATCATTCAAAATCCGGTACAGTTCTCAAAAACCAAACATATTGAGATCAGGTACCATTTCATAAGAGATTGCTATGAAAAAGGCAAGATTGAGGTGAAGCATGTAGCAATAGCTAATCAAATAGCTGACATCTTCACAAAACCCCTTGACACATCAACATTTCAGAAGTTAGTATCCATGCTTGGGATGCTAAATTTGTAAGTGTTTATTTTCTTATTTTGCAATTTTTCATTTTTCACTTACAAAACAGACAAAAGTCTGAAACAAAACTTCTGAAAAAGAGAGAAACTACTGATGAACAAACATCAGTATGGGGATAATTTTCTGAAAAGTGTGTAACTTCTGATAAAATAACCTTCAGAAGTTATGAATAAAAGTATTTATACAAACATTTCTCATCAGCTGTTAAAACTACTGAAGAGGAAATGGGAACTACTGATGAAGTAATCCTTCATCAGCAGTTTTAGTCAAAAGGGCAAATCTGACTTTTCCCATCATCAGAGGTTTGACCTAATCAGTTTAAAACCTCTGATAAAAAGATTTTTTAACCTAAGGCGGTTTAAAAACTTCTAATAAAGAAGATTCAAGCGGTTAAAACTTTTGATAAATACCTTTTCTCCACACTTATCCTTTCAAACTCAAAAATATCCCTCCTTCTCTCTCAAAAACTCTCTCAATAACCTAAACCTGCAAATCCACTGTTCGATCAAAACCCAAACCACATGGCTCTAGTTCTAAAACAGGGACACAATCAAAGGGCCTTTCTTGAAAAACAAGAAGGCTGGTCCCAATACGATGAGATCATTGATCTTGTTGTAAAATCCCAATATTTTACTGCTCTCACAATAAACCCACCAATTCACACTGAAACTCTGAATGAGTTCTGGGCAAATGCTGAGACGGTGACAACGGATGATGAGGTCATTTCCCTTAACTCAAGAATAAAAGGGAAACCACTGACCATCACACCGGCCACACTGGCAACAAGACTGGGTCTGGATGATGTAACTGCCCCTGACCATGTTGCTAATTCTGATATTCACCTAACCATGACTGAGTGTGGTTATCAAGGTACTCTCTCCCATGCTACAATCTTCAAAAAATATTTTGAACCAAAATACAAGCTTTTGTTTCATTATATTATTATGTGTTTGAGTCCAAAAACAGGGTCTTATGACCAGATGCCCTCCACTTTTCAACCAATATTTCATTCTATTGTGAATGAAACTAAATTCAGGGCATCAAAACTATTTTTCAATGAGTTGGTGTTACATCACAATAATACCAAGAAAAAGTTTTTGTTGTACCCAAGGTTCATTATGCAATGCATAATAGGGGAACTGGGTAATGAGGTGCTTGTGGGAAAAATTTCAACTTTAAATCCTTTAACATCACAAGCATACTCAAGGCATAACAAACCGGCTGCCTGGCCAGAAGATGATCAGGGAGAACAACAACAAGTCCCCCTGAAGCCCACATCTTCCAAACTCACACCACCAAAAGCCAAAAAGCCCAAGCCAACAAAAACTAAAACCCACCAACCCAAAAGAAAAGCTGTTCAGGAGGTTGAGATGCCTGAACATGCTCATGAGCAGTCTGCTCTTCAAATAGGTGAGACTGAAACACCCTCTCAGTCTCATCCATCTCAAACCCCACCAAGAGCACCCATAACCATTTTATTCAAAAGAAAAAGACTTAGAAAAACATATGAAACACACTCTTCTTTTGAAACTGCTGAACAACAACTTTCACCTATTGCCCAAACTACTGAACCAACCCCACAAATTTCTGAACAAGAGGCAATAGAAATTGCCAAACTTCTCTCTGGGCTAAAAGAGAAGGTCCCATCTGATCATCTCAGTCCCCTACAACCACAACAAACAGGGGACATAACCACTACATCAGACATGGATGTGGACATCTCTAGCCCTATCCCAAGAGATGAGGGTGGACCAGAGTCTTTAAGCCCAATTTTAGAGACTCTTGGGGCATCTGAGGCTGCTACTACTCAGTTACCACCTAGTGGTGGATCTGAGGATAGAAGTAACATAGCTAAGACCTCAGATGTGGCAACTACTGATGAAGGCTTAATGCCTGAAGTAGGAAATCCTCAGAACCAAGAACAAGAGGTTCATGAGAGAACTGAGTTGGGCTCAGCTCATGATTTAACTGAGACAGTCCTCATTGAGGGCAACATCAGGGATTCAGATGATTCCATTAATTTGGATGATGTTTCAAAAACACAAACTACTGAATTGACGGCACTTTCTGAAGGTCCTGTTTCAGGGGTATCCAGGCTCAAGAAGCCAGTCACCCCTGCACAGGTTAAAGCCCACTCAATCCCTAAAACCCCTAGAGTGGCATCCTCTGTACAACATGAGGATCTCCCAAAAACACCCCCTTCACAACAAATGCCTACCCAATTCCCTGGGCAAACAAGCATAGACCTAAACCAGCTATGCAGCCCAGAGGGTCCCCTGTACCACATGATGAATACTCTCATCAGAAATCACTTCCAAACATACACAGCTAACTTGGAGCTGTCTATCAAGAATCAATTTGGAGTGATCAGGACCAAGATGAATGATCTGTCCAACAAAATAGACTTCAACAGCAATCAGATTGCTCATCTTCAAGGACAATTCTCCCAA
The DNA here is from genome assembly GCA_030844895.1 of Ambrosia x helenae. Classification (NCBI taxonomy): domain Eukaryota; kingdom Viridiplantae; phylum Streptophyta; class Magnoliopsida; order Asterales; family Asteraceae; genus Ambrosia; species Ambrosia x helenae. Next base: position 13,472,509 of record CM061228.1, read on the forward strand.
CCCTCAACTTCAAAAGTTACAATTGATGAATCCAAAAAGGGGGAGAAGATCAGGGAACCTAAGAAGTCATTCCAAGCCAGGATAAGGGCAAGAGTGGCCATCCTTGAAAGAGATCAAAAAGATCAGGCTAGGAAAGAAAAACTGGCCAAACAGTTTGGTGTCTCAGTGGAAGAAATTGAAGCCACAGAAAAAGAAGATGAGACCCAAACCTCTGAAGAATCCCTAAGGCACAATGAAGAAACTTCTGATGGCAAAACTTCTGATGAAGAATCAGAAAGTACTGAAGACAATCCTTCAGTAGTTGACAAACCATCAGCTGTTGTCAACCCATCAGAGATTAACACTTCCAAACCTCAAACCACTGAACCTTCCAGATCCACTGAACAAATCAAACCAACTTCTGCTCCTCCAAGGCCTACAACCACTACCATGACTGTCCTAACACCTGCTCCAATCTCTCAATCAACTGAACTTCTTGAGCAGAGGTTAAAGGCAGTTCAACAAAAGGCTAAGGAAGACCAGATTTGGAAAAGTCTGGAACAAAGGGATGATCTAGAGTTTGAAGAGAAGCTCCAGGCTTATCAAGCTGAACTGGAGAGACAGGCTGAAATAGACTATGTTGCTGAAGAAGACAAAAGACAACAACTGATGTCTTACATTACCAAGAACAGCAAGACTAAAGCCTATACACTCAAAGGACTCTCTGTGCAAGAACTGACAAGAAGGGCACAACTGCTTGCAGATAGACTGGCCACTAGCAAAGAAGGAAAGGCCAAGAGAGCCCAGATAATAGAAGAGTTAGTAGCAGAAGGCTATGGTTCAAAATCCTCAGTATCCAGATGGAAAGAAGATAGACTAATGGATACTTACAAGAAATACTTGGCTGCCAAGGCTGCAAATCCAGAGAAGTTTCAAACTGCTGATCCTTCAAGATCAGTAGTTAGAACATCTGGTGTATCAAGAAGAACTGCTACTCAGAGAAAGAAGTCAGAGGACAATGTCAAAACTGACTTCAAAATGGTACTACTTGAAGGAAGTTCAATAGTCCATTCAGATTTTGACATTGAGGAGAAACCTCTGTTAACACAATTCAGGGATCCTTCCACTTTTGCCTACCAAATACAAAAGACCATCAAAGAAAAGCTGCATACCAGAGTAGTGACTGAACACCATCTCCCAACTGTTCAGATGCCTGATATGCAACAACAACAAGGAAGAGACTCCCACCTGAGGCTAACTGAAACTGAAAATATCCAGCACTCAGGACCATCAACCCAAGGGACAAGTCTGGTTCCCTATTCTTCTGACTTTAACAAGTCAAAGATACCTATCATCAGATGGTCACTTACTGATAACAACTCAGTATTGTTGACAAGAAGAGACCTCTCAAGCAGGGCTTACAAGAAGATCAGTGATCTGAAGAAACTGTCAACACAAGACCTGCTCACAATTCAACATCTAGAACCACAGAGAGGATCTCTATCTGATGGTCAGTTAAACCAGCTCAAGAACACCATGTACAAAGAGATATGGAAGATTGTTCAAGACAGAAGAAAAACATAAGGAATTAGTAAGGTTTTGGCTTCATCAATCCAGGGGGAGATTGTTAGGACAAAGAGGATTGGTGAAACCACTTTTGGAAACCTTAGTCTAATTCACTTCTGTCATTTTGGCTAAGTATAGAAGTACTGAAAAGGAAACAAAGAACTGCTGAAGAGAAGATAAGAGAAGTGCTGAAGAAGAAACTTCATCAGAAGTTCTGAAGTCCAAACCAGACAAGTTCACTTCAGAAGTACTGAAGACAAACTACTCATCAGTAGTTTGTCATTCATCAGCACTTGGCATCAGATATTTTCCACCGCCTTTTGCATCAGTAGTTTATTGTTTATTATTACTTTTAGCTGTATTTGTTAGTTTCAATGTTGCAACTTGTGCAACTTGTTTCTGTTGTTTCTGTACTTGCTTTTTGGGCAAGATACATGTATGTAAACGTCTATAAATAGGAGGCTTCAACCTCCTGTTTTAGACATTGATTTTTAATAGAAAAATCCTTCAAACACTCTCAACTGTTCTATTCCATTTCAGTATTTATTGTGAATCTGTCTAAGTATCTAATTCTCATTTACTGCTTAGATTCATAATAAATACTTGTCATTTATTAGTTTCAATCATCAAGGGGAGTAATAACTCTTCCTTAGTATAAAAAGTGTTGCTTTAACTTATACATTCCGCTGTGCTTATAATCTGATTTAAAAGGGCTTGCTAAACACTTAAGTGTCAAGATAGCAAGTTCTTACTTAGCAAAAAGAGCAAAACTGATCCCAACATATGTGTAAGTAAATATGGAGGTTCTAACTTGACATGTACTTAGATAATTGGTTCTTGCTGTTAATCAAGGAATTCTCTCTTGATTATTTTTGAGAGATTTACATTCATTATATACTATGTTTACAAGGCAGAAAATTAGGAAACATAATAACACATAATAATACACTTTGACTACAATTGAATACACAATATTAACAATAAAGGTAGGTGAGATTATAGCAGTGATTGGTGTGGTGATGATATTATCTGTTATCCCCTACAAGCGAAACGACGGCGGATGAACACGTAGTAAGTCCCGAAAATGTTCAAACAATGGACGAGGCAAGCTTTTTGTAAAAATATCCGCAAGTTGAAGCTTGGTAGGAACAAAATTAGTGTGTAGCTTTCCTGACATAACCAACTCACGAACAAAGTGATAATATAAATCGATGTGTTTTGCACGTTTGTGTGAAACCGGATTCTGACTCATGAATAATGAGCTTTTGTTGTCACACAATAGGGTCGGACGAGTCGAAGGAAGAGCATGAAGTTCCTGTAGCAAGTGACTGGTCCAAACAATTTTGGCAGCTGCGTTAGCCATGACGCGATATTCTGATTCGCAGCTTGATCTAGACACTGTAGGTTGTTTCTTTGCACTCCAGGAGACGAGATTTCCTCCCAAGAAGATCGAGTAGTCGTATGTGGACCTGCGTGTTTCAATACATCGGGCCCAGTCCGCATCCGAGTAGCCCAATATGGAAGAAGTAGTGGGGCATGTAAAAACAAGCCCATGAGAGATGGTTCCTTTGACGTAACGTAGTATCTGCTTAACCAATTGGAAATTTTTATCAGTGGGAGAATGTAAATGCTGACAAGCCTGATTTACCGCATAGGATAGATCAGGTCGGGTAATGGTTAAGTATTGGAGCGCACCAACGAGGGAAGATAAAGAGTGGGATCGGAAAAGGGAGTACCATCCGAGGTAAATGTATCAGAGGTGGAGAGTGTAGTGTGAACAGGTTTGGCATGGGTTAAACCTGCTCGAGTAAGAATATCATTTGCATATTTAGTTTGTGAGAGAAAAAGACCTTTGTTGTGGTGCACAACTTCAAGTCCGAGAAAGTAGTTTAGGGAACCGAGATCCTTGATGGCGAATTCTTTGTGTAGACGATCCATGAAGCTAGTGATGAGGGAGGAGTTGTTTCCCGTAAGGATGAGATCGTCTACATAAACAAGAAGATACATGAGGCAGTCGCCTTGATGGAACACAAATAGCGAAGGATCGGCCCGACTACATTTAAAGCCAAATGATATCAAAAAGGAACTTAGTCTTTGGAACCAAGCCCGAGGCGCTTGTTTCAAACCGTATAGTGCTTTGTTTAATTTGCATACATGAGTCAGAAATGTAGGATCAACAAAGCCCGGAGGTTGCTCCATATATACGGTTTCAGAGAAAAGCCCATTAAGGAAGGCATTGTTGACATCGAGTTAATTAAGGGACCAACCGTTTATGACTGCCAACGAAAGGACAATTCGAATGGTAGAGGCTTTTACAACGGGACAGAAGGTATGATTAAAGTCAAGACCCGGTATTTGGGTAAAGCCTTGGGCAACAAGTCTCGCTTTATGACGGTCAAGTGAACCATCCGAGTGATATTTTGTTCGAAATACCCATTTAGAACCAACAACATTTGTGGATGTAGGGCAGGGTACAAGAGTCCATGTACAATTTTTGTGAAGGGCATGAAGTTCATCTTGCATTGCCTTCATCCAATGCTTATGTTTGGAAGCACTTTTGTAGCCCTTTGGAGTCGTATGGGAAAAAAGAGAGCAAGGAGAATGAGCCGAGAATGTGGGTGGGGGTGAGGATGGTGGAGGAGTTTGTGGTTGACTAGGAGTGGAGTGAGAAGTACAAAAGGAAGTTGGTTCATAAAATGTAGATAAGAAAAGATCGGCGATGTTGGTGTAGGATGAATCACTCATATATGGGAAGAAGGATTCATCGAAGCGAGCATGTCGAGTGACATATGTACGTGATGAGGTGGGGTCGAAGCATTTATATCCTTTGTATTGAGGAGCATATCCTAAAAAAATGCACGGAATGCTTCGTGGGGCAAGTTTGTGAGGTGCATAATCACGTAGATATGGATAAACACAACATCCAAAGACACGAAAATTTGTGTAATTGGGTGGGGTTTTAAAAAGAGTTTCAAAGGGAGATTTTTCATGTAAAACCTTTGTGGGCAACCGATTTATGATATAACTGGCGGTACTAAATGCTTCAACCCAATGAGTGATTTGAACACGAGCCTTGAAAAGCATGGCCAAACCGGTTTCAACTATATGACGATGCTTGCGTTTGGCACGACCGTTTTGAGGAGCGGTGTAAGGGCAAGAGAACCGGTGGAAAGTGCCATTTTCATCAAAAATGTTTCTAACAAAGTGGTTTACAAATTTTGTACCGCCGTCGCTTTGAAAAACTTTTATTTTCCTTGAAAATTGATTTTGAACAAGGCGTAAAAAGGTTTGAAGCCCCGAATAAAAGTCCGTTTTTAATTTAAGCGGATAAAGCCATGAAAAACGAGAATAATCATCAACAAACACAACGTAATATTTGTAACCATCTTTGCTAGTGATTGGTGATGGTCCCCATAGGTCACAATGGACAAGATCTAGGGGATTAGATGCACGTTTTTCATTCATATCAAAAGGCAATTTATGAGATTTAGCAAGTTGACAAGGAGAACACACATTAGGTCTAGGCAAAATGGAAGTACATGACAAATAACCAAGTCTTTTTAAAACAGAAATAGTATCAAAAGCAACATGCCCCAAACGATTATGCCATAATTCGAATGAGGCTTTATTCGATGAAACAGAAGCAACAAAAGCAAAAGACTTGTCCCGAAGCACATAAAGACCGTTTTTACACCGACCTTGAGCGAGAGGTTGGCTTGTTTTCCGGTCCTGGATCACAAAAAAAGAATTAGAGATTAAAACGACAACATGATAGTCATTTGTCAATTTGCTAACAGAAAGAAGATTTTTGGTGATAGATGGAACAACCAAAACATCATTTAACTTGACATGTTGGTTGATAAAGACTCGGCCAGTATGGGTTATTGGCAACGAATGACCGTTTCCAAAAACAACCGATTTTGTTCCTTTGTACGGAGAAAAGGAATGAAGTTTACCCGTTTCGTCAGTCATGTGGAGGTCTGCTCCAGTATCGGCTGTCCAATCAGGAGCGTTATCATCCGCAACATGACATTGAGCATGAAAGGCATGAGCAACTGATTCATTGCTGGAAGCCGAGGCTACAAAAGAGGACAACTTAGGGCATTTATTGGCGTAATGCCCGTTTGTGCGGCACAATTGACAGTGGGGTGGGCGGCGAGCAGAAGAGGACCCGGATCCAGATCGAGTAGGGTTATTGGAGCCACGAGTGGAATGCCCAGACCCGGAAGATCCAGATCGAGACCGAGTGGAAGATCGATGCTGATTTTGTTGTGCAATAAAAGCAACAGAATGTGGATTAGGTGGCTGAAGAGATTTCAAGAACTGTTCTTGACTTTATGCTTTAGTGAGGAGATCACGAAAGGGAAGCGGGTCACGAGTTGTTCGGATGGCTGTTGACCAGCTCTCAAAAGTGGCGCCAAGTCAACATAAAAACCAATGAGTTTTGTCAATATCACTCACCGGGTGGCCTATGGCCGAGAGTTGATCACATATAGACTTGAACTTGCGTCCATAGTTAGCCACAGAGGAGTTGCCTTTGGTTAGTTGTCGAAGATTGTCACGAAGCAGATGCATTCGTTCCAATGAGGTGTTACTGTAGGCGGCTTCCAAGACGGTCCAGATCTGCCTAGCAGTGGACAGACCCAGAATTTCGGCCACCGCCTCCTCTGTTAAAGAGGAGTTGAGAATGAGGATTGCTTGTTGATCATTAAGGAACCAGGCAGTATAAGCCGGATTCACTTGTTCTTTAGAGTCAATAATAACAGTTTTTGGAGATTGGGAGATGGAGCCGTCGACATAGCCGAGGAGCTCTTGATTGGCGAAGAGAGGAAGAATTTGATTATTCCAATAAAGGTAATTAGTGGAAAAGAGTTTTAGTGTGAGCATGTGTAAAAAGGTGGCCATGGGTAGTTTGGTTGCAGGGACAGAATTGGATGAAGAAGGAGGTATGGTCGACATAGGGACTGGTTAGAAAAGGATAAAAGGTGCAGTGAAAAGAGGAGACAGGACAGCAGAGGTGCAGAATGAAAACAGAGGATAGGCGCAGAGGAAACAGATGTGCAGAAAGAAGAGAGGAATGCGACAAAGCTGAAAGGCCCAAGAGATTAGGCTGATACCATGTTAATCAAGGAATTCTCTCTTGATTATTTTTGAGAGATTTACATTCATTATTTACTATGTTACAAGGCAGAAAATTAGAAAACATAATAACACATAATAACACACTTTGACTACAATTGAATACACAATATTAACAATAAAGGTAGGCGAGATTATAGCAGTGATTGGTGTGGTGATGATATTATCTGTTACTTGCCCTTAACAAAGCAAGTTAATGAAGAATATTCATTTCTTCTCGGTCTTCAAGATAAAAATGTTCTAAATCATCACGTATGAATGACAATTCTTTTAGAAGGAGCCCGTACGACTACTTTTTCATATTCATTTCCCTTTCAAATGTTAAAAACTTTACCACGAAGTTCACTAAGACCAAACGGTGTGGTAATCGTGAAGGAGTACTGGAGTGACCACCAGTGGAACATAACCACTAGCCTTAGTGATGGTGATGATCATTGAGAATCCCATGAAGGCCACGATTGAGAGAGAAGAGAGAAAGAATTACTGGGGTGAGACCTGCAATGATGATTTCCACTAGTGAACCATACCCTTGTTTAGTAGAAGAGAGAATTGTTGAGGTGGAACCTACAATGATGATTTCCACTAGTGAACCACACCCTTGTTTAGTAGAAGAGGGAGATGGTGGATGGTGATGCTGACATGACATTGAGGTGGAGAATGATGATGATGGTTCACTAATGAACCACATTCCATAGCCTAAGTGCCATTTGGTTAAAAACTCAACTAAATATATAGCAGTGATGATGATCATATTCGTCATCACGTATTTCGCATATTAGGTTCTTTGGTTCAACCAAAAACTGGCCGAACCTGTTCGGACTAAACCTAAACCAATGAATTTCATCTCAGTTTGGTACTGTGTCAGAATTCACATCCTTTAACTAAACCATAATCAGAATACGATAGCCTCTGCTATAATAATATCCATTTTTCATATATGTAATAATGTCCATACCAATCTGGCAACACACAAAGACCTGATTAATTAACTAACCATACAACTTCAAGTTTAATTCCGATCCTCAAGAAGTGCTTTAAGAATATCATCAGCCACCCCATCCACATTAGCCACCGCGTGTCCTGCCCCAGTAACCTCATGATATTTGACCCATTTGAGTTGTGAGGCAATATATCGTTGCAATGTCACAGGCACAATCCGATCTTCATCCCCCATCCATAAATGAACCGTTCCTTCGTTATTTGGAAATGGGTTTTCAAGATCCATTGGATCGAATTCCCACTTCCCAAATCCAATATTCAAGTCACGATGGAGTGACTCGAATTCTCCTTGTTGTTTTGGATATGCCCACATTTTTTGCAACTGTAACACATCAAAAACAGTAGCGTAAGTGTAAATTGTATAAATTTTTAAAGCGTAATTATATCTCGAATTTAGTTCAAACTTATAACTATATTGCCTCCATAAAATATATATTCTATGAAGTTATATTTTCTTGAATACCATGCCATTGTGTATAAATACCTCAAATCGTATTGGAAAAGTTGTAGATTTGGATTAGGGTTACGAGAACAGGTTGTGTCTTTAGGTTGGTGGGTTGAAACTTGAGACGGATACAAAAATCATATCACACATGAACCCAAAGACGTATTACATATTCGTAGGTTGACATGAACTCATGCCCGTGTAACCCCAAAATTTATCTTTTATCTTTTTTTTTCAATATTAAAAATATAAACTTAATGACAATTTTACAACAAATAATAAGAAAGTGTATAAAATGATATGTTTAAAGAATAAAACTTGATTATGGACCCAAAAATTAGTTAAAGTGTGATCGTGGGTTTAGACTAAATTCAAACGTGCCTATTTTGTGTTAAGCCCATATCTTGTTTTCGTATCGATCTGATCACTATACTACCATATAAAGTTAAATTTACCACATATAATCTCTTGCTAGATGCAACCTAATCATTAAGATGGGTATTTTAAATTAAATTAAACAGACTTCAACATATATAATAATGAAACTACTAATGATCACAGGGAACCTAGACATCGTTGAAGACAAATATCAAAATTTAAAACGAAAAAAAAAAAAAGGCAAAAAGTAGGTAAACAGTCGTACCAAATTGAATAAAGAAATTACATTTTAATTTTCCACAAATATAGGAAAATCTTTTTTTTTTTTTTTTGCTCTATTTTCAACAATGGGATGGTGATATATTATCAAACGAGTTGACTAAAGAAAAACAAACTTAAGATGATCCAAGAAAATACACATAAAAAAATCAGCCCTTAATTAACTTCTACGAAGTTAGTTATCTTTTGAACCGCAAACTAACCTACTTTTAAATACTTCTATACATTCACCTTGGATGATTTGAAGTTTTGAACCTTCTACCTCTAGGATAGAGAGGATGCACCATACCACTACACATGTCCCTAACCGGGATGCACGCATGATTGATCGTGGGGGAGGTTAATATATATTAGACGTTTAGTGCCTAGTTTGTTTCTTGTGTTATTTGACATCGGCTTTCGTGCTTAGGGAAAACAGCATGGCTGAAATATGGTGCGGGACGCGAACAAAAATGGGTCAATACTGACGGGAACACCATCCCACCTCCTTGGTACAAATTTTTTTTTTTTTTTTTCCGATCGGTGACTGCTTCTCGAAGAGGAACCCACTCTCTGACTTGTAAATTATGTTCACTGATTTGTACCCAATACCAAGAATAGAGAAAGTCAGATAGCATGCGTTTAGGGATAGTCAGGGAGGGGATGGAAAATAATGATGTGGCACTATGAAGAGAGCGAGTTAAGCGATGGCTAAGGAGAAAGATAGATACCTTTCACACATTGTTTATGGTTCGAGACTTGTGCATTACACATTAAATGTTCTAGCTAAATTGTATTTCTTGATATATCTATCCAGGCCCGTCCCCGAGAACGTTAAAAAAAAATTGGGCCCTTGGCGAGATAAAATTTAGGCCCTATAAACTCATCAACCACTTATAGAAAAATCCATAATACGAAGACAACTATTATAAAGTTAATAAAACACAAGTAATTTAGAAAAATGATCGAATATAATGTAGGTTATACCATTTTCTATTGAACGAGAATGTATGATTACTTGCTTTACGCAAAGACTAAGAGCATCAACTATGGTTCTCTCCTTATATAAGAACTACATCATGCTCATTTTTCTCCAACTATTCATATACATCAAAGTTTCATATATACAATTATGATTAATTTTTTTATCGCTTTATGAGCTAATAATCTAAGACTATACGTTATGACTGGGTGAGCACCGGCGTGAGCCACCAATCACTCACATCCCATAACTTTTCAACAATGGGTCATTGTATAAGTTTTTTTTTTTTTTTTGTACATTGGTTATGTTTAATATAGTTAACTTCTCCTTGAACCCTTGTATTTATAGCGACATTGTTATTTAATATATTTTATGGCCCATTATATTTGGTTTTAGTTTTTACACTTTTTAAATAAGAAAACATTCAATTCACTTAAGACAAATCTTAAAAAAGAAATATTATATTATATTTTAAAGGAAATAAAAAGATATGTCATAATGACTTGTGGTTTTCCAATAAATTTACCGAACATATTTAATTTGTTTTTTAATGGCATCCACATAATAAATATCAGGGTTTTTTTTTTTTTAATCTTTCCATTGTCTTTTTCATCTAGCTCTAGCAACCACTGTGTTTATGACAGGAAAAAAAAAACTCCGGCAACCTTCACTGTGTCTTCCTCCATCTTTCCATAACGCGAGTAATATACCTGGAAAAAAACTTCAGGCCCTTCGGAGGCTCTAGGCCCTCAGCGATCGCCCACCCTGCCCTTGCCCCGGGCCGGCTCTGTATCTATCTATATATATAAAAGAAAACGTATATGCTGACGTGGCGTGCAATGGAGGCCTCAACCTTCTCTTGAGAGTGCCACGTGGCATCATAATGGAGAGTTTTTAATGTTTTTGAATTGTTTCCTTTTTTAATTAAATTGAGTTATTTTAGGAAAAAAGAATTTAAAAATAAATTTAAAATTTTCTCTCTCATATTTCATCCCATAATTTTTAACGTTTATATCTTTTATATACGAGATTTTTTAAAGAAAAAAATTTGTTGGGTCTGCTGACCTGGAGAAGAACAGATGATTAGAAAGCCAAAACATGCTATCAGTTTGATCCTTGAATAAACAGTCTTTACAACTTACTTCTCCCAAAAGACTGCTGACCCTAACTACTGTTCTATCCAAACAACTGCTCAACAACTGCTGATGCAAAGAACTGCTGAATAAACAACTGATGAAGAACAACTGCTGACCAAAGGTCTGATGAAGAACAACTGCTGATACAAGTACTGAAGACCAAAGCACTGCTGGAACCAACAGCACTTAGGCTCCAGCAGTGGATACAAGACCATCAGAGTTTTCCTACAACAGCTGTTTAATATCAGTGCTTTCAATGTAACAGTAGTTTGTAATAGGCAGATGTTTATGTTTGTTATTCTGTTAGAGGTCACTGTCTTAGGTGACGTCAGCCTAGGTCATCAGTGCTTTGAGTCTGTCTATAAATAGAACAGTGCTTGTACTGTTTTATTGTATCACACACACAAACATTCTCTCAGACAAACACTGTGTGATCAGGCTGAGGGGGAGTAATTGTACGATTGTAATCTTTTAGATAAATGAAAGCTTTCGATCTGAAAACATTTACTCTCTTGTTTTGATTAACAGTTTATTATTCCGCTGCATTTACATTCTATTTTCATTTCATTATTACCATATTTAGTTAAACAATGAAAACAAACAAACTCAGATCCTAACAATTGGTATCAGAGCTTGGTCAATTAAATTCGATCTAACAAATCAATTTAATAATCAGCTCACAATTATTGATATCGTTTGTCTGTTAGATTGAAAACAGAGTAATAGTTTAATTTCGTTTCAACCGTTTTTAAACAGACTTTGTTTTTTGAAAAATCAAAGAATGGCTTCTATCAATCACGATCCACATAACACTAGCACGAACAACAAGCCACCGATGCTTGTCAGATCTGAATACAATATCTGGCAACGTCGGATGAGCCATGTTCTAGCTCAACAAAACACTGGGTGTTGGAAGTCGGTTATCTTCGGACCACATGTTCCGACTGTGCCGAGTACTGAAGATCCCAAAGTGTTTGAGCCAAAGAAACTTGAAAACTACTCCGACCAGGATTTTCAGAAAATTGAGCTAGATGCTAAGGCCTTCAGTATTGTGGCCATGGCTCTACCCAATGATATATATGCTGGGTTGTTACACTGTAACAGTGCAAAGGAGTTGTGGGATGCACTGAAAGAACAGTTTGGTGGGACTGAGGAGGTTATTGAAAACAATCGTGAAATACTTAACCAACAATATGAAACATTCAGTCATGTCAAAGGATAGTCATTAACTCAACAGTTTGAGAGATTTAATTGCTTAATTAGTGAACTAAAATTGGTTGGTCTTACTTACCCTCATTCAACCTTGAACCATAGGTTTTTAAGATCATTACCAGACAAATAGGACACTATTGCTATTGTGATGAGAAACTCAATAGGATTTAAAGACCTATCACTGACCCAGCTTCATGGTAAGCTCTTGACCTATGAGAGAGAGCTTAACCAGAAAAAGAAGCTCCAGGACTCTGGAAAAGTGTCTGATGACTATGTATTTGGGAATACATCACTTTTGGGTCATGATGAGGTGCCTGGAAACACAAAGGATCAGAGTTATGATCATTTCATTGACATAACTTCAGGTTTTAACTCAGGTTTTAACTCTGATTCTTATTCACCAAACTATGCTTTCACAGCAAGTGGTGGTGATATCCAGGCATCTGACAATATATCCTTTGAGTATGATGACCTGAAATACTTTGACCCTGATGATTTGGAAGAAATGGACATTATGCACCAATTGGCCCTTCTCAGTGTAAGAACTAATAATTTTTACAAGAAAACTGGGAGAAGGTTTCCAGGGTTGACTGGCAGATCTAAGGTTGGGTTGGATAAATCAAATATAAAGTGTTACAAATGTCATAGACTTGGTCATTTTGCTAGGGAATGTAGGGGTCAACATGGTGCACCTATAATAACCTATCCAAATCAAAGACCACAGACCAACACTTATCAGAATTCCTATAATGCCCCTAGACCAAATGTGCAAAACACTGCTCATTTTGCACAGTCCTCAAACACTGTTCCTGTCCAGTATGTCTAAACCACTGTTCCTCAGATCCACTATGTGCAAACACCTGTTGCTCAAGCACCTGTGCAAACGACTGTTGCTCCATCCTCTGCTCCTGCAGAGACCAGTCAACAGAGCTTCTTTACACAAGGCTTTGTTGATTGGAGCAGTCTACCTGATGAGCTAACAGATGAGAATTTTGCACTAGTTGCCAAAGCTGAAAATGAACCAGAAAATTTTTGTTTCATGGCCATGGTGGATGAGATTGAATCTGAGGAGGTGGTAACTGAATCTGATGTTGTGACTGATGATGTTGTTAGTGAAGTTGTTACAGGTGAAAAACCTGAAGAAGAGGTTGTGAATCTCACAGATCCCTAGGGTGCATCTGATGACTGTAAGTGCAAGAGTGATTGTGCATTGATGGCTGCTGCTAAGGTATCTCCTCAAATTCTTAAAGAGTTGTGTTCTGACAAATGTGTAATAGCATTTGCTAACATCAAAGAGGTGAATGAAAACCTTAGAAAGAAAATTTTGGATGATGAAGTTAAATTTGAAAAACTCACAAAAGATTTGAAAACAAGTTTAACTGCAAAAGAGTCTGAAATTAGCAGCTTAAAACATGAAGCAACCATAACCAAAGACCAGCTCCAAACTATGATAGCAAAATATCAAAGTTGCAAAAGTGAGCTAGAGTCCACCCAAGTTGAATGTGAGAAATGGGTGGAATCATGTAGAGGTTTTGAAATGTTACTCAATAAACAAACTAAAAGTCATGTGAAGTTTGGCTTTGGTTTTGAAACCACTGCTCCAGCTTTTGAAAACACTGACAAAAAGAGTCAAAAGTCTGTTGAGGTAATACCAACAAACCTGCAGGGTCAAGAGATTAAAATCACTGAACCAAATGGTAAGAAAATTGTTCTTGAAAAACCAGAAGGTTCCTCATCTTTTACTGAACTTGAAAAGTATGAATTTAAACCTACTTGGTCTGATGAGTGTGATACTCTTGAGAATTTCAAACCTGTGGATTTCAAAACACCTGAGGGAAAGACAGCTCCTCAGGCAAAGGTCATTCCATTGGCTAAAGTCCACCCACAAGTAAATACCCAAGAGGTTATGGTCAACCTCCATGTCACAGTCTGCCACATGTTTATGAGGAGCCAAAAAGACCCTCTAAAACAAGAGTGAACAGAAATCCATATGGGTATTATCATCTGTCAGGAAGTGATCAAACAACTGCTGCCCCAAGTGTTGACATCCAAGCACTGGCAAATGGTCAGCAGCAGTTGTTGACCTTAATTCAGAAATTGGTCCAAACCACTGATCACCTTCCAAAGCTTGAGTCTGAAAGGTCTGAGGACCCATCCAAAGCCAACTTGGCTTTGGACACTCACCAAAACTAATCATTTACTGATGTGCAGGGAGCTTCTGCTTGTTTAGATAGTCTTTGGTATGTAGATAGTGGAGGCTCTAGGCACATGACAGGATGTAGAGCCCTTCTTCTAGACTTCTTGGCTCATGGAGGGGGTGATATATCCTTTGGTAATGATTCAAAAGGTAAGGTGTTGGGTTCAGGGACTGTACAGGCTGGAAAACTCAAGTTTGAAAATGTCAATCTTATTGATAATCTCAAGTTTAATCTTCTGAGTGTTTCACAAATGAGTGACAAAGGTTATGGCTCATTTTTCACAAAGAAAACTTGGAAGATTATTGGGCCAGAAGTGGTGAAAAAGATTGATACCATTATTGCTGAGAGCAAAGCACAACTTGTTGCTCATAGAAGTGGCAATGTGTATGTTGTTGATATGTTAAAGGACAATCCTATGGCAAATGTCTGTCTGTTTCTGCTGCCTCCACTAAGGAGACAGAATTGTGGCATAGGAGATTGGGTCACACCAACCTTAATACTATCAACACACTCTCCAAACAAAGCCTTGTCATAGGCTTACCATCAAAAGAATTTAAATGTGATGAGCATTGTGTTTCTTGCTTAAAAGGGAAACAACATAAAAGCTCTTACAAATCCATTGATGAGTCCAAAACTAGTCAGTGTCTACAACTGTTGCACATGGACTTGTTTGGCCCTGTTAAAATCATGAGTCTAAGAAGAAAGAGATTTTGTCTTGTCATAGTTGATGATTTTTCTAGGTTTACATGGACTTACTTTTTACATTCTAAGGATGAGACTGCAGGTATATTGAAGGACTTTGTCACCAAAGTTGAAAAGCAATATGACTTGCCAGTAAAAGTCTTCAGGAGTGACAATGGAACAGAGTTTAAAAATAAGGAGTTGGAATGACTTCTGTGTGTCAAAAGGGATTGTGAGGCAGTTCAGCATCCCAAGAACACCAGAACAAAATGGGGTGGTTGAGAGGAAAAATAGAACTCTTATAGAAGCTGCAAGAACCATGCTAGCAGATTCTGGCTTGCCACTGTCCTTTTGGGCAGAAGCTGTAAACACTGCTTGCTATGTTCAAAACAGAGTTTTGATCAACCCCAGACATCAAAAAAACTGCTTATGAAATTTTGTTCAAAATCAAACCATTAATCTCATTTTTCAAAATCTTTGGCTGCCCATGTTTCATTTTAAATCTCAAAGATTCCATTTTAAAATTTGCAGCCAAAGTAGACTATGGTTATTTTCTGGAATATTCTTCTACTGCTAAGGCCTACAAAGTGTTTAACACAAGGACTAAGACAATAGAAGAAACTCTGAATGTAAAGTTCAATGAACTTTCATCTCTAAAAATCCCTGCAAACCCTGCTAAACTATTTGATTTAGATAAATTCAAATTTGAAGATATCACTGTTAAAGCTAACAATGCAGGTATTCCACAGTCTCCACAACAAGATTACAGAACAGATGTTGTGATCCCCAGTCACTACAAAGTCTATTCTGCCTCAGAGGAAGCAGCTGTTCAAAACAATTGTCAAAACTCTGCCACAGCTGTGTCAACCACTGTTGGCCAGTCTTATCCTCAAACCACTGCTTCACCCCTCACAACCACTGACCTATCATCTGTTGACAAAAGTCAATCATCTGTTGACAAAAGTCAGTCAAGTTTCACACCACTTGGACCCATTCCTCCATTACCATTCCAAACATCTGATGGCACTACAGAAGTACCAACAGATGTTACACCAACAGAGTCACCAAACCTCTGTCCATCACCTCATAATGCCATTGTTCCATATCAAGGAGATCTTATTTACTTAAGAGCTCATCCACCAGACCAGATCATTGGCAACATCAGAGAGGGTGTGCTCACAAGAAGCCAATCCTCAAATATCTGTCTTTTTGCAGGTTTCTTATCCCTCACACAACCTGTCAAGTACCAAGAGGCACTGAAAGACAACAGTTGGGTAGAAGCCATGCAGGAAGAACTCCTTCAATTCAAAAGACAACAAGTATGGGAGCTTGTACCACTTCCTAAGGATGTTTGTCCAATAGGAACAAAGTGGGTCTTCAAAAACAAGACTGATGAAAGGGGTATTGTTGTCAAAAATAAAGCCAGGCTTGTGGTTCAAGGCTTCAGACAAGAAGAAGGAATAGATTATGATGAGACTTTTGCTCCTGTAGCAAGACTAGAAGCCATCAGACTCTTTTTAGCCTTTGCTGTCAACCACAACATAAAGGTGTATCAGATGGACATCAAATGTGCTTTCCTTTATGGCAAAATTCAGGAGGAGGTCTATGTATGTCAGCCACCTGATTTGAAGACACATTCCATCCTGACTATGTCTACAAGCTCAACAAAGCTTTGTATGGACTTAAACAAGCACCAAGGGCCTGGTATGAAACTCTCTCCACATTTCTCTTATCCATTGGCTTCACAAGAGGTAAAATTGACAAAACTTTATTTCTTAAATGGAAAGGGAAACACTTAATGATTGTTCAAATATATGTGGATGACATCATTTTTGGATCCACATGTAACCAAATGTGTGAAGAGTTCAGAAAACTCATGACAGCAGAGTTTGAGATGAGTGCCATGGGTGAGCTTCAGTGTTTCCTTGGTCTTCAAGTGAAACAACTGCAAAATGGCACATTCATTCACCAAAACAAATATGTAAAGAACTTATTAACCAGATTTGAGATGAATGATTGTAAGCCATGTAGCACACCCATGAGTACAGTCAAGCTGCTCACTATTGATGACAAGGATGAACTGGTTGATCAAACACATTATAGATGTATGATTGGGTCTTTATTGTACCTAACTGCATCTAGGCCAGACATTATGTTTGCTACCTGTGTCTGTGCCAGATCCCAGGCTTCACCCAGAAAGTCAAACCTTATTGCTGTGAAAAGGATATTCAGATACCTCAAAGGTGCTCCCACACTTGGTATCTGGTATCCTGCTAATGGAAACATTGAGCTTTCAGGTTATTCAGATAGTGACTTTGCTGGCTGTCACACCACAAGAAAATCCACTTCAGGAGGGTGCCAATTTCTAGGGAATGCCTTAGTTTCATGGCAAAGCAAAAAGCAGGCAGCTGTTTCAACTTCAACAGCTGAAGCTGAATACATTGCTGCTGCAAGCTGTACAGCCCAACTCATGTGGCTTCAAAATCAACTACTGGATTTTGGGATAACTGCACTTAGGACTCCACTCATGTTGGACAGCCAAGCTGCTGAAAATATCATCAAGAATCCAGTCTCTCATTCCACTACCAAACACATTGACATAAGACATCATTTTGTCAGAGACAGCTATGAAAAAGGTTTGATTTCCTTACACCATGTTCCAACAGAGGATCAGTTGGCAGATGTGTTAACAAAAGATTTAGACACATCTACCTTTACAAACCTGATTTCCAGAATTGGTATGTTAAACATGGATTAAACAAATAAATTTTCAATAAATCTTAATAAAATGTTTCAGCAAATCAAATTTTTAAATAGCTGTTTGGTTGAAAAATCTGTTTACAACATCTGATCAGATAAAACAACCACTGTTTCATTCATATCCACTGTTGGTTGAAAAGTCTGTTTCAAAACATCTGCTCAGATAAAACAACTATTAGTTGAAAAATCTGTTTCAGAACATCTGTTCAGATAAAACAACTGTCTTCTTATATATATATACTATATCCAAAAGAAAAAAAAAACAGTTGGATCCATCAACTGTTTGTATCAGCTGTTTGCCAAAAACAGCTGTTTGTATCAGTTGTTTGCCAAAAACAGCTGTTCTCCACCAGATGTTTCATCCATCAGATGATTGCCACGTCTGCTCATATAAGCAGAGGTTTGGCCACATCAGCGGTTTCATTGAGCCTATAAAAACCCTGTTTTACCACAACAGACGTTACACTGTCTCATTGTATTCAAAATACTGAAAACCGCCCTCTTCATTCTCAAACCCTCCATCAATATTCAATCATCTTCACCTTCGAAATCCATTACAATGGATCTTCAAGCCAAAGCTACACACAATTGTCTCCCCTATCTGATTAAAACAAATGGCAACGCTCCATTTCATTCCACCATCGACATTTTCCTTAACTCCAAATACTTACCCATCCTAACCGCTAATGCCCCCATTTATCTTGATATACTCCAAGAATTTTGGTTGAATGCTGAGTTTCTACTACAAGACAAAAAGCCTACTTCCATTATTTCCAAAATTGGAGAAACCAGTATCGTCATTACCCCTGAAACCATATCCACAACCTTCACACTGAATGACCTGGCAGGTAAGGATTCCTTTACCAAAACAGAGCTTCACACTGAGTTCCAAGAAAGAGGGTATGATGGTCAGATGACTGGATCAACTCTTTTCAAAAAGTTTTTCCCTCCAGTCATGAAATTTTTCTTCCATACTCTTCTTCTTTGTGTCTCTGCTAAGTCCACATCCTTTAATGAAATCCCATTAAGGATGCAATATCTGGGTTATGCCATGTTGTCAAACTCTGACTTCAATCTTTCCCAGGGATTATTCATGGACTTGGTATCAAATGTGAAAGCAGTCAAGTTTGGGTCAAACAATGCTTTTCTTATTTACCCAAGAATTCTTAGTGTAATCTTACAAAAAGTCTTACCAGAAAAAGTTTTCAAAAAGGGTGAGGCTATGCAAATGAAAAGCTTAACTGATGAAACTTTCACAAGAATGCTGGGTGGAAGCACCCAAGAAAAAGTGTCTAAAGTGTCAAAAGTTTCTAAAACACAAACAAAGAGGACAAAGGCAACAACTGTTGTCAAAACCTCTGTTGTTGAGCCCACTGCTCCTGGTGATCATGGCACTACATCCAATGCTGTGAAACCCACACCAGCCACTTCCAAAAAGAAACATCCATCCACAAAAACCACCACTCAACCACAAATGAGGCTTCTGGATGTTGAGGTACCAGAAGAAACCTCTGTTGCACAACAAAAGCAACCTGAAACCACTGTTGTTACTTCCTCACAACAGTTGGACATACCTCCACCTAACCAAACTCCTCATGAATCCTCTCAAAAGGATCATGTTGTAAGCCAAGGGGACACACATCATGATACATTTGAGTCACTTGACCAAATGTTCACAAGCCCCTCTCCCAGGGCTAATTCTCTTGTTACTCCTCCACCCTCACCATCACATCATGTCCCACAAACAATGCAACCTCTGTTTGAAGCAATTGCCAAATCTCAGGAAGATCCCAGTTCCTCTCTTCCACCTGTCACTGAGAGTATACTCCAACAAGTGACTGGTCCTGAGAATATACAATCTGCTATCCCACAAACAGAAGAGGAGGTTACACCACCTAAGTTCAATGAAACTCTAGGTGAGTTTTCAAGTGGAGCAGCCACTACTGATGTAGAGACCACTGTCTCACATCAGGACAGTGATTACATAGCTAAGACTCCCTTGAAGGCAACAACTGTTGAAGCCACTATAGTGTCTCCAAAAACAGTTGGAAGTCCCCAGTACCAAGAAAAAGGGGCATCTGATTCACCTATTAGGACTGAATCAGGTAGAACTACCACTGGTAGGACTCAGATGATCCTATTAACTTAGGAGATGGGTCAAAATACCAAGAATTGACGGACAGAGTTTCTGTAATTGAAACCTCTGTAGCTGACATCAAATCTGATGTCAAGCTAATACTGAGCTCAATTGCAGACCTTTCCAAGAGTCAACCATCAACAGCTGATATAGCCAGTGAGTTATGGAAATCAGTTTCCCCCATCATCATAGCTCACAGAAAACTGGCTGATCAGACACATGAGACTTACATGGATGAGATCAGGAATATGGTAGATGCAAGGTACAAAGATACCCATGCTGATATCAAAGCCATCAAGGACCACCTGCTGAAGACTACTGGCTCTGCCCCTACCACCATCCTCAGGGATGAAAATGATGATGCTTTCACGGCTGATGATGCCAAAAAGGGGAGAGTGGCAGAGATAGGCTACCAAAACTAGATCCTTTTGGTTGTCCTCCTTCTCAAAAAGGACAAGCCAAGTCTGCCAAGAAACCAGAGTCTACCAAATCAGCTCTACAACAACAACAACAACAAGCAACACCAACAGCACCACCACAACAAACCACTGAGAAGAATAAAGCAGTAGATGACTCTGCAAACATAGAAGCTGAAAAGGCTGCTCAGGCCAAACAAAAAAGGGCTGACACCTTGGAAGCTAAAGCAGAGTTACTGGTGAATCTCAAGAGAGAACAACAGCAGGAGATAGAAGATGTGGGATCCTCTAAAAGGATGAAAAGACCTGCTAAGCATGTTAGAAAACCACCATCTAAATTACATACCTCTGTTGACAAAACCACTGCTACTGAAACCACTGCCACACAAAACACTGAAACTACCCAAAACACTGCTTCGCAAACCACTGTACCCAAACCAACATACACACCTGAACAAACAACCACCAAACCTACATCACCAGCCAAAACCCCAACATCTGCTGGTTCTACTAAAAGGCCAACAGATGTTAATCCAACCACTGCTACCAAATCACCATCACCAAAAATCATGTACACAAGGAAGAGAAAATCAACCTTTGTTGTACATGATGAAAACATACACACATCACCAAACACCACCTCAACTGCCCAATCCACTCCTCCTATCACAGCTATTCCAATCACATCATTCTCACCACACACATCCAAGTTCAGATCCCATAGACCACCACCAACCATTACACCATTGGTTGTTCAGTATCCCCTTGAACTTGATCTACTCAAGGGGGAATTACAATCCTTCTACAATACTGAACAGCCATTAGAAAGATCCTTCCCATCTCTCCCAAACTTCCCTGTTCCCCTCAACATTGATACTTATCTGAAATACAAGGGTGAACAGGTGGATGCCATCATCAGGGAGAAATGCAAAGGGAAGGATGACAGGACTGCTCAGAGCATCCATTCAGCAGAGCTTAGCAAACTCAGAAGGATTGAAGATTTTGCTAAGACCCTGAGCAATTCCATGTCCTCCATGCCTCTCAGTGTAGACTTGAAAAAGGAGGTAAGGGAATCTCTTCTTGAACAGATTATGGCAACCAAGCCTTACAAAGCAAACAAAAAGCAGTTCAATGGTTGGACTACACATGCTTTGAGAGAAGAACTACTCAGAATTGAAGAAATGGCCAAAGACCCCAAGGCTAAAGTCTCTACTCCTAACTTTGGCAAAGGCAGAGACCCAGTCAGAGCCTTGAAGTTCAAAAGGATGAGGCAAGAGATTGTAGCTGCCAACTATGGGGAGATGAGGTCAGTTTCCAGATGGTCTGAGTTAAGGTTAGTTGAAACTTACAAAAGTCTGGAAGAAAATAGGAAGAAGGATCCCAGCCTGCCAAGGAAACCAATTTACACTGATGAACCAATGATGAAGAGACCCCAACAGACCTTTACCTTGGACAGCTTACTTGACACCTCTGACCTAACAACTGCTGCAAGAAGACAGTACAAGAAACAGAAGGAAATGTCAGAGGAAGATCAAAGAAAGTTTGCTGATACATTCATCAAGGAAGGGCTCTTCAATCAAGTCCATTTCTTCTCTGATCCTACAACAGAGAAGCTAAGAGAACTCATTGGAAGACCACCTTCACCCAACTCATCAAGAATAAAACTTCAGCTCAGCAAATCCACTGACTCAAAAATTCTAAAGTGGAAAGTCAACAAAGACAACCACGAATTGACATTGCTCAGGTCAGATG
The DNA here is from genome assembly GCA_030844895.1 of Ambrosia x helenae. Taxonomy (NCBI): domain Eukaryota; kingdom Viridiplantae; phylum Streptophyta; class Magnoliopsida; order Asterales; family Asteraceae; genus Ambrosia; species Ambrosia x helenae. The sequence goes on from CM061228.1 coordinate 13,494,547, forward strand.
GAAGGGTTCAGAAGATCAGCATGGATGATGCTTACAGCCTATGTGCAGAAGATCACCAAACATTGCTAAATCTGGACCTAGAAAGAGATGAAGAAGACTTATTTGCTCTGAACTTTGAATTACAATTCAAAGGTCAAATCAGAGAAAGTCTGATGAGGAATAAAGATCAATAAATAAAGCTGAGTTTTGGCATCATCTGTTCTAGGGGGAGATTGTTGGGTCTGCTGACCTGGAGAAGAACAGATGATTAGAAAGCCAAAACATGCTATCAGTTTGATCCTTGAATAAACAGTCTTTACAACTTACTTCTCCCAAAAGACTGCTGACCCTAACTACTGTTCTATCCAAACAACTGCTCAACAACTGCTGATGCAAAGAACTGCTGAATAAACAACTGATGAAGAACAACTGCTGACCAAAGGTCTGATGAAGAACAACTGCTGATACAAGTACTGAAGACCAAAGCACTGCTGGAACCAACAGCACTTAGGCTCCAGCAGTGGATACAAGACCATCAGAGTTTTCCTACAACAGCTGTTTAATATCAGTGCTTTCAATGTAACAGTAGTTTGTAATAGGCAGATGTTTATGTTTGTTATTCTGTTAGAGGTCACTGTCTTAGGTGACGTCAGCCTAGGTCATCAGTGCTTTGAGTCTGTCTATAAATAGAACAGTGCTTGTACTGTTTTATTGTATCACACACACAAACATTCTCTCAGACAAACACTGTGTGATCAGGCTGAGGGGGAGTAATTGTACGATTGTAATCTTTTAGATAAATGAAAGCTTTCGATCTGAAAACATTTACTCTCTTGTTTTGATTAACAGTTTATTATTCCGCTGCATTTACATTCTATTTTCATTTCATTATTACCATATTTAGTTAAACAATCAAAACAAACAAACTCAGATCCTAACAAAATTACACCAAATTAACGAGCGTTTTATTATCTTTCCAACGAGTACCATAGTGGTATATAAAAAACGGAGAAAAAATCGACTATTTTTTGTGGGGTTTCGTTCATACATGAAAAAAACACACAAAGTGTTCATGTTATCACGTAAAATTAGATTTTGTAGGGAATATGAGTTATTACTGATTAGAATACTATGAACATGCAATGATTGAGAGATTTTGTGGTTAGTTAACTTGAGCCAATTGCAATAGGTTATCACGTAAAATTAGATTTTTCAACCCCGGGACCCTCCCGGGGTAATCAGCTAGTAAACTAATATTATTATTAGCATACAACATCAATCAATCCAAAGGTTATCCTAGGGTTCTCTAAAATCAAGTGAATCAGAGTTTAAATTACTCTTAGACTGTATGTTGTGGGGGGCGAGCGAGCAGGCGCGAACGACTAGGCGCGAGTGAGCCTGGTGCTCACCCCCAGTCACAACAGTCCTACGCGAACAGTTGCGACGCGAGCACAGGCGATGATGGTTGCGTGCGTTAACGGGAGAAAGTGAGCTTTGGTCGCACCGGTGCTCACCCTCAGCCACAACGAGATCAAGTAACCGGGTTACTTGACAGTGAAGTCGGTGGCTCGCGCCTACTCGCTTGCAGCCGACAACAGATAGTCTTTGAGTGCTTCGTATTGCAACCTAAAACCACATGGGTACCGGAAAATGACCAACGTGGTGTAGCTACAAAGGGGAACATCGACCCTTGTGGTGTGGTATTGTAATTTTCAGGATCAAGGGGAAAATTTCCCTGGTCATGATGATTTACATTGTTTGCATACATCCAATAAAGTGGTGCCACCTCATTATCACCTCGTAATTTCTTAAAGTAGTTTAAAATAATAATTAAAAAAATGCTTGTAGGAATTTAGTGAATTGGGGATGGACACCCCCACATTTAGTGAAGTAGAGATGAATCGGCGGAATTTGAAGTGGTGATAATGTGGAAGAAAGAGATGATGCATGTGTAAGAAAGCTATGGGTTGGAAACCTAGTACCTGAAGTGGATCAGTTTCTTTAAACATCTTGGAAAAAACTTCTTTGTCAGATGGCGATAACGTAGCGGGGTTTCCTTTGATTATGGAAAAACAAGGAAACCATGTCTGAGTGTTCCACCAGTAGGTTAACCATGGTAGGTGGTGAGCAACCCGCAAGGACCATTGATCTTGTTTAAGTTGCCGCGAATAGACTTCGTTGGTTAAGTTTGAAGGTAGGTTTGACCACCAGAAATTGACTGCCGGGGAAATAAGAATAGCTCCGGCAAGCCTGCAATTAATTATTAAGTATATACAATTATACACCATGTATGCTTCAAAGACTTATCAAATTTTGATTTTAGACACACCTGTGCAGGATATACTTGATACAAGACCATACGACCTGCCCACCCATGGATAATCCAACTACATAGAACTTAGGCCCTAGGTTTAGTTGATCCGCGAGCTCCTCAATATCGAGTGCCAAGCTCTTCATGGTTCGCTTAGGGTCCGGGTCACTCTCACCATAGCCAGGCCTGTCTAGTGAAACAAAGTATGCCCCAAGTTCTTTAACAAGTGCCTACAAAAATGACCATTAATTAGGGTAGAGCACGAAAATAGAGTTTTTCTTTTTTTTCTTTTTAGGTATAGGTATATTAGAAAAGTTATAAGCATAGGTGAAGAGATACGATACCAAACCCATAGCGTTCAAGTCAAATATTACTCACTAGATCCATAAATTGTGAGAAAAAAACATTGTATATCTACCTAGATACTACTATACTAGCAACCTCATGTATTTCTAACTATTCAATCTCTATAGTCTATACATACATAATCCCTGTTGACAAATAAATACTTATCCTCAAACCGGATGGTAGTTCTGATTCTTCATCGGTAGAGAATCCGCTTGTTGAGAGAGTGGAGTAGAAAAGTGCAGGGGCGGATGTAGATAACAAGCAGGGGTTGCGGACGTTGCAGCTCAACTTCGCGCGCGTAGTGGAAAATTAGTGGAAAATTTGATTTTTTTACGAAATTTGAAAAACGTTACTACTAAAATGAAAAAAATGAAAACTGTTACTACTGAAAAATGTTTTTAGATCCGCCACTGAAAAAGTGAACTTTTCATTTTCTCAATATATAATTTTACTTTTTCCTCTAATAAGATTAAACAAGCATAGTTTTAACCTTTGACATTTTTAGATACACAGCTTTCTTTTAGCTTTTTCTTTTTCTTTTTACTACGATTAAACAAGCATAAGGAAGAATCCATACCGGTGAGGCTACAGTAGTAAAAGGGTGATAGTGTTTGCTACCGCCGAAGCCATGAACGAATATTATCTTAGCTTTGGCTGTTTCTTTTGGAACACCGGATTCTTCATAGGCTAAATGTCGGCCATCACGAAGCTTGATCCTTGGAGATGTGATAGCAAGTCCATCTGGTGATCCTAGAGGCATTGGAGGTGGAGGACGAGTTGCTTGATAAGCCCATGCTGAGAACCCCACGAAGATCACGAGGAGTATTTTGATCAACATTCCTAGAAACAAGAAAATGTTTATAGTCAAGAGTTGAGTGGTTTAACAATATGAATTTTAGCAACTAAACTCACCGGAAGAGGAAGTAGGTCGATTGGATTTGGGTTGTGAGGGTTGGGACATTGTGGTTGGGATTTTTGTTTTCAAAGTCGGTGGCTCGAAAGGTTGAATAGACTTTATTGGCCATGGAGATGATTGGGACCTTCACTTAAAAAAAGTTTGCCATTCGAGAAAAAAAAAACGTGGGAGTGGCATGTGTTTTGGCTTGTTGAGTCTTCTGATTTTTTTACACACATATTTTATACTAGGTTAGAGACCCGTGAACTTCACGGGTGAAGAAATTTTTAAATAAAACATATCATCGACTAAACAAAATTAAACAATTTTTATAAGGGCAGTGTTAAACTAAAAGTTTAAAACATAACATGAAAAAAAATATAAATGACAAATTAATATTCTGTCAAAATTTTTAATTTTAATTTTGTTGTGTTCGTGAATTATGTAAGTTGAAAAAAAAAAATTGATGCAAATAAATCCCGTAATAAAAAAATTCTTCCAGCAAACAAAATTATAGGATAATTTCCAAAAGAAAACATTAGTCAAAATATAATGTTCATAAAACTTAATAATAGTGCATGACAAAAGGAATTACATCAAGTACGAAAAAAAAAACGAATTATGAATACGTTCATACTCGAAGGAGATAATATAATAAATATAAGCAATTGTCACATGTTTATCAATAGTCAAATGCCTATGGTTTTTAGTGAAAAAAAATATATATAACATGTTGAGCACTAACCTGGTAAAGAGTAATAGCCAAAGCAATAAAAGTATGCTATAACATATTACTATTCATTGTTGTATATATCTACCGGCTTTGACTTCAGCTATTGTTTCAGTTCTATAGCTTCATCACTTTTGCAAACCACCAACAAAAAAATATATATTAATATGTTGCATTCATATTACAACTAATATACATATTTATATAATCAGGTATAACGTAGTCTTCATGCTCACCATCCTACTTTTAGTCTCACTCGTTTGAGTCTCTTTTCTCTAATCATTGATTTAGGAATTTAGTAGTAGGATTCACAGTCCCCTGAATCTAGTTCTATCAGTTTCAACAAAATCATCATTTTCTATGATTCTCATCTTCGTTTAGTGTAATGCTCTCGACAAAATTGTGGTGGGCTCATATTCAATTAGAAAACTAAGTAAACAAATATTGAAACTTTAGAGCTATGATGATATGGTAGCACATTACATATCTTCTAAGATTGACTGTTTGAGTAACCATGCTAAGCCTACAAGCATTTCGGAAGACATGACACATTTTTTTTATAAAAGTTTCCTAACCAGAGGTTAGAAAACCGGGATTAAATAAAACAACACACATACAAGACACTCTCCAAACAAATACAAAAACTACTATCTCCTAACCAAAGCCAATGAAAAACCAATAACCGGATTCGCTTTAACTATCTCTATTTGAGGATAAGCACTTCCAGCATGCAATATTTATCATTCAAAGCTTCTCCTGGTCGCCAACCAGCTTGTGAACTATTCTGCACAGCCGCATCAGCATAATTAAAATCTGAGCGATTGCATCAGCTTAAATAAAATCTGCACAGTTAACCGCATTGGAATCAATACTGCGACATATATGTGCAGCCTAGCATATGCCGAATATGCTTCTGATCCATCCAAAAACATGACACATTTAACACCCTTAATCCACTTGTATGACCATGCAAATAAAATTTTTCAAAGGTTTTAAAGCCAAAATAGGGAAATGACACTTTAGTCAATGGGTAGATGACACATTACAGTCCCAATGAGGGTTGTTGATGGCTTGACACACAGAGCTCTAGTCTAGGTCAGCTTGAGCAGGTATTTTCGACTGAGTTTCAGACCACATGCTATCTAAACAGCCAAATAAAAAATGGTTAACAGGTAACATTTTACTATAATGGCCCTAATCATAGTTTTAGCTTCATAACCAACAATAGTTGCTCCTTTATTAGGGAGGATGATAAGAAAAAATAAATTAAAGGTTACATAAAATTGTTCAATTCAATTGGCATTCGACCCGTTTGACCCGTTCAACCCATATCCATATTACTTAGAGATTTTAGCTACATAACCCATTAGAGATGTAATACGTTGCAAATAAATGGATTTATATTGCCACATGCTCAAACATAGCTTGAAATAGAGATGCTCTATTAATTGATTATACATGACACAATTATGTATAATAATAGTAACATGTGGAGCACCCAGGTCCTAATGCACATACCATATGGAGTTTATATTAAGCTGGTACTTGGTAGTATAATTGAAATGTTTTGAAAATAAGAAATCAAACCGGAGGTGTAGAGTATTTCCTACAACTTATTATACTCACTAATTGCTAGCATGTGTAGTTGCTTAACGCAGTTGCATAATTGAAGAATAAGAATATATAGTCAAAAAAACAGAAACATGAAAAAAATGGAATAACATTCAATCAATTGTAAATTTCAATTCATCATAATAACCAAAGGTCCTTTAATATCAATAAAGATATACTTGTGAAAGATCAGAAATACAATCACTTGATTGTATTTCAGGCATACAGCCTTCATGTCAAACGGCCAGCCAGGTTCCCGTAAAAACGCTTTTATTTTCGTTTTTAAAGAAAGCCATAAGTAATTAATCCGTCAAGCTGTCAATTATGATCAGAAAAATAGTATTATTATAATGATGATTTGATTCTTTAAACAAAACGACTTAGGAGGTTTTATGCATTACTTTCAACCCGGTAGACTCAATGTAGCACTTTTTTTAATTTGACCCATTTGAAATAAAGCATGTGCACAACTCGAATCCACACATTCGTAACCGAGCACGTTGAAACTGCCATCTACAGCCCAAAAGAAAAGAAAAAAAATCAAAAGCGCTTACCTCGTCTAACCGCGCGGGTTATGCTGCTCAGAGATCTGGAAGGCCTTGAAGGTGTCTAAACTTCTCTCCTATAGTTTTTGTTTGAAAAAAGAAGTCCTCTTGTGAAATCACATTTATAGAAAATAAAACATCTTTCGGAAAACAAAAATTAATACCATATACCTCATTGGGTTTTTGCTAGCTTACAATGTAGTTGCTTCAGTACTGCCAGGACTGCACCCAAATACATAAAATAAATTGCTGAAAAATGATACAAATGGGACAAGTCAGAGGGCACCTAAAATATTTATAAATTTCAAAAGGCCGAATAAAAAGTTATTGCAGGAACGGACCAGTATGGCCCACATAAAAAGTACTTGTCGTGAGCCCCATGTTACCCAAGTCGATCGACATACCATTTTGTAACTCCTAGACCTGGTCCTATGGTCCATTTACCTTGATATTACTTTAAAGGTCCTAAACTTCTAGCATAAAAGTTATGACAAACATATTAAAGCACATATACCACCTAGCACTGCACATAACCGAGTTATGAAGTGGAGAAAACTGCGTCGTTCTTCTTTGATGGTAACGGTAATTGGTGAAAGATCATATAAAAAGTAAACCGCTGAATCACAAAAAATAAGTGATTAAGACCTTGCATAAAAATGCGGCTTTCATCATGGTACCATAATAAGCAAGTAATAATCCATTTCAGAAACAAACCTGGCCATGTACACACATATTTTATACTAGTTTTTGTTCCAGAAGTGTCCCGGGTTGAAATATCTAATATAATATAATAAAATATATTATTATTATTATTATTATTTTAAACAAATCTCTGCCATAAGTTGTCATATTCAAATATAAAAAAACGAATCTATGTACGCCGGGGTATAAATCTAGTGCAATTACAAATAAATTCGGAAGTTTGTAATCGATCATTCTAAAAAGAACTAACATGAAATAAGAAAAAAAAGTTAATTATTGAAATATCGAACGCATTAGTCTAAGGGTTATGTGATGCGTTAAAAAATTTATGGGTATATTATCGGGTATGTAGTTCGGGTATTTGGGTATGTTGTTTCAGGTAATCGGGTCGGGTATCACCTAATCCCAGACCCGACCCAAACCCACAATTTTTTTTAAACTAATCCCAAACCCGACACAATACCTATCGGGTTACAAAAAATAATCATTTTTTCTCCGATTTTTATATAGCACTATGGTACTCGTTGGAAAGATAATAAAACGCTCGTTAATTTGTTGTAATTTTTTCTTTAAAAAATCTCGTATATAAAAGATATTAACGTTTAAAAGTTATGGGAGGAAACACGAGAGATAAAATAATAAAGTTTTAATATTTAGATTTAGTAGATTAGGTATTTAATAGATTAGGTTAAAGATTATAATAGATTAGGTTAAATCATATTTATTTCTTTTTTTTTAATTGGTTTAGAGTTGCCACATCACATCATATGTGGCATCTCTCAAAGAAAAGATTGCATAAGAGTATGACATGTAGGATTAATCCCTTTGCAATATATATATATATATATATATATATATATATATATATATATATAGAGAGAGAGAGAGAGAGAGATTTTAGTAAGTCATGACAGACCTAGGATTTATATTTAAGGGGGTGATCAGAGGTGTAACCGAACTTTTAAAGGGGCGGTTGGGATTTTTACCTACAAATTAAATTAACTTTTTAAATTTTAAGGAGGGATGGGGGCGCCGCCCACCTTGGCTATAGTGCGGTACACCAATGATTTTAGTAATTCATTTCTGGCTCACTTGAGCCCAAATATTATTCTCTCATATCATGCCAGCTGAGTGCTGACGTGGCACTGAATATAGCTTCCGTTTCACTCACTTAACCATGTTTTAGCTCACCTGGCTTGAACAATATTTGTAAGAATCCCGAGTTCATAAATTAGGTTTATAAAAAAAATTGTTAAAACAAAATATGGTTGGATCAGTAAGGTTGGCACTCACTTGGGCTGTTAGAACTTGGACTGTTAGAAGCTTATTTATCACAAGTTAATGCTACTTAAGCTAGTTGGAGGGTGGGCACAGGCCCACCTTACTTGGGCTATGTCTCCGCCACTAGGCCGGTTGTAAGGTGACAGCTCAGTTGTGTTGAATGTTTTTTAAAGCACATGTCAATCCTCTGAACGTGAATTTAATTGTTAACGTCAGTTAATGTAAAAAGTATTTTGTTACAAACTGATTACATTAAGGATGTCTTGTATAGTTAGACTGTCTCCAACCCGTCTGTGCTTCCTCCGCCCGTTCCATGATGGAGACATCCTTTGCGTTGGAGATGGGCGTCCGAATATGTCCGAAGATGAGGAGCCCTTGCAGACAGGTGTCAGTTTGCCTCAGTCCAAACAATGGGGGTGGACCCAATAAATCTGTCAAGGTTTGTGTGTTCCTCCATTGATCTCCCATACATTAGTTCTTTCATACTTTTTTCACTGGAAATGAGGGCGGAAATTGAAGGAGACGAGGTTTCCACCGCAACCATGAAAATTTAAGAAGACGATGTTCTTGTGGTCTAACCGAATCCACATTTCTACCTTTGTTCCTCATTGTTTCGTTCCAGTTTAGAAGTGTAGAGAAAGATTACATGTGAGGTGATTGAAGTATTCGTGGCGCTATACGGTGGTTACAGTGGTATTCGATGGTTGCAGAAAGAGAATTGAAGATCTGCAATTTTGTGTTGGCTTTTTTCAACCTCTAGCTTTTTAATTTGACTTTTTTGTATCCAAAAGATGAAATATCTGGAATAAATATGCATTCTCAAATATGATTTTTTTTTTTGCTTTTATATTATTTAACTAAATAGTTATATTAGATCTATTTTAATATTTATATCAAAAAGTACAAAGAGATAATAATGTGGAATATGTAAGGATGTTTGTAGTGTTGGAGTAAAAATGTAAAATTGTGGGTTTTTAAGGATATGACGTGGTAGCTGACTGGGCGTCTAAGGTCGGCCTAACAGGGGCGGATTTAAGTAGTGAGCAACGGGTTAAGGCGAACTCATTCAGTTTTTTATTTTTAATAAAAATGTATATATAAAACCATAAGAAAAATGAGGATGAACCATTGATAAATCTTATGGATATCACAATGGTTAAGGCTTCCACCTCTCAAATTTGAGGTTTCTGTATCGAACCTACTACCCAGTGCGGGGGGGGGGGGGGTTATTGTTAAATCTGAATGGGTCTAAACACCCCAAAGCCCACACTGCAAAGTAGGGTTTTAACAACGCCCCACCCATTCCCTTCATAAACTAAAGACCCTAGTACAGCAGATCAGAACAATGAAACACCTATAGGCCACTGCCCTAACCCTATCTTGCCACATCACACTCACGGTCCACCGTTCGGCCGTCGCCCTATCTTGCCGCCGCATCGTCTGCCCTGCACTCCTGCCGCCACCACTCACCATGGCCGTCGCCCACTCGTCTAAAGCACCGATCACTGTCTGACCCATGAACTTCAAGTTTGTTCGGTTTCTATTTTTTTTCATGAGGTAAATTTCAATTTCTTTAATTGATAAATGGTATGAGATATGTTTGTTTTTTTATTGTGAGTAGGGATGAGCTCGGGACGGTATCGGTACCGAACCGATACCGATCCCGACAATACCGATACCGAAAAGTCGAAAAAACCAATACCGATACCGAACACATACGGTACGGTACGGTATCGGTTCGGTATCAGTACGGTACCGGTATGGTATCGGTATTTTACCTTAAAATACCAATACAATACCGATCCCGTACCGATACCGATAATACCGAAACCGAAAATCAATAAATATGGGTACCAATACCAATCCCGAAACCCCTCGGTTCGGTATCGGTTCGGTACGGTATCGGAATCGGGAAGGGACGGGATCGGTATTCGGCCTTGTATGCTCATCCCTAATTGTGAGTATGATCCCTAGTGCTTTGGAAGTAATGTTGCAATGCTGACTCCATCATCTTGTCAATGGCTCATGTATGTTTGCTTTTTTTGCTTTGTGAGAATTTTAGATTTGACTAGGTATATTTTAGCTTCTTACTCTTGTCTGTCATTTGACTCCAAACAATAGAAATTTAATCCCCTACTATATAGAATACCAGATAAATTCTTATAATGAATGTTGAGATGTGTTTCGTGGGACAAGCCTTTGCTAATTTGGAATTTAGAACTTGTTTTGACACAAATGATAATGTTATCTCATCTAGACTTGGTATTTCGATTAATACTGATAGAAGTTAATCCTAAGTGGTAATTTCTGATGATCTTTTTGAATGACACAATTTAGCTAAATTATAAGATTTGTTTGTAGCCTTTGTTTCAATTTGATCTAGCTTTACTGTTGTGTTATAATCTGGTAGGCTTTTAAGTGAAGACATATTAACTGGAAATGTACCTATTAAGTAGTGTTTTATCTCATTTTATTTGTTTTCTAGTTTATAATCACAATGTTTTTTATTATTGTATTGTGTTATTCTTATGCGATAAACCTTACCCGACCCGAATCGTTAAACCGAACCGAATATAAAAATGATCGGTCTTGCCAAATTGGAACATCTAAAATCAGCGAACCCATTGAAAAAATTTCATGGATCCGTCACTGCGGCCTAAGTATTAGAGATACTACAGGCCCGGTTTTGAGGCAGGGCGGGGTGGGCAACAGCCCAAGGCCGGTCTTCTCAAGGGCCCGAAACTTTTTTTTAATTTATATATATATATATATATATATATATATATATATATATATATATATATATATATATATATAGGGAAGGGTTATCTTGAGAACAAGAAAATTTGTGAGAACACTAAGAACAATTTTCATCCCTTGATCTTTATAATTAAGGGCTAAGATTAAATGGAGATTAAAAGAATAGAAATCTTAATAAAAGGGTAAATTTGTAAAATACCAAATCATAACACTCTCTAAAAAAACACGATACTTTTCTCAGATCAAAACATTCTCTCAAAAAAACCTCCAAACTTTCTTCAAAACCCTAATGGATTATAAACGAACGTAGATCAAGGTATGATTCCGACTATATTATATCATTCTTCTGACGTAGATCTACTGATTCCGAACTCGTTTGTTGTTCATCTTTAGGGTTTAATCTGGTTGAAATGATATTAATGTCTAGAATTTGTTAAAGTAGAGTAGATCTATGAATATTGAAGATTAAGTGTATGATTAGTTAAGGATAACATGATATCAGCATCAGGATTCGACTTACTTGTTCTCTCGCAGTCTATACTTTCTCGTGATTTGATATTATTGAAATTATGTAGATCAAGGTATGATTCCGATGTTGTAGCGATTGTTATTAACAATTTCGTGGCCAAGTTGCTATGGATTAAGGTTTAATTGATGAATAAGCTTTGTTTGTGACCTGTATTTCTAGCAATAAATCTAAAAGTGTTGAAGTTTACTTTTGGTGTACACAAGTTTTTAGTTGTTGTATTGTTTCCTTGGACTGCCTAAAGCAATTAATATGAATGTGTTGAGTGTTGTCGATCCATGTTTGGTTAGATAGTTATGATTTCTATGAATTAAAAACATGTTTCGACCATTAAATGATTAATGTATTCAAGTTGATAAACCAACTGTTTTTCAAATTATTTGTTTGATCATAAATTTTTCTCTAACCATTGCATTTGATCAGTCTATGCAATTGTAACTGATATATGAAATGTTTGGGTATAATTTCTGCATGTGTAAATCAGCTTCGTTACTACTGCATTTATGGAAATAAGAAATTACACACGTGTAAATTATTTTTGGCATATTGCATTTGCGTAATTAACTAACTTACACATGTGTAAATAAGATGTTTACACATGTGTAAGTAAGTTGTTTACACATGTGCACATTGAAACAAGGATATTGGAACAAATAAGTATGATAAAATAAGTGTAGTTATCCAGTTTACACATGTGTAAGGAGGTTGTTTACGCGTGGGTAAGTCAGCTGGATTATTTGTATAGGGTAGCAGTAAAAAACAAATGGTTTAATGTTATTGTAATTTTGTCATTTTGACCAGGCACATAAAAAAGGTACAATCTACCGTTGGTTGGAAAATGACAAAGAGAATCTTGAGAAGTCAATTGTAGAAGCCGAGAAGATGATACAAAGATCGTACTTTGGAAAGCAAACATTAATCTAGAAGACGTAATCGAGAAAGCATCGAAGTTTAAGAGAGACAAAAATGAAAGAAAGAAGACTAGACTACATAATGGATTATGACTTGCTTCTATGTTACCAAGGTTAGGATGTATCTAGAATGCATTGTGGTTCGAGAAAGAACAAAATGAAAAGCTAGAGTAGTTGATATTTTGAGTAATGACTAGTTTTTATGTTACCATGCAAATCGCTAACATGGATATCATGTAATCATGGATTATAACTTTTGATATATGATATATGAATGTTTATGCTGGTAATGTGTTTGTTTAAATGTCCGGAAAGTTTGGCTTTGTTGAGAATGCAGTTTGGTTGCAATGTCCGCAATTTACACTGTTGTAAAACAGGCATGTACACATGTGTAGTAACATACAATTGAAAAAAACTAGACACTTTCACATGAAACCAGTTGGAAAAGTGTAATTCGGAAACAAATAAGGGATAGAAGGAAATTTACACATGTGCAAATCAGTTTCAAAGTTTAATACAAAAACAAATGTGTGGCAATGAGTAATTTATACATGTGTAAAACAATCGAACACGGAAAAACTAAGACTAAAAGACATTGAACAATTTACACATGTGTAAAACAGCTTCAAAGTTTATCCAGAAACAACTATGTGACAACAAGGAATTTACACATGTGCAATTCAGGTCTAAATGAGTAAAACTTCAACAAATACGTGACAATGAACAATTTACACATGTGTATGTTTGCTGTTGTACAAAAACAAAATAATTGACGTTGAGCAATGTACACATGTGTAAGACAAACAACATGTTTAAGACAAACAACTGAACAAAACTAGACATTTACACATGTGTAACAACTGAACAAAACTAGACACATACACATGTGTAAGACAGACAACTAAACAAAACTAGAAGCTTACACATGTGTAAAATTTACAGCAACAAATGTATAATACGTAAACAAAATGAGTGACGTTGAGCAATTTACACATGTGTAAATTGGAAAAAACTAGACACTTACACATGTGTAAAATAGCAGCAAATGTATAATATAGAAACCAAAAACATGGTTGTGAGCAACTTACAAATGTGTAAAACAAACAATTGAAATAAATTAGGAATAAACCTCAACACATAATATTAGAACACTTAAATTATAAAATTAAAAACTGCAAAATTTTAATGTCAAAGTCATACGTTACATGTATAAAATTCATATTACATGCACACTTATTTAGAAATAAAAGTAAAGATATAAAAGGTAAACTTCATTCAACATCAACATCTTCTTCACCATCAACGTATTCTTCACTATCTTCGTCAATATGACTTTCTTCATCATTTTGATTGAGTTTTGTTGGACAGTTTCGAGAATCATAAATTGAACCAAAGTATTGGATGCAGTCAAATTATTCTTGAAAAGTGTATTTGAGTGTTCACACCTGGATGTGGTTTTCATTAAACAACACATGGGTATTTCCCTAAAATAACCAGGGACCTACTGATCCCGAATAGAAAACATTTCGGATAACCACCTGTGATGCTTCAAGTTGCATTCAGTCATCAATAACTCCCATCGCTCCTCAAATGTGGAAGGTATGATAAAAACATTCCATAGCAACTTATGTATATGTTTGCTCAAGTTGGTATTCTCTAACACATCTCCACCGACCTATAGATGCAAAAAAGTGGTAGTGAGCAAATTACACATATGTAAAACAGACACTAATACATGTAAAATACAAATAAACATAGGTAACCTTAAACTAAGACACTACACAGTTTACACATGTGTATATCAGCTTCAAATAAGTGGCAGTGAGCTATTTACACATGTGTAAAACTGACACTTACAAATCTGTAATACAACTAATCATAGATAACCGAGAACTACGACACTGAACAGTTTACACATGTGTATATCATCTTCAAATAAGTGGCAATGAGCTATTTACACATTTGTAAAACAAAGACTTAACATGATATATACAACTGGACATATGAACTAATATCAGCTTCAAAGAAACAACATTTTCCTCTCTAGCAAACACCATATTCAAAGCAGGTTTATGCACTGTCATAATGTTAGGTATCCAACATCTAGAAACATTAGATTAGTCAAGAGTAGTAGTGTAGTACTGCAAGCAGGTTCCTGAAAATCCAGTATATGAGTCTCTACATTAACAAAACAATGTAAAACATAGATACACGAAACAAGAATAGAATAAATGGGATATGGAATACAGAACAACAGTTACACGTATGTAAATCTAGGTAAGTTGGAATGCAATAAATTAATATCAACCATCTCTTGTTTCAAGATCCACCGTACAAGCCTCGATACAACTAAATTAAGTGGGAACAACATGATAATAAAAGCGTTAAAACACATACAATTGATAAAAGTAAATAGTAACATTACATTACATTACATTACATTATACGAGTACTAAAATCATACAATAAAGCGGACAAACTAACCATGACTACCATTTAATGAATAAAAACAAATTACTTCAAATTAAAAGAATCCATATGAACTAATATTACACAATCATTACTGAATTTACACAATCAGTGTGTGCATCAATTTTAGGTTAATCCATATTATCACATGTTTTAGGTTAAAATCATGGAAACACAAATCACATGAAATCAGATTAACAAGGCTAAGCACAATAATATTTCACATTAACATGAAATCAGATTAACAAGTCTAATAAACAACAATATTCCACCATCAAACAATTTTCGCTATTTTACAACTTAAAACCATGAATCAAACACTATTAAACCGTAAATTAACAATTA